>OZ020616.1:23064819-23666919 GCA_963971575.1 Liopterus haemorrhoidalis
TGTCAAAAGTTTCAAAAATGTCGCAAAATCTTCTAGCTATTGAAAAGTTACGCGGAAGAGATAATTATAATACATGGAAATTTGCCATGCAGGCTCTTCTTGAGCATGAAGATTTATGGGGCTGCGTCATAGGTATTGAAGAATATGTTAAAGACGAAAAAAAGGTTTCAAAAGCACGGGCAAAAATAATATTGTCGATAGATGTGATTAATTTCATACATATACAAGAAACAACTACAGCAAAAGATGCTTGGGAAAAATTAAAAGCAGCATTCGAGGATTCCGGGTTAACCAGAAAAGTAGGTTTACTACGTACATTAGTAACTACTCAGTTGAATAATTGTGAATCTGTTGATGAATATGTGAACACAATTATAACAACAGCTCACAAATTAAACGGTCTAGGATTCGAAGTAAGAGATGAATGGATCGGAACATTACTATTGGCAGGTCTGCCGGATGATTACAGACCAATGATTATGGGTCTTGAGAGTTCAGGAATCTCAATAACGGGCGATTCCGTGAAAACTAAACTCTTACAAGACATTAAAATTAAGAAGCCAGTAAAAAATAGTGACTCTGAATCTGCACTGTATAGCAAAAATCCAGATAGGAGAAAAACCGAAAAGAAAAAAATACGTTGTTTTGCATGTAATAAATTTGGACATTATTCAAATGAATGTCGAAATAAACATGGTGAAACTTCGAAGAAGAATAATATCAAAGATAAAAAGGAAGCATTTTTTGCACTTTACGCTACAAATAAGAAATATACCAATACAGACTGGTATATAGACTCCTGTGCCTCATCACATATGACAGCAAATTTTAGTTTGCTGAAAAATTCGAAACAGTGTGATAATATAAATATAACGGTTGCAGATAAATCGACAATATCTGCAAAATCGATCGGAGACGTAAAAATTCCAGTAAATACAGAATTAACAGCCGAAGTAAATGCTGAAGAAGTTTTATATGTCCCAGAAGCTGCAACAAATCTATTATCTGTCAGTAAAATAGTACATCATGGACATACAGTAATCTTCAATAAGAATGGTTGCGAAATACGCACAAAACAAGATGAACTCTTAGCGACAGCTTCAGAATCTCATGGAATTTATAAACTGGATGGACCGAAAGAAAATGTGATGTATACGGAGCTGAAAAACAATGGAGAATTATGGCACAAGAGATTGGGGCATCTCAACAGAAAGAACATGATCTTATTAAAGAATTTAGCAAATGGATACAATTTGACAGAGGTCAGTGATGAACAATGTATTACATGCATAAAAGCAAAACACAGCCGAGCACCATTTAAACAAAGTGGCAAACGTGCACAAGAACCACTACAACTCATCCATTCAGATTTATGTGGACCAATGGAAACATGTTCCATCGGTGGTTCGAGATATTTCTTAACACTAATAGATGACTGTACACGGAAGGTGTTTGTTTACTTTTTAGAAACTAAGGATCAAGTCTCAAGCGTTTTTACGGAATTTAAATGTTTTGTTGAAAAACAGACCGACAAACATATTAAATGTATACGTACAGATAATGGACGAGAATACGTAAACCGAGAAATGAAGAAAATACTCCAGAGAAGCGGAATACGGCATCAAACAACGGTACCGCACACTCCTGAACAAAACGGTTTAGCAGAAAGGATGAATCGTACCTTAGTGGAGAAGGCTAAAAGCATGCTGATCGAATCACGACTAGCAAAAGAGTTTTGGGCAGAAGCAGTGTCTACGGCTGCTTATTTAGTAAACAGATCTCCAGCTGCAGCAACTAGGAAGACACCTGAAGAACTGTGGACAGGTGAGAAACCAAACTTAAATAAATTAAGAATTTTCGGTTGCAGAGCTATGGTACATACTCCCAAAGTACATAGAAAAAAATGGGATGAGAAATCTAAAGAAATGATCTTCGTTGGATACTGCGTGAACACAAAAGGATACAGATTAATCGATGCCACAACGAAGAAAATAATGATAAGCAGGGATGTTATTTTCTTAGAAACCGAAGAAAACTGCAAGAAAAATGTTAATGAGACACAGAAAGAAATTAAAAATGTATTTGTAGATCAGGAAGAAGAAGACAAAGAATACCAAATAGATCAGGAAGAAGATGAAGAACCCCAAAGAGAAAATAGTGAAGAGTACAACGTACATTCAGAAGAAGATGGTTCTGAAGATGTCACAAACAGTTTTTATGAACCTAGAAAAAATATATCTGGGACACCTGTTCAAGAAGTTCGAAAATCAGCGCGTCCACCGAAGCCAAAATCTATGGACGATTATGTTATGTATATGTCTGTAAAAAAATACGTCAGTACCTGAGACAATTGAAGAAATTAGAAAACGTCCAGACAGAGCAAAATGGATAGAGGCAATGAATTCTGAATGTAATTCATTGATGGAAAATAATACTTGGGAACCAGCCAAACTACCACAAGGTAAAAGAGCATTAGATACTAAGTGGGTATTTAGAACTAAATTTAATACCATGGGCGAAATTGAGCGATATAAAGCCAGACTCGTAGTAAAAGGTTATGCTCAAACAAAGGGGCTTGATTATGATGAAACTTTTTCACCTGTAGTAAGATACAGCACAATAAGATTTTTATTTGCATTAGCAGTGAAATATAATTTACTAATGCATCACATGGACGTCACTACAGCCTATCTTCAAGGTGAATTAGATGAAGAAATTTATATCAATGTACCCGAGAGTATAGTAAGTAATAAAAATGATACGCCACAAGTTTACCGATTGAGAAAAGCCATGTATGGACTCAAACAAAGTGGAAGAGCTTGGAACCGAAAACTTAACACGGAATTAAAGAAAATGAATTTGGTACAATCAAAGGCTGATCAATGTGTTTACTACAAGATAAGTAAGAACAATATTCTTATAGTAGCGACTTATGTTGATGATCTTATCATTCTTGCAAGCGACAAAATTCTTTTAAAATCAATTAAAATGCAGTTACAAGAAGCATTTAAAATGAAAGACTTAGGTCCCCTAAAATATATATTGGGAATGAAAGTCGCGAGGGACTACAAGAACGATGTTTTATATGTAGATCAATTAAATTATATTGCAGAAATATTAGAAAAATTTAACATGGCAGAAAGTAATCCAGTGTCTACACCAATGGATCCGAATATGAAATTGGACCAAAATATGGAACCTAACACTAAAAGCGAAATAGAAAATATGAAAAAGGTTCCGTACCAAGAGGCAGTTGGGAGCTTACTTTATCTGAGCCAATGTACAAGGCCAGATATATCATATGCCGTAGGGATAGTCAGTCGATACATGAAAAATCCAGGAAAAGCTCATTGGACAGCTGTAAAAAGAATTTTCAGATATTTAAAAGGCACAAAAGATCTGAAATTGAAATATAAAAAAGAAAATTCAGCTATATATGGATGGACTGACGCCGATTGGGCAAACGAAATTAATGACAGACATTCCATTACAGGAACTGTTTTTAAATTTCAAGGGAGCGTGATTTCTTGGGCAAGTAAGAAGCAGAAAACAGTTGCTTTATCAACAACAGAAGCCGAATACATGGCGTTGTCTGCAACAAGCCAAGAAGCGATTTGGTTAAGAATGCTGGCTCAAGAAATAGACCCAAATGCAGTGATGGATGCTACCAATATCTTTTGCGACAATAAGGGTGCTGTAGACCTCGCAAAAACAAGTGTTTATCGTCCTAGAACGAAGCACATAGACGTTCGTCATCATTTTCTTCGAGAAAGAATTGAATCTGGAGAAATCGCAGTGAAGCATATTTCTACAGATAACATGGTAGCAGACACCTTAACAAAACCATTACCAAGACATAAATTGGAATTTTGTAATGAAAATATGGGTTTGGTAATGTAAAAATATATGTTAATGTGGGGGTGTTGATATATTAACATTATATTTTTATATATCAAAGAGCTCCATGAGAAACAATTGTAGTAAAATGTAATATGTCAAAATAATTATTCATGTAGTGTTTCAGTTCAATATTTAATATAACTAAATAACAATTAAATATAGTGCCTGTCTTTATTTATACCAATACCACTGCGAAACATTATTACCATCAGTATAACCGGTATTTGGTCAATACCATAGGCATGTCTAAGATGATAGTAGAGCACGCGGAGAGCAGCATTATGTCGAGACACGTAGCTCGACGCTGCAAGAGTTGGACAAGCAGACAGAATGTGCATTATCGTTTCAGAATGGTGGTGGCACAACCTACAGAGTGTGGACTCCGCTATTTGGAATATGCGGGCCCTGTATGCCAAAGTATTTATAACACCATCCTGACACGCAAACACAAAACCTTCTGTTTCCGATCTCAAACCAGCAGACTTAAGAAACGAGAACGTGAGTTCTGTGGACAACTGTAGACTTTTAATATGTTTGAAGAACACAGAGTGCATACTTTTACTCATGTGTTCTTATTATTATTATTATTATTATTACTATTATTATTATTATTATTATTATTATTATTATGTGACGAAGGCGGAACAGCACGCCACTGACTGACTATTGCCAAATTGCCAAGCAACAGAGGAATAATAAGGATATGTGACAGCCTTGAATTTTTATGTCAATTTACACTAAATATAACATTATATTTAATAAAAATACTGTGTAATTATAGTAAAATATAATTCATGTGTGTTATATAAAGTGGCGCATCCAACGTGTTGCCCGAGATAGAGTGCAACAGTGCTAGTTTTGGTAGTTTTCAAATTGTTTATATGTAAAGTGCAGTTTAACCTTTAACAAGAGTTGTTATTCGTGGTTCTGTGACTGCCAGCATCTTAAATAAATAATTTTAACTATCTTACTTGCAGACTTTATTATCACCTTTAGTTCGTTTCGTGCGGTTCAGTCAAGAATTCTTTGTTTACATTCACCGTAGGTGCGTACGAACTCTAGCTATGCGTGTGTCGCGTCGCGTAACTAGTATACAAGTGACTTTTAAACGTTGCGTGCGTGCTAGTACCTACACAGTTGCGATTTTGCATTTTTCGTGCTGAACAAATTGCCTCCAAAGAAGATCAGTTCAGATGAATCTTCTACAGATGGTCAAGAGACTCAAATTGTGATGACACAGGCACAATTGCAAACCATTCTGGCAGGCGTTCAAAATATGGTTCGTGAACAGTTGGCAGCGGAAAGGCGCAGTGAATCACCGAGTTCACATTCATATATTACTCAGTCTACACAAGGCAACTCTTCAAGATGCACAACTCGATACAATGGTACACCGATTGCGTCTGAAGTTGAAGCCTTCATCGATGCTATTGAAATATACAAAAACTGCGTTCAAATGTCAAATGAGAATGCACTTCGCGGTTTACCTATGCTCCTTACAGACGTTGCAGCGGTCTGGTGGCAGGGAGTGAAGAGAAGTGTCACTTCATGGGATGAAGCGATCACGCTCCTGAGAAACCATTTCGGTCAAAAGAAACCTCCGCACCGAGTCTATAGGGAACTGTTTGCCTGTGAGCAAGGTGACAAAATTAGTACAGATGTTTTCGTTTGCGAAGCAAGAGCAAAACTCGCAATGCTCCCGGAAAACACACTGACTGAAGAAACTCAGTTAGACATGGTCTACGGACAACTTAATAAGAAGATACGTAAGCAGATAAGTAGAGACAAAGTATCTACGTTTGAAGATCTTCTTAAGAAGTCTCGGGTTTTTGAGGAAATCTTAAAAGAAGAAGAATCTTCTCCTTCTTATCCAAAGCAGTTGCGTTGCCCTTTCTGTAAAACAGTTGGTCATCTGCTTAAAGAGTGTACCAAGCGATCTCCAAAGAAGGAGAAAGATACTTCTGATGACGCAGAGCGAACGAAGAAGCCATTAGCCTGTTATGGATGCAATCCGGCGTTGGCCAAAGCAAACGCAATTGAGTTTGGAAACATTGAGATTGATAAAATATGTTCAGTCTCCAGCAACGGCCGGTACTGCTCGTGAAGGTAGGAAAACGGACAGGTACCGCATTAGCAGATTCTGGAGCTGAACCAAGAATAGCAGGTAGAACATTGTATGACTTGCTAAAAGAAGATGGACACTTGTTCGAGAACAACGTTGTTCATATATCGTATGCGGACGGAATAAAGAAAATTGAAAATATACAACGGACGATTGCTACAGTTGAAATTGCGAATCGGAAAATTGAAATGCCATTTATTGCTTTTCCACACCTGACAACCAATCGGACAATCCTTGGGATTGACTTATTGGAAAAATCGGGAGTAGTCTTGAATACAGCTGAGAGAACATGGTATTTCAATGATGATCCAGCTAAAAAAATTCCGTATGCTTACCCTGCATACGAGCCTGAAATAAACACCGTGAATACTCCACGACCGAACAATCTACGTCCAGATGAAGCTATTCACCTAGAGTATGAGGAAAGGGAAACAATTAATACCCTCTTACAAGAGAATTCCGACATCTTCCAACAAGGGGGAGAGCCAACCCCTTTCTCCGAGCATGGCATCAATACTGGTGAAAATCCGCCTGTATTCACTCCGCCTGTATTCACTCCGCCTTACCATATTTCCGAGAAGAAGAAAACAGTCCTCAAGGAAGAGATTAATCGTCTACAGAAATTAGACGTAATTGAAGAATGTGAATCACTATGGGCCTCACCAGTGGTGATGGTTTCCAAACCCGATGGGAATTACCGGGTGTGCGTCGACTATCGACGGTTAAATGCCTTGACTGTAGCCGATAGATATCCGATGCCCAGACTGGATGAGTTATTACACTGAGCAAAAAAAACCCGATATATGTCTACCATCGACCTACAAAGTGGGTATTATCAAGTTCCGCTTCGAGAGGAAGATAGAGATAAGACTGCCGTAGTACCCCGCCGACGTAGAGGACGTCCCCCAAGAAATTCTAAACCGCCTCCGTCCCTTTTGTTTTGGGCGTCTGCACGAGTCCGTTCGAAGCCAAAAAGGGGGAGTGTGACGAAGGCGGAACAGCACGCCATTGACTGACTATTGCCAAGCAACAGAGAAATAATAAGGATATGTGACAGCCATGAATTTTTATGTCAATTTACACTAAATATTACATTATATTTAATAAAAATACTGTGTAATTATAGTAAAATATAATGGCTTGTAGTCTCGCCGGTTCCGTTCAGGTTTGCCCGCAACGTGTTATTAATATTATTATTATGGGGATTGTCAGGTCTTGACAAGCGTCCACTAATCTCAAACTTCAGCAACCTTTTGAGCCGCGTCATACTAGAGACTTGCCACGCTCCGCGGGAATCTACGGGATGTGACAGATAATGTATACTCTGTCTAGCAGAGGCGATCGGCTGCTCAGTGAAGACGGGAGTGGGTCGAGATTAGTCGACTACACTTACGTGTTTTAAAATACAAGTTCTAAAGAAAAATGGGCGCCACTGAATCAAACATTACGCCAAGGCCCCTAGTGTGATTCAGAACACCGCCGACAGTAGTATTTTTCGTACCCAATATGAAAATAAAATAATTAAATTTAATTCAAAATATATAAAATCCTTTTATTGCCAAATCGGGTGGGATTCAACCCGTAAATAAATAAATATTTATAAATTTTACATTGACGATATAATTAAATTCGAAATATATATAAGTAATTCTCAGTAAATTAAATTAAAGAATAAAGCTTTAAATAATTTTGCAAATTAAGAATAATAACAAAAAGAAAACGATGAATTTTGAGGAGAATAACAATTTACTAATGTACTGCAGTATCGCACTGCCGTACGTAATAATCAGTCGTATGTGTCGCTCGACACCTTCTCAACGACAGCAAGGAATAGGTGAATAAATCTTCAGAAAGGCTAATTAGAGCCTCAGTAACCTTATTATCAATTTTGCATACACCTATAGTGTATCTTGGCCAAGTCACTAAATACAGTTCTAAATACAGATAGTGATGCTGTCCGAAAAGATAGGTATGTCCCAGTATGTTCACAACACCTTGACAAGGTGGGACGTACGTGACTCTACAAGCACCGGGTTGCAATTCACAACTACAGTCCTGAGACATACATAGTTGTCGGACGCACCACTACTGAGTATGCTTATCCTAAGATATTATACACAAATTAATAAATAAGGCTATGTTACCCTTCTGAAGCTCCTTACTATACTGATCTTAAAATGTCGTTGGAAAGTCTGGTGGTGGAATGCGGCGAACAACAAACGGGCACGAATGGCACCTGCGCGCGGAACTACTGTTTCCAAGTTTCCAGGTTCCAAACTGGCTGTCTCCGATGTTCCGAGCACTAGCAAGAAACCATGCCGTGTGTGTGTCCACAAGATGTTCGACGGCGTCTGCCCAGACCAGATTATAACCAAAATCTTAACTAAATTGTATACCCCAGCTAAAAAGGCTGAAATAAAATATATTATTTCCTGTACCCGTTTTATATTAGAGCAAAAATAGCTTGAAACATTCTCTTACCACGTATGCTGGTAACGTGCCTATAACGTCTATAAAACCCAAAAATCCGTCGCAAGACGTGTAAATATAGAATAATTTACATCTAATGGTTGGTTGAATAAAGAATTATCCGGGTATTAGTCCCGTGGCCGTAATTGCACCAAAATTAACTATATTTAGCAATATATCCCAATTAGCCTCTTTATCCAACCTTTGTTTTATTTATCAGACAGTATTTTATTGTTTTAGCACGGCACACTTGGTTCTTAATAATTTTGAATTGTTAATTGTGAAGGTACTCAGTGTGCGGCGTGATATTTGAACGTAACAGACTAGTGGAGCTAAATACACACGACTGCATCCCAAACCCTGGCGATATGCAGCCGCGGAAATTACGCTAGATCCAGTGCCCGCACAATGCGGAGTGACCCGAGCAGCACTGCTTTCTGCATCCTGAAGATCAAAGAGTTGGCAGAAGATCTGCAGACAGGAATGGACTCGATTTCCCTTCGATAGGAGGCTTTCATGCCACCCAAAACACCAACTATCAGGACTACAAGCTTAACTTTATACCCGGGATACAGCTTTCTAAGCTCGGACAAGAGGTCCATATACTTGGACCTCTTTCCTCCTCCTTGAGAGAGATATTCTTCTCAGCTGGACTTGAGAATTCGATCACAAACATCAGATCGGAGATCAAGTACTAGTTGCCCTGCATGCTTTGAGTAGTAGGCAACATAAGTACACAGCAAAATTTGCACCACGAAGAGATGGACCATATATCATATGTAATAAAATATCTCCTAGCACATATCAAATTGCAAGTACTAAAAATCCGAATCAACCAGTTGGTGTTTATCATTCTTCTGCGCTGACACCCTTCATTAAGCCGAAGAACAATAAAAAAAACAGAGCCTGTGCGACCGATTCTTCGTCGAGGACGTCCCCGAAAATTAACTTCAGAAGATGGACAAGTAAAAGAAGCCCGCAAGGATCAGCTACAACCAAGGCGAAGTCAGCGCGCACAGAATCCTAAAAAACCTAAAGAGTAAATTTAAACTATATTTTGTATTCTTTTGTTTAGGTTTGTTTGCGAGGTCGCTAATACAAACCCAAGGGGGAGTAGTTGTAACAGGTAGTTGTGACTTCCTAGGCAACGACGTACAGCCGCTTCCTGGGCAACGAAAAATATACAATAAGTAATATAATATAAGTCAGAATCTCTCGATCTCTGTAGGATAAACGTTATTACAAAATAATTAATATAAATAGTACAATTTCCCGTCACAAAAAACTTTAAGAGTAAAAGTATTTGAATAATTTAATAACTTTTAATAGCACTATTAAGAAAAAACATTTTTAGAAAGCCATGAGATTTTTATTGTCTTACGCAATATCGCCCTTTTAAAACTTTTTTAATTTCTACCTATTGTTCTAAAATTAATTTGAAAACAAACTATTATTATTATTATTATTATCTAAATCTACCGGACAACGTAGCTTTTTATATCACATACCTAAAATATACAATGCATTTCAAAAATTTATTAATGAGAATACTGAAAATATGACTTTTAACTACAACTACTTATGAAGCTAGATTCATTTAGAATCTAGCTCCGTGGATAGGTACAAACTGTACATGTTATCGAGTCACAACAGGTCAAAACTAATAGTAGAATAGTATTTAACGTCCAATTTTGTAAGCTGAATGAAATTATTTCCTAATTCTACCGTCAACACTAATATCATATACTCAATCGCATGCCTTCGTAGTCTAGTGGCTCTAGAACGAGAACGCGAAATTCTTAAGCCGGCTTCACAGAACAATTATCGGTGGCTGCGACACGCGCTAAATATGAATTGAACCAATCAGAACGTTTGACCTTGCTGTCGCAGAACTTGAGATACGAGTCGCCAGAAGTTAAAATTTGTTTAATTCTAAAGACTTCTCTGTCTTTTTCTAAAACAGTTCTCTTCTCACTCAACCGCCTAAAGTTTTGAATCTGTCGATCAGCTGTTATTGTTTATGTTAGTGTTTTTTACCGCGTTAAATTTTATATGTACATGTAAATATCGTAAATCGAATAAATAAAAATGGAAAAGTATATTGTTGTTGTAAATGGAACAGAAATAGTAATAGAGGATTATAAAGAAACGGTAAATAAAATTCGATAAGGTAGGTGTTGTACTAACCTTGGTCCTACCTAATTTGGTGTTAAATACTGCCCACTAATCTGTATTAATGTTTATTATTTTAGATGATCAGTTTCTAGTGAACTACATAGAAAAATGTATTGAAAATAAATATTTAAATTTAAAAAAAATTAAAACAATTGAAAGAAAAGAAATTATCCCCGATGTTGAAGGCAACAATATGCAGCCCGATGAATTAAACAACAACCTGGAGCATAACGTAGAGTTAACGTGGAGTGATGAGTTGGAGGAGGCGTTAATTTGTTCAGTTTCAAAACGACCTCCTCTATATAATTTTAAATTAAATTTGGCATTAAGAAATAAAACTGTTATTGTTGACTTATGGCGGGAGATAAAAAATGAAATTAATGGTAGGTTTTAAGTTTATTTATTATTTCTTAACATTTATGACTATAAATTGCAGCTCCATTTTCGGTCAGCGAAATTTCTAAAAAATGGAAGAATATTCGGGACAGCTATATTAGAGATAAGGAGAAAATTTCAATAAAAGTCGCATCGGGCTCTTCGAATGTTGAACTGTTGAAGGCAGATAAAATTAAACAACACCACAAACATTATTCATTATTAAATTTTGTGGATGATACCATAAAAAACGCAAGTAAGTTAAACTGAATAATATGATACAATATTTTTATTATTAATTTTTATTTATTCCAGTACAACATCAAATGTATCCGTTACAACAAGTATTTCCGTTGCATCAAATGTTTCCCTCGATGGTGAAACATCGATTGAGTCCCTTATCTCAGCTGAGGAATTTTTTACAACCTTGGGGTATTCAGGCTCAGAAAGCAACAAAAAAAGAACAAATTGTGATATGAATAAATCTGACAAAGAATTCTTTGGAATGCTGCAAAATATTGCAAGTGAACCGAAAATGTCACTAACTTCTAGTGAACATTTTTGTTTAAATTTGGCAGCTCGTCTAGATAATTTGCCTACACGAAAAAAATCAGAATTAGAGTTATTATTTTTGCAAAAGCTCATTGCAACTGAAAATGAATTAGATTCAAATTAAATAAATTAAATAATTTTTTTATTTTTTGCTCAATTATTATAATTAACTATATACTTAAATTAATTTTAAATAAATAATAATTTATAAATTTGCGCAATAATTATAATTAATTATATACTTAAATAAGTATATACGTTTGGCCATTAATTTAGCAACTTTTGTTTTTCATTGATATTCCTTTTTAGAGTACAAATTAATTTCTGTCTACAAATAACTTACCAATAATGTATAGTTCATGTATGTTTGTACATAATTTTACTATTTTCACTATTAATTTTTCACTATTTTGCAAAATATACAGGAAGAATAAAAATGCTGGACAAAAATATAGCAACTTTTAATTTTTTTTTTTTATTACTAAAATAATATTTGTTGGAACAGAGTTAAATTTACTAGTATTTTGTGAACCACTCTTCAGCAGCTATACACCGTTTTGGCATTATACATTATTGGTAAGTTATTTGTAGACATAAATTAAATTTTGTCAGTTGTACTTTAAAAAGTCAATGTGAATAAAAAAAACTTGCTATATTAATGGCCAATACTATATACTATACAGGGTAACAGAGTTTTGGTTAAATGGGCCAGTTCGAAATATACATTTAATGAGAAATATTAAGCAAGTAAAAAATTATATATGTATGATTCAATTTCAAAATAAACATTTTTCTATGGTGTTCAATGTTTTTATTATGTTTAATATCTTTTATGAATATTATGTTTTTTTGTTGTAATAACATTTGCATGCCATTGTAAGTGCCTTAATTATCGCGATATTTTCCAAAGGAAAATATCGCAGATGCCATCTAAACTGATAATATGTAACTTCTGCTTTACTCTTTTAAAAGGCTTTAAAAAAAGATTTAAAAAAATGTTTCAAAATAACTCAAAAACAAGGTAACGATTTAAAAATACCCGAACTGTCCCAATTTAACTAAATCTCTTGGATCGAGCATCTTTCAATTAATTATAACATTTTATAATTTTTTTGTATCTCTCATCAACATTAATTTAGACATTTAAATTTATGACTGATTACTCTATTAGTCAATGGAGTATAAATAACTATGGGCCATGTTCATAATGTTTTACTAAATCTTAGTAGCACTACTAAGCGTTACTAAAAATGGGTGTTCATAAAACAGAATTATTGTTAGTAGTGCTTAGTAAATTGTAATTTAGTAGTACAGATTTAGAAGTGCGGAGAGGCTGTATTAAATACATTAAAATAGCAATTGTGTTCATAATACTGATTGACTTTAATCATGTATATGAGAGATTTGCGTGATGTTCGTGAAATTCGAGAATTACGGGCACAATTGCCAAGAAAATTTTATAGTAAAAGAAAAAATGTATTGGAAATATTAAGTGAAGAAGATTTCAAAAAAAATTATAGATTTTCAAAAGACAGAGTTCGAACATTAATTGAAATCTTACATGACGATATAAAACCGGTATCTTCAAAAGGTGAAAGTATTTCTACTGAACTCCAAATATGTATTGCTTTACGTTATTTTGCGAAAGGTTCATATCAACAAGATATAGGTAAGTAGTTAATAACATGAATAATTAGTTACCATTATGTTTTTATTCAGAATTCTTTTAGCATAACAATGCTTATTGTAGCTGATTTACATGGAGAGTCAGCAGACCAACTGTCTCGCGAATTAAAAAAGTTAGTTTTGCCTTAGCCAGAAAACGACCTCAATTTATATTATTTCGTGCAGAACTAGAAACTGTAAAACGAAAATTTTATGACATTGCTCAAATGCCTAATATAGTTGGTGCTATTGATGGGACGCACATAAAAATCAAAAACCCAGGTGGACCTTATCGTGATGCATATGTATGTCGTAAAGGTTTCCATTCATTAAATGTACAGGTAAATTTATTTCCAAAATGTATGACAATAAAATAATTTATTATATTTTTTCACAGGTTATTTATGATGTAAATTGTAAAATAACCGATAATACAAGCTAGTAACACGCCTTCCATCTCTTTTAACATGTTGAACAGTGCATACGTCTATCTCTTTCTAATGCCAACAGCAACGTTGTCAAATTTACATCGATATTAGTTGAAATATCTTAGTATTGTGATTATGAACACTACTAACGATAGTATCGTATTTGCTTATTTTAACAAGTAACGCTTAATCGCAATATTTAGTAAAAGATTATGAACATGGCCCTATATTTTTATAAATGTTAGGTGAAAATAAAATTGCTGTTAAGATGAATAAGTGTTTATTAATTAGTTATTTTCTTATATTAATTTATTAATCTTATTACAATCGATCCCACTGCCACTCCACTGATCCATCCCCAACAAAATATTGCATAAATCTATTTCTGCAGTTGGATATAAATACATTGTAATTGTTTCTGCCACATCTGTTAATATTACTTATAGCATTTGTATTTTGTCTCCGCTACCTAATGTGACTATGCCGTCTCCCGTCTCGGCATCTACTAGTCCAGGCGTAATGTAATTTTTATTATCTATTTCTATGATGAAATTATGTAGACAAACTGTTGCTTTGATTATATTATCGATGGTGTTTAGTTTTGCTTGAATTGGGCCTTCGAATATTTTCCATTTTGCTACTAATATGCCAAATGCATTTTCGCATATTCGTCGCGCGCGTGATAATCTGTAATTGAATGCTCGTTTTGCCAGATCTAGATTTTTAGACGGGTATGGACGTAATAAGTATTCTGTTAAAGGAAATGCCTCGACCCCGACCATGCAAAATGGCAAAGGAGGTGTGTCTGCAGATAGTGGTGCAAACTTTGGAACATTAAGAGCATTTTTTTATTGCACTATTTGTAAAAACTCCACTGTCACTTTGGCGTCCTTGGGCTCCAATATCCACTAGGATAAATTTATAATTATAATTTACTACAGCCAATAAAATAATTGAATGATAACCTTTATAATTATAAAATTCGCTACCGGCATTTGGAGGTGCCTAAAAAATTTCAGTCTTATATATTTACTAGCTGAAAACCCGTGCTTCGCTACGGTATATTGATGGTCTCATTGGCATAAAATCCGCAGTTTGTTTTTAAACTTGTGTATGGGTAACCTTTGTAACAAAAAATCTAGTCGATATCTCATCTGCCCTAAGAGATATTGAGGCATCCGTGAAAAAACATTTTATTCCTTGTCACCAGATAGGGGTCGAACTTGAAAAAATCCTTTCTTAGTGGGTTCTTACGTCATACTGAAAAATGTACTCTCCGAATTTTTTAAAAAAATACTAATTTACCCTTTAGGAGTGAAAGAAAACTGTCAAAACACTTATAGGCTAAAATAGAATGTTATAACTCAACAACCGCTGGAAATACAAAGGTTTCTATAATTCACCCCTTTAGGAGTTAATTAAGGTAAAATCCTGAAATTAATTTTTCGGCATTTGTATGGGTACTCTTTATAAGCAAAAACCAAGTCTATATCTTATTGATCCTAGAAGATATTAAGGCGTCCTTGAAATCACAATTCCCTCTTTTCACACTTAAGGGGTGATATTTGTTAAGGTAAAAAACTGTAAAAACCATTTCGAGAAATTTTAAAAAGACACCTATGCGCTAAAAAGAATCGTTATAACTCAACAAAAACAGGAAATACGAAACGATGTATAATCTACCCCGTTTGTAGATCACCCCTTTAAGGGTTGATTTGGACGAAATCTTGAAATAAGTTTTTCGGCATTTGTTTGGATAATTTTTGTAAGCAAACACCAAGTCGATAACTTATTGGTCCTAAAAGAATTAAGGAATTACTGTTATCACATTTCACCCCTTTTCACCCTTAAGGGGTGAAATTAAAAAAAAAATGTCAAAATCATTTCGAGATATTAAAAAAAAAAACACCTATGTGCCAAAAAGTAATGTTGCAACTAAACGAACACAGGAAATACGACGGGATGTATAATTCATCCCGATTGTAGATTCACCACTTTAAGGGTTGATTAGGACAATATCCAAAAATTGTTTTTTTGGTATTTGCATGGGTAGTTTTTGTAAGCAAAAACCAAGTCAATATCTTATTGGTCCTAAAAAATGTTAAACAATCCTTGAAATCACATTTTACCCCTTTTTACCCTTTAGGGATTAAATTTAAAAAAATTGTCAAAACCATTTCGAGATATTTTAAAAATACGCCTATGTGCCAAAGAGAAACCTTATAACTCAACAAACACAGGGAATACGACGAGATGTATATTTCACCCCAATTGTAGATCCACCGTTTAGGGGTTGATTAGGAGGGGTTGATTATTGGTCGTAAGAGATATTAAAGAATCCTTGAAATCACAATTCACCCCTTTTCACCCTTTAGGGGTGAAATTTAAAAAAACTGTCAATACCATTTCGAGATATTTTAAAAAGACACCTATGTGCCAAAAATTAATTTTGCAACTAAACGAACACAGGAAATACAACGGGATGTATAATCCACCCCGATTGTAGGTTCATCTCTTTAGGGGTTGATTAGGACAAAATCCTGAAATAGGTTTTTCGGTATTTATATGGCTGATCTTCGTAAGCAAAAAGCAAGTCGATACCTTATTGGTCCTAAGAGATATTAAGGAATCCTTGAAATCACAGTTCACCCCTTTTCACCCTTTAGGGGTGAAATTAAAAAAAAAAAAACTGTCAATACTATTTCGAGATATTTCAAAAAGACATCTATGTGCCAAAAATTAATGTTGCAACTAAACGAACACAGGAAATACAACGGGATGTTTAATCCACCCCGATTGTAGGTTCACCTCTTTAGGGGTTGGTTAGGACAAAATCCTGAAATAAGTTTTTCGGTATTTATATGGCTGATCTTCGTAAGCAAAAAGCAAGTCGATATCTTATTGGTCCTAAGAGATATTAAGGAATCCTTGAAATTACAGTTCACCCCTTTTCACCCTTTAGGGGTAAAATTTAAAAAAAACTGTCAATACTATTTCGAGATATTTTAAAAAGACATCTATTTGCCAAAAATTAATGTTGCCACTAAACGAACAGAGGAAATACGACGGAATGTATAATTCACCTTGATTGTAGATCCATCCCTTAAGGGGTTGATTAGGACCAAATCCTGAAATAAGTTTTTCAGTATTTGTATGGGTAATCTTCGTAAGCAAAAAGCAAGTCGATATCTTATTGGTCCTAAGAGATATAAAGGAACCCTTGAAATCACAATTCATCCCTTTTCACCCTTTAGAGGGTAATTTTAAAAAAATGTCAAAACTATTTCGAGATATTTTAAAAAGGTACCTATGTGCCAAAAAGTAATGTTGCACTAAACGAACACAGGAAATACGGCGGGATGTATAATTCACCCCGATTGTAGATCCACCCCTTAAGGGGTTGATTAGGACAAAATAAAAAAATTGGTTTTTTGGAATTTGCAAGGGTAGTTTTTGTAAGCAAAAACCAAGTCGATATCTTATTGGTGTTAAAAAATATTAAACAATCCTTGAAATCACATCTCACCCCTTTTCACCCTTTAGGGGTTAAATTTAAAAAAGTTGTCAAAACCATTTCGAGATATCTTACAAAGACGCCTATGTGCAAAAAAGAAACCTTATATCTCAATAAACACAGGGAATACGACGGGATGTATAATTCACCCCGATTGTAGATCCACCCCTTAAGGGGTTGATTAGGACAAAATAAAAAAATTGGTTTTTGGGCATTTGCAAGGGTAGTTTTTGTAAGCAAAAACCAAGTCGATATCTTATTGGTGTTAAAAAATATTAAATAATCCTTGAAATCACATTTCACCCCTTTTCACCCTTTAGGGGTAAATTTAAAAAAGTTGTCAAAATCATTTCGAGATATTTTAAAAAGACGCCTATGTGCCAAAAAGAAACCTTATATCTCAATAAACACAGGGAATACGACGGGATGTATAATTCACCCCGCTTGTAGATCCATCCTTTAGGGGTTGATTAGGACAAAATCCTGAAATATATTTTTCTGTATTTGTATGAGTAATCTTTGTAAGCAAAAAGCAAGTCAATATCTTATTGGCCCTAAGAGATTTAAGGAATCCTTGAAATCACATATCACCCCTTTTCACCCTTTAGGGGTGACATTTTTAAAAACTATCTAAACATTTTCGAGATATTTTAAAAAGACACCTATGTGCTAAAAAGTAATGTTGCAACTAAACAAACACAGGAAATAAGACGGAATGTATAACTCACCCCGATTGTAGATCCACCCCTTTAGGGGTTGATTAGGACAAATTCCTGAAATAAGTTTTTCGGTAATTGTATGGATAATCTTTGCAAGCAAACAGTAAGTCCATATCTTATTGGTTCTAAGAGATATTAAGGAATACTTGAAATCATAATTCACCCCTTTTCACCCTATAGGGGTGAAATTTTAAAAAACTACCAAAACCTTTTCGAGATATTTTAAAAAGACTCCTATATGCTAAAAAGTAATATTGCAACTAAACGAACACAGGAAATACGACGGAATGTATAACTCACCCCGATTGTAGATCCACCCCTTTAGGGGTTGATTAGGACAAATTCCTGAAATAAATTTTTCGGTAATTGTATGGATAATCTTTGCAAGCAAATAGTAAATCGATATCTTATTGATCCTAAGAGATATTAAGGAATCCTTGAAATCACAATTCACCCCTTTACAACCTTTAGGGGTGGAATTTTAAAAAACTGTCTAACCCATTTCGAGATATTTTAAAAAGACACCTATGTGCCAAAAATTAATGTTGCAACTAAACGAACACAGGAATTACGACGGGATGTATAATTCACCCCGATTGTAGATTCACCCCTTTAGGGGTTGATTAGGACAAAATCCTGAAATAGGTGATTCGGTATTTGTATGGGTAATCTTTGTAAGCAAAAATCAAGTCGATATCTTATTGGTCCTAAGAGATATTAAAGAATCCTTAAAATCACAATTCACCCCTTTTCACCCTTTAGGGGTGAAATTTCAAAAAACTGTCAATACCATTTCGAGATATTTTAAAAAGACACCTATGTGCCAAAAAGTAATCTTGCAACTAAACGAACACAGGAAATACAACGGGATGTATAATCCACCCCGATTGTAGGTTCACCCCTTTAGGGGTTGATTAGGGCAAAGTCCCGAAATTGGTTTTTCGACATTTGTATGGGTAATACTTGTAAGCAAAAACTAAGTCGATATCCCATCGGCCCTAAGAGATATTAAGGAATTCGTAAAATCACATTTCACTCCTTTTCATCCCTTAGGAGTGGAATTTCGAAAAATCCCTTCTTAGTGGGTGCTTACGTCATGAAGGGAATATACTCTCCGAATTTCAAGTTTCTAGGCACAGGGGTTCGGGCTGGGCGGTGATGAGTGAGTCAGTCAGTCAGTCAGTCAGTCAGTCAGGACACTGCCTTTTATATATATAGATATAAGATTATTATTTCTATAAATACCTGAATTCTAATATGCTTGCCGTCTATGGCACCAATGCAATTGGGAAATTGCCATTTTTGCTTAAAACCCCTTGAAATGTCTAGCCAATCTTCAGTACTTGGTATTGGTAATTTTCTATTGTGTAATTGCTCCCAAATTACATCAATAGTTTCCGAAATAATTTGAGAAACGGTGCTTAAGCCAATTCGATACGAATAATTCAATGCTGTCATGCTGTCTCCAGAAGCAAGATATCTGTAAACCATTTTTAGTGTTTTATAGGTATGATCAAGAAATTTGTGATAATTCACATTTCACAGATTTTTTTTGCGTATTATCTAGCATTATATATAGTTCAAGTGTTAGGTCACATGAATTACTTACCTAATTGTCAATGCTAAACGGGCAGCTGTAGGTATTGTTGGTCTTCTTAAATCTACTTTCTGTAGATGAGGACCTAATATCGATAGTAACTTATCGTTGTCATTTAGGCGCATTTCTTGTAATAGATTATCAAAGTCACCTCGTTTTAACCGCTAGTCGTGTTGAAATAAAGGTCTAACCCAAAATCTAAAAGATGGTTGAGTATACATTTATATTCTCTTTTTTTTTCTTTTTCTTAATATAAATTTATACATTTATATTAAGTATGCTCTTTTAGCCATTTTAATATTTAAAAAGCATCTCATATATGTATCTTACCTTCTTGGCCTTCGTTTTATACATTTCCTTCTTCTCCACACCCAATAATAAATAATAAGCTGTAACATTCGCCTGTCCATAATTATTTATTTATTGTCACAGGATACTGTGTTTACTGTTTTGACAGAGTTTTGAACTGAGCGGGCTTATGTCAACATTGCTTATTCTGTGAACACGCATAAAACTCACGTCGCTCGGAAAGCGTGTCGCTGTCGCTGGTTTTTGTTCTGTGAACCTAGCTTTAGGTTGACGGGTTCGATTCCCCGTATTCAGAGATGGGCGTCTACGCGTAAACTTGAATTTTTTACGTCTACGTGTAAATTTACCGTAGACAGCGTAGAGAAGTGTAGACTGTGTAGACACGTAGAATCTAGCGTAGAATAATGAAAAATGAGGTTCTGTAACGTTTAAAAAAATAAAATACCGCCAGTTTTATGCAGAAGAGGTAGTAAAGAACTCAAATTTAATATTTTTGACAGCTTTCTGATTAAAACAACTACTAACTTTTAATTTTAATTTTACTTTAGTAGTTCATACGGACAGAAACCAAGTAATTCATATTGTCCATAACAACATACGATTTGTGAGATAACATTTTTGGAAACAATATATGTAATTAGAACTACATAAAATTGAAATAAACATAAACATTAAAGTAAACTATTTAAACTATTACCATTCTATTATTTCAAATATTACATTTAAACGTACTGCGCATGTACAGTTTACATTCTACATTCGACACGTAAACAAAGACATATTCTACTATTGACATGTTTACGCGTAAAATCTACATTAGTCTACATCATGTATTCTACGCGCCCATCACTGCCCGTATTTCGTTATTTAATTTCTACATTATATGTGTTATTGCTTTGCGATTCAGTCATAGTGAACAACTATGTACTTATGTTTATTATTTATTAATGAGCAATACATAAAAATAATTTTAAAAGAAACTGATACGCCCTTTTAACAATAAAAATTCTATATAAAGACTGTTACAGTTCTATGTGGTAGTAGCCCTGTAACCTGTAACATGCTACTGATCCCATCATATCTTAAATTTAAGTTGGGCATTAATTGTAAATTTTCTGTCAAAGATGTATGTAAGTATGTATATGTGTATTTGTTTATACACATGTGCGTATGTATGTGTATACAGGTTTACATATTATTCATGTTTATATAATTATGTTTTTTGTATTGGAAATTTAATCATAAATTTCATAATTTCAATAATATTTCATTTACAGGTTCTTAGAAATTATAATTTAATGTAATGTGCAGTTTGAATTTTACATTTTTTTTTTATATATATTTCTAAGAATTCAAGGTAAAATTTTATAACTGCACGTGTCGTTATTTATGTTACGATGTTTGTAAGATAAATAGGCTCGTAAAATCTAGAACGGTATGATCGGTTTCTATTATGCAATTCTAAAATTTAAAATAATTAGTAATAAGTAAATTTACTTATAAATAAAAAGAATATAAATATTTGATAATATTACTTGTGTTATGAGTACATTAAAAAAAAAAATAATAATAATAATACGTATATATTTTTATTTAGAATAAATTTATTCGGGTTTTTTTAATTTAATTTTTTGAGGCTCCCAAAAAAAAGATATATTCAAGCCCCCAAAAACATACATTCGCCACTGAAGTAATTTAATATTCTTAATAAAGAATATTTAGTTTATTAAATATTATTATTACTTTGTATTTACTTGGAAAAGGTTGTACGGGTTGCGGACAAAAATAATGCAACTAGATCTAGCTGACCATATTCGAAATAGTTGATTTCTTCATCCGAGCTACACAAAATATAAAAAGTATGAAAAATATAAAAAATACAAAAAAATAAAAAAATATATAAAAAATATAAAATCATAAAATATTAAGATATTAAGAAAAATATATATCTCCTGTAGGTACTTCATGTTTCATTTATTTTTTATATTTTTTATAATTTTAAATATTTTTAAAATTTTCGAAAATTTTTATAATTTTAAATTTTTTAAATAATTTTCATATTATTTATACTTCTTTATATTTTTTATACTGTTTATATTTATTGTTTTTTATATTTTTTATTTTTTTCTATTTTTTTATATTCTGATGAAGAAATAAACTATTTCGAAACTGGTCAGTTTCTAGTTGCATTATTTATGTCTGCAACCCGTACAACATTTTTCACATATACTCATTTACGGACACGAACAACTCCACATTTGTATTTATTTGGGTAATAAATCGAAAAATGCATGAATAAATATTTCTATGTTATACTTAACTTATCAAACTATCTTTTGTACACCTTTTCTCCTTAACCTGTCTTAATAAAGCATACATTGTAAGGAACCACCTCACATTTGAAATATAAATTTCCTCACCCCTAGCACCTCACTTGGTTGATTTGTAACTTTTAACAGCTCTTGATTATAGATCCCATTTTTTTAATTTTTGATTTCTAGTTTTACATCTGCCACTGTTAGACCCTCTAAATGCATGTATTTTTCATAGCTGTTTATTTAACTTGTTTCTTGAACTTCCCCGCAGGGGAAGTTCATAATGGCCATAACACCTGGCCATTTGTCGAGCTTTCGGGCCTGATGATCCCGCGTACCCTCAATCACGCAAGGGAAGTTCATAATGGTCGCATCACCTGACCGTATAGAGCTTTTGGGCCTGATGATCCCACGTACCCTGAATCACATGTCATTTGGGAGGAGACAGTTCAGAGAAGCCGATTGTAGGAATAGGCTTTTCTGTTGTCTCTTTTATCTCCCACTTAAATTCCTACCCACGTGTTTGCCGTGCGTGGAGACCCGTAACGCCGGAGAAGAGGATCCTGGTCGGTTGAGGGAGACTGCTGCCCGCGGACAGTACGATCCCAACACGCCTTCTTTGGCCTCGGATTCGGTAAAACGGGAGGCTGAGTCTGGTCAGCTCAGTCAATCGGCTGGTGTCACGGTTCATGAATAGAGTGGCTCCACTACTGGATCGTGGATGCCGGGGTAATGCCGTGCCACTAGACAAGTATTCGGGGGTCTGTGGGAGCGGATGCAGCTCGCCCGGTTCCAGAGTTGGCGACTACTGGTTCTCGAGCGGGTCGAGCAGCCCGTGACTACTTCCTCCGATGCTATATCATCCTGACATGTCTGGCGCAATGAGCCGGTTTGCGGCCAACGTCCCCGGTGTGGGGCTCCCTGGTGGGTGGGCATGGCAGGTTGATGAAACATTTTATACGGGTATGGCGACTACCCGGAAGGATAAAAACTTTTTAAATTCCGCCAAGGTTGAGAGTAAACTCCGTAAAAAATCAAACAAGAGACCTCGTCCAGATGTCCAATCATCAGACGAGGGATGTGTAAGACCTTCTCCTAAGAAGGTAGATAGGTTGGTTGAGTATTGTGCGCCAGTACCACGATTTCTCGTCGTGAAGGTGCAAGAAGAGGGTATATCTTTTAAGGAGATGTCCCCCTTCTTTGTTGCCCGAACGTTGAGGAATACGTGCCCAACTGGTGTTAAGTCAGTACGCAAATTGTCGGACGGTACGTTGTTAGTCGAAGCAGAGACTGAGTCTTCGTCGACGCTGCAGAAATGCGAGGTATTTGGTAAATACCGTATTTCTGTTCTGCCACACAAGGCTCTTAATACAACTCGAGGCGTCATATCAGATCGCGATCTTGCTTACGTCACGGAGGAAGAGTTCGTGCAGGAAATGGCATCGCAAGGTGTCATTGAATGCAGAAAACTCAAACCCCGAAATGGAAAGCCCTCGATCTCAATGGTGGTGTCCTTCGCCGGCACTAGGTGTCCAGCATCGGTAAGGGTGGGGTATAACGTTTGCAACGTTCGCCCCTACTATCCCAACCCGATGCGATGCTACAAGTGTCAGCGCTATGGGCACACCTCAAGTCGTTGTGGTAAGCACACCATTTGTGCCAACTGCGGACAGGATCAACATGAAGTTGAAACCTGTCCAAACGCGGCACACTGCGTGAATTGCAAAGGTGCGCATGCATCCACCTCACGCCACTGCCCAACGTACTTGGAGGAAAAGGCCATTCAGACGATCAAGACGCAGGCCAAGATACCATATTATGACGCCAAGAGGAAATATAAAGAAAGTGCGCCTGTTACTTTCGCGAAATCCTTCGCGCATGTAGCAGCAAAAAGAACAGCAAGCGTCCAGACTCAGACGGAGACAGTGCCCCGTCCGACTTTAGCGAAAAGTATAGTTGCGTCCAAACAATCCGGCAATGAAAAGGTGTTGGAATCGGTCCCTGAGACCAAAATTCAGACCCCACAACCCGGGGGGTCGGGTCTGAATAAACCCCCCCAATCAAAAGGAGAACGCACACCATCTCAGTTCTCCCCACCACCTAAGGAGAAGTCTCCACAAACTTCTCCAAAAACAAGAAGCGACCAGAGTGTGGTCGCTTCTGCCAAACCCTCATCAGCCACTCCAGTATCGGAGACTGATAAGGGAACTGTTGGCTCTCAATGGATACCAGTGAGAGCCAAACCATCCAAAAGAGAGTCCAGTGTGTCCACGAAAGCACCTGGACCAACAAGTGAAACCGTCGCCGAGAAAATGGCTGTTGACCCGCAACCTAAGGGTAAACCAAAGATCATTAGGTTGCGGGGTAACTCCCCTAAACAAAAATGAATGGTCCACTAATCCAGTGGAACTGTAACGGTGTATACCAGCGCTACGAAGAACTGCGACTTTTATTGTCAGATTTTGCGCCTTCGTGTGTTTGTCTGCAGGAAACAAACTTCAACGAAACCGACACATTCTCTCCTCGGGGATACTCCGTGTTTCGCACGGATTTCCTTACGGGGTTAAGAGCATGTGACGGCGTGGCAATTCTCGTTAGAGACACATTGTACCACGATCCTGTAGACATTGACACTTAGTTGCAGGTCGTAGCAGTTCGTGTTGCGCTTCCCCTCCAGGTGACGATTTGTTCTATCTACCTTCCCCCTGGTGTTCGAACTGACATCCGAGATGTCGTGAACATCATCGATCAACTCCCACCACCTTTCATACTACTAGGCGATTTTAACGCCTACAATGTATGTTGGGGATCGGTGCGGAACGATCGACGGGGACGTCACCTGGAGACTATGTTGAACGATTTGAGTTTGAGCTTTTTGAACGACGGCAGACCCACGCACTTCTGTGCAGCAACGGGTACATTCAGTGCCATTGATCTTAGCGTCGTTTCAGGAGCCATCGCTCCGTTGTTCAAATGGGACGTGCATCACGACCTGTGCGGTAGTGATCACTTTCCAATCTTCTTAAGGCCTCTGTTCAATACTGTTACCGAATCCCGCTGGCCACAGTGGGTTCTTCGGAAAGCAGATTGGACCAAGTTCGCAGAATCATTCTCTCACGAGGATACTCCGAACTTGAGCGTAGACGAAGAGGTGAATCATTTCACGGATTCCATCACGAGCGCGGCTGAAAGCAGCATACCGCTGTCATCCACTCAGCCCCGTCGAGTTCCCGTTCCCTGGTGGAACGAGGAATGCGACTTGGCGCTACGTGAAAGGAGACACCTCTTCAATACATTCCGTCGTTGTCCAACAGAGACAAACATGATAGCCTTCCAACGAGCGAAAGCTCGTGCTAAGAGGATTGTGAAAGAAAGCAAGCGCGAATCATGGCGCAAATACGTATGCAGCGTTACAGTTGCCACTCCAGTGGCCAAAGTTTGGGAGAAGGTCCGGAAAATATCCGGTCTAAATACAGCTACAGCCATTGCTGGTCTATCGGTAAATGGTAACGTAGTTACCTCAGCGGTCGAAATTGCTAACACTTTGGCATCTAATTTTGCGTTCAATTCTAGCTCTGAACATTATTCACCCGAGTTTCTAACTCGTAAAGCAGGCCTCGAATCTATACCTCTAAATTTCTTTTCTAGGAATGACGAGGTATACAACCTGCTTTTCTCTTGTGAAGAGCTAGATAGCGCGATGTCAAAGTGTAAGGATAGCTCTCCTGGTCCAGATGCGATACATTATCGTATGATCCGAAATCTTCCGGAATCATCTAAGTCTAGGCTTTTGAATATCTATAACAGGATATGGACTGAGGGCAAGTGCCCGACCAAGTGGAAGGAATCTCATATAATTCCTATCCCCAAAGTCGGGAAAGATAAACACTTGCCCTCTAGCTATAGACCAATATCACTGACCAGTTGTCTCTGCAAGCTCATGGAGCGAATGATCAGCAAGCGTCTGATTTGGTTTTTAGAATCAAACGACTTGCTGGCCAACACACAGTGCGGCTTTCGCCGTCACCGCTCAACAGCAGATCATCTGGTCAGACTAGAGACAGCTATCAGGAATGCTTTCGTTGAAAACAAACACCTGGTAGCTGTGTTTTTCGATATTGAGAAAGCCTATGACACTGCATGGATTTATGGTATTCTCCGTACTCTGCATTCCTGGGGTCTCCGGGGACGCTTGATGTTCTTTATAAAAGACTTCATGTCGAACCGGCGCTTCAGGGTGCGGATCGGAAATACCTTGTCACAAATGTTCGCACTGGACAATGGGGTCCCACAGGGCTCCATACTGAGCGTTACGCTATTTTTAATTGCCATTAACGGTGCAGCTTCATGTATTCGATTACCTGTACAGAGTTCGATATTTGTCGACGACATTGGTATCTTTGTCGCCGGACAAAAGACTAGTACAATCGAACGTCAGCTTCAGCTGACTATCAATCGTCTCGATACATGGGCAACCGAAAATGGCTTTAAATTCTCGACCAGCAAAACTGTATGTGTCCATTTTAGTAGGAAAAGGGGTGTACATCCCAATCCTACACTCACACTAAATGGAGCACAGTTACCATTTGCCGATACTGCCAAATTTCTGGGTCTCGTGTTCGATAGCCGTCTATCTTGGCGGGCACATTTTTTGTCCGTCAAGAAAAAATGCCAAAAGTCGCTCAATTTGTTGCGGGTCCTCAGTCACAAGACATGGGGTGCAGACCGCACTGTCATGTTGCGTTTATATCGTTCTCTAGTGCGCTCTAAGCTGGACTATGGATGTCTAGCTTATGGGTCAGCTAAACACCAAGAGATAAGAATTCTTGACACTGTACATCACACTGGGGTTAGATTGGCCACAGGTGCATTTCGCACCAGTCCAATACTAAGCCTGCTGTGTGAAGCAGGCGAACCGTCACTGTACAATCGTCGTAAAATTCTATCCTTGCGGTATATGGCTGCACTCAGTGCCAAGCCAGATCATCCCGCGTATGACCCTATTCTACAAAATAGGCATACAGAAATATATGACAGAAAACCAAGAGCCAATAGGCCTTTTGGTCTGAGGACTTTTGACATTTTGGGCGATATTGATTTTAATATGCCTGAAATGGCAAGTTTCGTTTTGTGTGCTGTTCCACCATGGACGCTACCGCGTCCACTTGTGAACCTCACATTAACTAGGTTTGATAAAGATACTACGTTGCCTATCGAATACCAACATGAGTTACAAAGAACACTGGTCCCTAGGTTCGAGGATACTGTCATTTTTACTGACGGATCAAAATCCGGAACCAGGGTTGGGTGTGCGTTCGTTGTTTTGAATCCACGCCAACAGTTTCAGTACCGTCTGCACTCCATAACGAGTGTGTACACTGCTGAGCTGTACGCTATTTTCGAGGCCCTGTGTTTTGTTTCGTCAGAGCAAAGTCGGTCAAGTGTTATCTTGACGGACTCGCTGAGCGCTCTGAACAGTATCCAAGATCCAGATCCAGTGCATCCTCTTGTACTAAAGATCCGGTTGCTACTCCACAACCTGAATGCTCAGAATGTGAGGGTAGAGCTGTTTTGGATACCGGGACATGTTGGTATTAAAGGCAACGAAGCGGCAGATGCAGCTGCAAAAGCCGCCTCTCACAGACCTATGATTGATGTGAGTTTCGTTTTTCCAGATGACGCAAAGAGTCATCTGACACATCTGGTTTTAGACATGTGGCAACATGAGTGGAGCCGCACACAGAACGTTAAGTTACGACAGATTAAGGGAGACGTTAAACCATGGGGTTCTTCCTGCAGGATTAACCGCAGGGAGGAAACCGCCATCACACGCCTTCGTATAGGTCACTGTTGGTGGACCCATGGACACCTCCTTCGAGGTGAAGAGTCCCCTGTCTGTGAGACGTGTAACACAGATTTGTCTGTGTTACACATTTTAACCGAATGTGTACAGTTCGAGGATGTCAGGGAGAGGTTAGGCCTGTGCTATGACCTGTCAGTTGCCTTAGGTGACGACAGAGTACTCATGGACAGGCTGATACTCTTCCTGAGAGAATCGAACTTACTGTTTTATGTGTGAAGTCTTGCACCTTATTTTAATGTGTTTCTATTTATTGACTGTGATATTCGATGGTAATTGGCCCCTTTACAGCCTCTTACCATCACCCTGAGTCTGTTCAAATTTTCGAACAGACTTTTTATATTATTTATTTGTGTTTGTCAGTGCAAGATTTCTTTTATTGAGTATGCGTATTTTTAATGATTTTATTTATTTATTTATTTATTTATTGTCTAAATTTTTATTTTTAATATATAGTCTAGTCATTTAGATGGGCTGCGTTAGGCGCAAATAGCCTTTGTTGCTGTGCGCCAAAAATTTCAACTAACTAACTAACTTAACTTGTTTGTGTCTGTAATGAATGCTGTCAACATTCCACAGGCACCCTTGCTCCCTGTAGAATTCAACAAATGTGCACGTTTCAGCTCCATACCACCACATGGTTTAAAGAATTGAATACTAAAAAAATTACCTCTCAGCCAGAAAAGCTAAAATAAATTAAAAAACAGGAGAAAGCTAAAAGCGTTGTCCTTTGTAAAATAGTACACAAATTACTCCAGCTGTTGTTGACATCAGTCCAGTATGCACGAGAGACCTCTGAACAATGAATATTTTATTAGTGGGGTAGGATAGTGAGCTAGTGACTGTCTTGTCTACAAAAGTACTGTTCTATCCGGACTACTAGCGTCAGTTGAAACTCAAGCGTTTACATTAAGATAGTGATTATCTTAGTTATGCCGGGTTTACATTGGTAGAGTAGCAGAGCTAGTAACTAGCGCAAGTACTAGGCGCTTTACTCTACTAACTTATTTTCAGGATAGTAGGTGTTCATACGCAATTGACATACATATCTTATTTTCTGGATAGTAAGTGTCAAAATACATTTGACATCTTCACTGTGATTTTGTTGTGAAATTATCTTTTTGAAAAAACTAGTTTATCAATATGAATATAAATCGTCGCCGACGTGATGCCATTAAAAAAATGGTATTTTGTATTACATCATTTCTTGTGGAGGAAATAACTGATTGTCTTATTGAAGAAATCGGTACAGAATATAAACCTAAACGAAAATGGGTTAAAAAATTGATGTGAAGTGTGAATTTTCACACATTTCAGGGTTTTGCAGAGATTTAGTAAGTGAATGATGATTATTTGGGATGCCAAAACAAATTTTATGACAAAATATTTTTTTATGCATTTTAATTCGAATGCCTATTACCATTATTTAAGTTTTTAAAGATGTGCAGTGTTTTTTTTATATATATATCAAGGTTCATTAAGATTTTGAAAATTGCGCCTATGGCTTTCATTGTTTGTTTTTAGTCATAGCTCCTCCCCTTTGATTTCGTGTACATTCAAATATAAAATTAAATTATAATTTCAACAATTTCCACTGGTTATTAAATTTACGCTATTAAAAATTAAATGCAACAATTGCCAAAATATAATTAAAATTTTGAAAAAATAATTTAAACAATATAAAAATGCAAAATAAAAATAAAAAATAATATTGTCTCCTCACGTAGGACTCGAACATGAGTTCGATTATGAATTCTTGGGCAGAACGCAAGTATCTTAGCCACAGCACCAAGAAACACGTTACTGTTTAGCGTATTATATAACTATAAGTTGTCAACATTATTAGCAAAAAAACACAAAAAATGCTTTTTTTTCCAAAAACATAATCTGATCAAAAATTCCTGTTGAACTATTCCGGTTCACACCAATGTGCATTACTTAGAATTTTATCAGATTTTTAGTTTAAACCATCTGGGCTACAGGGTGTGGGACAAATTTTTTTTTGCATAATATTGGCAAAAATCGCTTCAAAATAATTTATTTTGCAAAAATAAAAATTTGAGCGTTAATCCACGTACCAAGGGCTTTCATTTGATACCCTACTCAGAATTTAAAAAAAATATTTTTTTTTTTCGATGAGCACATATTTGTTTATATTTTTAGGGGGATATGTTTTTTAGATGTTTTTGTATTTTTCCTATGTGCGGGTCAAAGAGTTATATAAGCATGCCAAATTTCAACTCTCTATGTTTAGCCGTTTGGCTACAATTTTTACCGAACAGACAGACAGACAGACAGACAGACAGACAGACGACAAAATGACGGTATAAGGGTTTTTTGGTCATACCTACAAAACCCTAAAAATGGATTGATAGAAGAGCTACCCATGGCGCATCAGCCCTTCTATTTCGTGAATTAGCTGTGGAAGATCAAAAAGAGTACAGACTGTGTTTAAGAATGACACCAGATGATTTTAATAGGCTATTAAATTTAGTTAGTCCATTAATACAACGAACTGATACACTAATGAGGGATGCGATTCCAGCAAGAATAAAACTGGAATTAACGCTATATTTCCTCGCCACAGGAAATAGTTATCGTAGTCTACAACATCTTTTTCGTGTATCAAAGGCAGCTATTTCACAGATGATTTCAGAAGTGTGCGATGCCATTTTTGAAACACTTCAAGATTTTATAAAGGTAAGATGCACTAATGTTTTTTTTTAATTATCAAATGAATTACCAAATCATTAAATTAAACAGGTCGTATGTGGTAAATATGTTTTTATAATAAATAAACGAAAATAAAACACATGATAATAGTGTATAAAAAATGTATTAAACTCGGATCACATTTTATAAACATCACAAAAAATCAGTCTTATTTTATGAACACAAAATAAAAAATTACAAAAATTAAAAATAAATTCTCTAAATATATAAAAAATAATAACTAGACAAGAAATTAACAAAGACATAAAAATTAACCCAAGTAAAACTATACTAAACTACAGCTAAACTAACTATATATTTATTTGCACAAAAAAATCACAGAAAGTAATTATCAATTCTAAAACGAATAAAGGTAGAAATAAGAAATAATTTCATTCAGCTTTTTGGACAAGAAGCGTTTATTTTAAAAAACACAACGTTTCGCCAACAACATTGTTGGCTTCTTCAGGTGCTATAACAATACATCATAATAGAAAACAATCTTATACAATCAATAAAGAAATTTACCTATGTTAGTTAAACGTAACTATAACAGACTGTACATCTGTACAGACGTAACTGTACATTATAGTTTAATTTACCGAATATGTTTAATAAATATTTATGTTGCGACAATCACAAAATTATATTACTCTAAAAATTATGTAAAACTAGTTATAACGTCTTTAGCTAAGCTACGGCTATAATATTAAGAATAGATTGATAACAATTATGTACGTGTCAAATATAAATATTACTTATGTTTACAAAACTCGACGGTGTTACAGCAATAGCACAATACAAAAAAGAAAAAATAGTGAAAAAAATAAGTGAAAACTTTGGGACACCAAAAATGTTGGATTGGAGATGCGAACACTTCAAAAGAAATATTTGCAATGACTGAATAATTACACAATTCGTAAAATGTCCCATATTTCCATGTGTTCTAGGAATTTTGGTTAACCCCACCTCCGAGCCCTTGTTCCAAAATTAAAACAAGTTTAAAATGTATTTTCGGCAAAGATTAAGACGCTTAAAGCATTAAACGATTAAAGCATTAGAGAAAGCAAGAATGAATTTACACACATTTTAAGTTTTCAATTATTAAGGTTTTTTAGGGTTTTGTAAGTATGACCACCGAAAAACCCTTATAAGAAAAATAAATGTATATTAAATAAATTTTTTTAATAAAAATTTATATTTTTAAAAGAGTTTGAAAAGGTTGAGTGGGATATCAACTGAAACTTCTTAATGAGTGGATGAACAAGCAAATTTTGTATTTTTGAAAAATCTTCTTTTTTTTATGTGATTTTCGTCAAAAATCTTTTGCCCCCCACTCTATTTCCCAGAGGGAAATCTAAAAATCTTCACATGCATTGTTATTGAAATACCATATATCACATGGTATTGTTAAATTGAAAAGAAATCATCAAATAATACATCAATGTTACAAAATTTATGTAAACAAATAATAACTTACCTGATATGGGTTGTTTTCTATTTGTTATGACAGGTTACCACTTGGCGCCAATTTCATATGTATCAATTTTGTGTGCTAGTGGAAAAGATAGTAGCTAGTAAATACGTCGACGAGCTAGCTGCTATCCTAGCCCAACTACTGGCAGATAGCACTCTACTAGCCACAATGTCAACTGTTTACACAGGGATAGTGGACTAGTAGCTAGTTACTTGCGCTAGTTACTAGCTCTGCTACTCTACCAATGTAAACCAGGCATTACTGTGAAGCTAGTCACTAGCTCGTTTACTAGCCTAATGTAAATTCGGCATTAAACGAATAAATTAATCAACAAATAAATAAAATCTTATATACATACTCAATAAAAGAAACCTTGCATGGACAAACACAAATAAATAGGATAAAAGTCTGTTCGAAAAATTGAACAGTGATGATTACTGACTGCAATGGATTCAGTTACCATAGAATATCACAGGCAATAATAAAACACATTAAAATAAGGTGCAAGACTTCAGACAAAACAGTAAATTTGATTCCCTCAGGAAGAGCATCAGCCTTTATCGAGCAGTATCCTGTCGTCACTTAAGTCCATAGCACAGGCCTAACCTCTTTGTTGGTAGATATCTTTCCCTCATCTATTGCATTCGAAATCAAAAAACGTGGCACAGGAGCAACATACGAGACTACTGGGACTTTTTTTTTGTTTTTTTAGCAGCAGGCTCCACTATTTTATCTATCATCTTGGTGGAAGGCCTTACACATCCTTCTTCATAGGCTGATATAGCATTGGGGGAAGCTGTAATGGGCTGATCCATCCGCTGGGAAACCAGAGGTTGCTAACTCTGCAACCTTGCGAGCTCCATCCACTCCCACAGACGCCCAAATATTTGTCTAGTGGCACAGCATTACCCCGGCATCTACGATAAATTAATGAAGGCACTCTATCCACGAGACACTAGCCGATTTACTGAGTTGACCAGGTTCAGCCCCTCGTTTTTGCCGAATCTGAGGCCAAATAAGGCTTGTTGGGATCATACTGTCTGCGGGCAGCAGTCTTCCTCAACCGACCAGGATCTTCTACTCCGACGTTACGGGTCTCCACGCACGGCAAACACATGGGTAGGAATTTAAGTGGGAGATAAAATAGACAACAGATAAGCCTGTTCCCTTAGTCGGCTTCTCTGAACTGCCTCCTCTCAAATGATTCAGGGTACACGGGATCATCACGCCCGAAAGCTCGGCATGATCAGGTGTTGTGATGATCATGAATGAACTTCCCTTACGTGTTTCAGGATACGCGGGAACATAGGCCCGAAAGCTTGGCAAATGGCCAGGTGTTATGACCATAATGAATTTTCCCTGCCGGGTTATTTAAAATAATATCAAGGTCATCTGCATACCCTAAAATCTTGTGGTACCCATTCAGCTGTAGACCACGGTGGTTGTTATCTTGGGCTTTTCATAACACCATTCCCAGCAAGAGGCTAAATAGCAAACGTGAGATGGCATTTCATTGTTTGACTTCAGTATGAATTTTGAATTCTTTGGCGATATTATAATATGCAATGCCTTTGTCTATGCTTATTTTTTCATATTCCAATTGCCACTCTTGTTTAATTAGTTTACTGTTTATTTTCATCTGTTCCTTAATGGTGTTTGTTGGAAAAATGCTTGAACCCTCTCTTTTGTCTATGGTCGCTCTTTTGACTAGATTGTTACTTGTAACATTATATACTATGCCGCAATGTGCTTTGACCCAGATGGTTTTTATGTTTAATTTATTTTCGAGGCTTATTATATTGTGTAAAACGTCATATATTATATTAGAGTGATTACGTATTCCAGGATTATTGAGGATATTTAGAGTACGTTTACTATCAGAAGCGATTATATAATTTTTGATAATTGTATTTAGATTTCGTATGTATTCGGTAGCTTTTAAGATTGCAATCATTTCAGCGTGGAAAATTGAGATGTTATCGAGAACTTTATAGATTTCATGTAAGTTATTTGTTGCATCGTATACGGCTAAGCTTTTCCCGTATCTATTTTTGGACCCGTCCGTAAAAATATCAGCTATCAGCCGTCTGTGAACATATCAGCCAGAGTGTAAGTATATCTGTGTCAGCGTTTGGAAAATTTATTTTTTCCCTGACTACCTTGTTATTTTCTTTATTATCCTTAGTTTAGTGAAAATCAGGAATTATTTGTTTATTATAAAGTAATGGATCAGGTATATGCAGCTAGGGATGTCGGTATTGTGAATTTTGAGATTAGTTAGTACAAATTTAGTGAGACTGTCGACAAGAGAGGGTAAATCTTTTTTTTTTTGTCGTTCTATTCCTTCCATTGTTCATCATTCAAATCCGGGGTCTTGTAATCAGTATTTCTGAACCTATTATTTTTTACAAATCTAAAAATGTCAACTTCTACCTTAACCCTTCTTAAATCAATAAATCTCCCCACATTTTATAAATATTTTAAAAAAATTAAAAGTAATGTTTTAAGATATTGATATTTGACAGTGCTACGGTATGTTTTTGAAAGGAAACCATTATGAAACAAAATTCATATATGAAAGAACATGAAGAATTTTAAGAGATAATAACAGTTATTAAAAGAGAATTCAACTATACAGCCATTGTAGACGTAAACATCCTTATAATGAAATCAAGAAAATTGGTAATTTGAAAATTTGATGGGCAGTGTGTATGAATGATTAACGGTGTTAAAATGTTTTAAATGTTGTAGCTATGAGCTCTGGGAAAAAGTTCGTGGCGATTTTGTCGATAGACGGCGCCAATTGCAAATAACTCAGGAAACACAGATCGCAGCGACACCACTAAGCGCTCGTTGGAAAGGTGACAGTTCGAGGGTTACTTTGAGTGTCTAAACAAAGTTGTTTGCGTTTGAAAATGGAGGAAAGTAATGAAAAATTGCGCTATATTTTGCAATATTTTTACGACAAAGGAAAGAATGCTGCGCAGGCTTGTGAAAAAATTTGTGCTGTGTACGGTGTAGGTACTTTATCAAAATCTGCTGCGGGGAAATGGTTCGCTCTCTTTCGTTCTGGTAATTTTAAAGTGAAAGATGACTCACGCTCTGGTCGTCTAACCAATGAAAAAGCTAATGAAATTCTTGAAACAGTCCAGCAAGATAGGCATATCAGCAGTGTCGATATTGGTACGGAGCTAGACATTGAACACAAAACTGTTTTGAACCATTTACGGAAAGCTGGCTACAAAAAGAAGCTCGATATATGGGTTCCTCATGAGTTGAGCGCGAAAAACATGATAGACCGAATTAATATCTGCGTGCGCAGCTGAAGCCAATGAAATCAGCCATTTCTGAAACGTGTCATAAACGGTGATGAAAAATGGATCACGTACGACAATCGGAAGCGTAAAAGATCGTGGACAAGGGATGGTGAGCCGTCACAAGCGTTCGCGAAGCGAGGATTGACGCCAAACAAGGTGATGCTGTGTGTGTGGTGGGACTGAAAGGGAATCATCCACCATGAGCTACTTCCAGTTGGTCAGACGATTGATTCTCAACTCTACTGTGGACAACTAGAGAGATTACGCAAGGCAATTGAAAGAGAACGGCCCGAATTGAATAATAGGAAAGGTGTTGTCTTTCATCATGACAACGCAAGACCACACACTTCTTTGATGACCCGTCAAAAATTGCGAGAGCTTGGTTGGGAAATATTGTTGCATCCACCGTTTAGTCCAGACATAGCACCCTCTGACTATCACCTATTCCGATCTCTGCAGAATTATCTCAATGGAATTAAATTGGTTTTAAAAGAAGTCTGTGAAAACCACTTGATTCAGTTTTTCAACCAGAAACCACAGAAGTTCTTCACCGATGGCATCATGGCTCTACCCGAAAAATGGCGGAACGTTGTTGATAATAATGGAGAATATTTGGTTTAAATAAATTCATTTTCACACTTCAATAAAACTAGTTGAATTTTACTAAAAAACGCTACGAACTTTTTCCCAGACCTGATATTTTCAAAACTGGTAGATTAAAAGTAAAATAGCAAATGTGTTGCCAGATGGAGGGAAATTTCCCTCGCCACAGGGAATTTCAGGAGCCAAAGGGAAAAATCTTTAAAAATGTGGCAATAGAGAGAAATTTACATGTTTGAATAATTCAAAAATTAAATTTATTCTTATTTTAATATAAGTGATTATAAGTGGGATATGATATATTTTTTTTAAATTTATAATTACATCATTAATAATTATATTATCATTGATTATTTTGTTGAGTTTAATATTTTCTTTGTTTGTCAAATGATTTCATATGCTAATAAATATTTAAATGATTTAAATAATTTAAATTTAAATTGGATTATGATATTTATCACAGTGCGTAAGATGTCAAGTGCTAAGGCCCAGTCGCACAGTTACCGCTTAACACGTTCGCGGACAATTTTGTACAATGAGATGTACCCAAAATGTCACTTTTTTAGATTTTTGTTTATAATAGGACATTTACTGTGTTTGGTATGTAGGACAGTTTATACTAGTTTTCATATACTTAAATGGAATTAAAACCTGCCCCAGCTGTCATTTGTATATTTGAATAAAAAAGTAGGACGGTTTAGACCGTCATGACCTGAGCTAGGAAAAATATTCGACGGCTATAGCCGTACTCTCCGCGAACGTGTTAAGTATTAGTTTAGCTAAACCTTAAGCTTCAGCTTAAACCAAATACTTACGTGTTGCACAGTCAAAAATAAAAAAATACTTAGCTAAGCCAACTGATATGGTAAATTAATTAAGTTGGCAATATGAATAACTAGTATTAGCCGGGGAAATTCTGAAATTTAGTATATAAACAGGTAACATTCAGTGTAACTATGATAAGTTAAAGTTATTTATTTGTCAATGCTATGTTAATTGTCAAATAATTTGTAAATAATACAACAAATATTAGCAATGGAAAATTGATCGTAAAAATAAACGTACGACGAACTCTTCAGAAGAGGAAGTTGGAATTCTTTTAAATTTGGTAAAACAAAGTATCAAAATGATTATAAACATTTCTGTACATTGGTATAAACATAGTGACATCTACTGTGCGAATATTATAGAAAAGTGTGCATTAAAATAGAAGTAAATTGCTAGATCTACAAATAAGGTAAAGCTGCATGCGATAAACTTATAGTTTTTAGCTCTCTGCCCTCGGGCAGTTACTAACAACTGTTTTATCTCTCTTAACGCAAATGTCTTTCATACACAATCAATCCATTTTATTTCCATTTAATACCCCATCTATAAATCAAAAGTACAAATCATACAAATTATAATAAAATCCAAACTCATCTAGACAAATAAAAACACCTCTAGTCACTAGAGGTCGTTTGCAGGCTTAAACCAAAATGATTAATCCCTTCGCAATGAACGTACAAACCAGCCAAACCAATCAAAGAAGTTTCGCCAATGTAGCTAGGCAACAAAAACAAAATGGCGATGAAGATGAATTAAACGTTAAAAAAGAGCAAGCAATAATATTAACTGGAATAAAAGAAATGCCAGCTAAAGAATATGTTATGACCATAGCAAAATTAACTGAGCGCAGCAATATACTGGCATCACAAAGAATATCTTTTAATAGATTCTGTATATACTTAAAAACTAAAGAAATAGCAAATCAAATTGTAAATATTAAAACAATAAGTATAATGAACCATGAGATCGACATACGTCCATTTATAGTACCTGCAAAGAGAATAATTATCACAAATGTCTGTCTTACGATACCAAATCGAGTAGTCGCGGAAGAACTGAAAAAGTTAGGAATAAATGTGATGTCAAGGGTTACTTACCTACGTGCGGGAATCCATGAACCGGGACTAGATCACGTAGTAACATTTAACCGACAAGTATTCATCAACACAGACGAGAACGAAACTTTGCCGGAGACAATTGTTATAAATTTCAAAGGCACAGAACATAGGCTGTTTCTAAACGACGCTGAAAAGAGATGTTATATATGCAAACAAATAGGACATACAGCAAAACAACATCAAAAAGAGAAAGAAACAGAGAATACGGGCGAAATAAAAGAAAATAAACACCCTGAAAATCAGCAAGAAGAAGAATTAGAGATTCAAAACGAGACAATAATCAACCCCGGGGAGAAAAATCAAATTCCAGATAGTTTAAGGTCCGAAAATCAAGAAGAAACTAACAAAAGACAAGCCTCATTTATCAGCAGCACAGAAGTTAATATTGTTGAATCTGATGAATCCACAAATGAAGACTCAACATCGGAGCAAGAAGAAACAAGACAGGGTGGAAGAAATAACAAAAAGAAAAGAAAGAAGTCAAAAAAACCATAAAGATCGGAAAGTCTGACTGACTTAAAAGAAAACTTGCTGCCAATCAAAAAATTAATAAAAAACAACACCAAAAAATACGGCATAACATTTGACAATCTAGTAAGCCTAATGGAAAATGCCCAGGGCACAACTGATGTTTTGAACGTTGTCCGAGATTACGTAACAGACGTAAACAAACTAATAGGCACTCTACCAGATATAAATAGTAGCACTAAACTTAAAAACAATAAAAAGCAGGATCACAAGACTCATTAACAAAATAACAACGCAAATGTCCCAAGAAAGAGAAAACTTAACAGACAACGAAGCTGCGAGTGAACCATCAACCCAAAATGTCGTTGCTACAGTGGAATTGTAATGGGTTTTATACCCATCTCCCAGAGATACAATATATCTTATCAACATCACAAGCCCAGTTTGTTTGCCTACAAGAATCCCGCCTATTAGACCACCAGAAACTTACATTAAGAGGATATAAATCTTTCAGAAAAGATAGAACAGATGTAAACATAGCTAGCGGAGGAGTTGCCATACTTATAGATAACCGTCACCATGCTGAAGAATTACCCCTCCAAACAGATCTAAAAGCAATTGCAGTCTCAACCTATATTCCGAATCTGAACAAAATTACCATATGCAGTAAATATATTCCGCCAAACCATAAAACTACCAAAACTCAACTACAAAACTTGTTACAACAGTTACCACTCCCATTTTTATTAGTAGGGGATTTTAACAGCCACAATACACTCTGGGGATCAAACCGTACCGACAGAAGAGGAAAACTAATAGAATCACTGTTAGACGACAACACTATTTTGTTAAATGACAATTCATATACGCACCTATGCCTAAGAACTGGCACTTTTTCAGCAATAGACCTCTCTATTTGCGACCCATCACTAACACCAAACTTAACATGGACGGCGCTACCGCATACACTTTCCTATCAAAATTTCATTTCCAGAGAGAAGCATACCTATCACGAACCTAATTAGGTGGAGGACTGAAAACGTAGACTCGGCAAAATTCTCTGAAAATTGTACACTTACAAGAACCGAAATAAACGATACAGATAACATAAATAATTTAGTTGACGAATATATATTACATATTACTGAACCCGCAAATAAAACTATAGGGAGGAAAAATTCACCTAATCTCAAATACATTAAAATCAAACTTGTGCGAAAGCAGTGAAAAATCAGAAAATAGCCCTAAATAAATACAAAAGAAATACTACATTAGAAAATTTTATTAACTTAAAGAGAACCAAAGCTTGCACTAGAAGAACCATATTAAATAGTAAAAAGAAATCTTGGCAAGATTTTGTATCGTCAATAAACCCCAGTACTCCACCTCAACAACTATGGACTAAAATAAGAAAAATACAGGGAAAGGGCAATATTCGAAACACCTCATTATTAATGACCAATGGGAAAATAATCCAGTCACCCCAAGAAATAGCTGAAACATTCGCCGATAATTTTGATTTCAATTCCAGTGATGATAATTACAGTACAGATTTTAAGTCAATCAAAACAGAAGCAGAAAAAGTAAATTTTGAAATAGAAGATAATAATAACCTAGAAATAAACAAACCATTCTCTACAAGAACTTAAACAGGCAATAAAAGAGATGAAAAATAACAAAAGTCCCGGACCAGATGGTATAATTGCAGAAATAATAAAAAACCTACCATCAGCTAGCATAATATTTTTATTAAAATTATACAACATCATGTGGACCCAGAATAAATACCCAGAACAATGGAAAACAGTAATTACGATCCCAGTATTAAAGCCCAACAAGGATAAAACCCAGCCGAACAGCTATAGACCCATCTCAATGTCTAACATCCTCAGTAAAATCATGCAAAAGATGATAAACAAGAGACTGATGTGGTATATGAAAAAAAAAAATATATTCTAAATAATATACAGTGTGGGTTTAGGGAAGGCCGCTCAACAATAGACCATATTATTAACCTACAATTAGAAATAAAAAAATCGTTTAAAAACAAACAGAATATGATATCTGTCTTTTTCGATCTTCAGAAAGCATACGACATGACCTGGAAGCTAAACATCCTTAAATCCATGAAAGAAGCAAAACTAGAAGGGAACATCATGCGTTATACCCATAACTTTCTCACAGACAGGAAATTTAAAGTATCATGTAACGGGTGCTTATCTGAAGAGAAAAACCAACAAAACGGTATACCACAAGCAGAAATACTGAGTTTATCCCTATTCTTATTGGCAATAAACCATATCGCAGATCATATACGGTTTCCAACAAAAGCTTGTGTATTCGCGGATGATTTAGTTATATTCTGCAAAGACAAAAACATCAATAATATAAAAAAAAACATTTACAAAATACAATAAAAAAATTGGAAATATGGAGTAGAGAAACGGTATTCCAGTTCTCAGCTATAAAGACAAAAGCTATAAACTTCTCCCAAAAACAGAACATATACAACCCAGCACTGAAGATTAATAATACTCGGATAAGGTATGTTAACGAAATACAATTTCTGGGAATGACATTTGATAGGAAACTCACATGGAAGAACCACATCAAAAAATTAAAATCGGAGTGTATGAAGCGTATCAACATCCTAAAAGCATTAAATCATCAGACATGGGGCGCACAACGCGAAACCCTGCTACAAATATACCAAGCCCTCATTCAGTCTAAACTGGACTACGGTAGCATTGCATATGGAAGCGCCAAAAAAAGCCACCTGAAGCCTCTGGAACCCATACAGAACCAAGCAATTAGACTAGCTACAGGCGCGTTTAGAACAAGTCCGACAAAAAGCGTTATCTGTGAATCAGGTCAAATCCCACTGCAATACCGACGAACTAAAATGGCTATGTCCTATGGCACCAACCTCTCCACTAACCCTAAAATCCTCACCTACAATAATATATTCCAAAACCCCTCATCGCTACAGCATAACATCCACAAACATCTACAATTAATAAATGTAACACTTGCCAATGTACAGAAATTAAGTCGCAACAGTATTCCTCCATGGTCACTGAAAACTCCAAAGTACAATATTGAACTAAGTCAACGAGTGAAGGAAGATACCAATCCGACAGAATATAAACAGAAGTTTCTGGAAATTATGGAAAATTTTCAAGAATACATTCCAATTTATACGGACGGATCAAAGATAGGAACCAACACTGGAGCAGCAGTAATAGTGGGAGAAGAAGAATACCAATACCATCTCCCATCAGCAACAAGTGTCTTCACTGCGAAAACCTACAGTATACTACAAGCCACCAGGAATATCTTGAATAACACAAATAGTAAATTTATAATCATAACAGACTCATTAAGTACCGTTGAATCCATTCAACAAACGTATACCAAAAACAACCTGATCCAGAAAATTCAAGATAACATCCACGAAATCCTCAGCACAGGAAAAGACTTGACCATCCTGTGGGTACCATCCCACTGTGAGATACAAGGAAATGAAAAAGCTGATAAAGCAGCAAAAACAGCTACAAATTTACATCTAACAAACATTAAAGTACCTCACAGTGACATTAAGAATGAAATAGGTAGAACGGTGCTAGAAGAATGGGACAAAGCATGGAAAGAAATAAATAACAACAAATTACGACGAATAAAAGAGGAAACAAAAAAATGGCACACATTCAATAAAAGGAAACAACAGATAACGATTACCAGATTGCGCATTGGCCATGCTCTATCAACTCATAAATACATACTGGATAAATCCGATCCCCCCAAATGCAACGTATGTAACACCCAACTAACCGTTGAACATCTCCTGATCGCATGCCCAAAATACTCAAGAGGACGACAGAAAAATAAAATACCACCAACATTGAAGGAAGCCCTCTCCAACAACATGGAAATAATGGAACGGATAATACAGTTCACAGAAGAAACTGATCTCGCCCCACAAATATAAAACGAATAAAATATCAAAATATATGTCTATACCTATTAGATAAATTAATATGTATTATTTAATGTAACTATAATGTACAGGGACACTAATCACCATTGTAGTGGATGTATCTTAAATTGTTTAAATAAAAAAAAAAGTATCAAAATACTATAGAATGTAAAAAATCAAATTCACTGTTGTGGAAGAAAAAAAATTCTATTTGGACAATTAACAGGATGAATTTAACTGTGAAAGCGGTCGTTGTTTTTTTTTTGTAAAAAAAATACAAAAAAAAAAAAATGCCGGCAATTAATATTCACTGAAGGCAACTGGAGGTGTTTCAACGACAATGCCTAATTTTAATAATGTTGACGAGGAGTTATTAACAATTTTACATACTCAAGTAACAGGCATGCCTAGTGAATTTGATTCAGATGCTGTCTGTACTTAATAATATTAATTATGTCTATTGATGTTTATTGCCTTTTTCTAATATATATTTTAGAATATTCTGGGAACATTACAGACGTCACTGTAATGTATAATAGTGTAATAGAAGTGGAAAGTTTTGAAAATGTAAATTCTGAAAATTGTAAAAATTATTCTTCAGCGAACCTGAAGACCATCAATAGCACACTTCTACGAACAAAAAAAAAAAAACGTAATAAAAAAATATGATTTTTTAAATAATTTATTTAAGAAATATATATTATTGTTATAGATAGTTCCTCATAAAGCGACAACAAATAAAAGGGTTAATGAAGAGTGGTGCTAATTGGCTGTCACTAAAATATCCCGTTTAACAACTTTAAAGGAACAGGCGGAAGAAAAGTGGGAAATAGAAAAACAATATCTGATAGAAGAACAGGAGCTAAAAAAACAGAAGTTAGCATAAGAGATCGAAGAAAGAAAAATAAGAAAGGAATGCGCAAAGAAAGAATTAGAAATAATAAATTTAAAATTACGGACCGGCAATAAATAATATATTTGTATTTATGCATAATTTTATTATTATATTTATATACATAATATAAATTAGAAAAATATGCATTAATTAGCCAACGGAGTGGCCGAGCTCGTTAAATCGTGCAGTTTGGACTAATGGAAACAGTCTAGATTGTACGGTTGGTGATTCGATTCTCCTCCTTTGGTGATATTATTCGGACGAGAATAATATGTTTACATTACTCCCATTTCACAATCATTCACCCCTCATCCAGGTATAGGAGCTCGCCCCTTGGCATCGGCGATTAGCCTCGTTGCAGAAATAGGCCGATGTAAAAATAAAGAAAATAAAAAAAAATAAACATTAATTTAATTATTCCTAACTCGAATGTTTTCAATTAATGTTCTATTCTGATTGATTGCAATGTTAGGCACATCGTGTATAAAATTTACAGCTGCTTCTAAATCTGCATTTAGATTTGGAACTTTTTCATTCGCTTCAATTGCAACATTATTCAATATTGCTGTGGCTACAATTATTCTTTGAACTGTTTTCATATTTAATTTAATTCCTACAGCTAGAACCGGCCATCGTCTCTTCCACACTCCGTATGACCTCTCCACAACATTTCTAGTTCTAATATGGCTTTTATTGAAAAGCATTTCAGCTCGGGTAACTGGATTTGCTAGAGGGGTAATTAGATAGTTTTTATTTTGACAACCACTATCTCCCAATAGAAGGTTATCTCCCATTTTATTGTTTTCAAATTGGGCTCTTATCAAAGAATTTCTAAATATGTTTGAATCATGTGCAGAACCACGCCATCGTGCAACAATATTTCTGATACGTAATTGTGCATCAGATATGGTTTGCACGTTTATGGAAAAGAAAGATTTTCTATTCCTGAACAACTCATTCTCACCCTCTAGAAATATTTTTTAATTATATTTTTTTTTAAAAAAAGTGATATTTTAGGTAAAAAATAATTTTTTATGCTAAAAACAAACCTGGTGACTGTAAGCGAACATGAGAACAATCTACTGCTTCTAGAACTCGAGGAAACCGTCCAATATTGTAAAAGTCGTGCCGCACATTACGCTTTTCTACTTCAGTATCAGGCATCTTAATGAACTGATGACGCAAAGAACAAATTTCTCTTGATACATTTCTTGCAACCCTGGAAGCTGTAGATTTATGACAGCCAGTAAAATCCCCTACCATAATTAATATAGGTACTTCCAGTTGCATAGTATCGTAGGGTTAAAAGAAGCATTTGAATTGGCGTGAATGCGTGGTTCTTGTAAATGTTATTTCATAAAATAATAGATATTTGTGTACCAAGGCACTAACTTACCAATTAGTAGTCTGGCTAATTAAATGTTCAATAAGTTGTAATATTAACTTACAACTTTCTTTACATAGATGAAATATGATCGGGCCGGTTTCTGAAAGCTTAGACGAGTTTAATCTTTTGGTTGAACTCGGTTATAATATAACAGTCCCATAAGTAACCATAGCAACAATTTTCTAACTATTTGGTTATAGTTAACTAGGCTTTCAGAAACCGGCCCTTATACTGGTTCAAATTATCAAACTGATGCCTATAGACGGGAGTGCGGCGAAGACGAATAAATAAATTAATGTATAACATTTCCCCATAACCATCATCATATTCCTCATTCACTTCAACCAAATTAATTTCATCCATTTTAATATGACAGATAACCAAATAATCTGCAGCAATCTGACAGCTTATTTTGGCTTAAACCAAATTTATTTTCCTGTTTAGGCTTAAATTTAAACCAAAAACTGAAACTGTGCAACAACTAAACCATAAGCTAAAACTTAAGCCTAAATAAAAACCTAAGCGGTTACTGTGCAATTGGTCCTAAGTGTTCAAAAAAAGTGATATATAAAGATAGAGCGATAGGAATTAAAGTAGAAACATAGTGATGCAACATAACTACAAAATGCTAAAATTGTAATTCCTCACTTTCATGAGATTAAGCATGTCATTCATAAAGAACAACCAATAATGATGTACCTGACAGAGACTCAGAATAACCAACAAAGAATATTGAAGAATTTGAGATTTTTTAAATTTATTTATTATTATTATTATTATTTTTATTTAGGTTATTTAAGGTACTTCAACATCTTGTGTTATTAGTACCCAGCATTATATTTTATAAAATATTGTTAATTACATTACGTGGGTATTATACATATATGTTTGTGTTAGTCTATATTTGTCTGTATAGTTTTTTGTCTGTTAGAAATTTATGTAGGATTGTTTTGTTATTGTCGTTAGGTGTTTCTTGTAGGGTGTCAGCTATATGGTGTGTCTGTCTTATTGTTGTATTATATTAATTACGTTGCAGTCTTTATACAATTGGGGATCTTTTTTCTTCATTTTATAGCTGTGTGTAATTCTTGTGTGTCAAATTCATAGTCTGGTAGTGGAAGTTTGCTGTCTTCTTGCTCCCGAGGATAGTGTTATTGTTCGTAGTTTATTAAGTTGTGTATGTTGCCATATGTTGTCTACTTGTTCTCTGATTTTACTTTTTATTTCATTTTTCATATCATAGTCTTCTACGGTCGAGTTATTCATTGAATCCAGTATATTAATGGCCGAAGATCATAGACGTGTGATAAATAGCTCTGCATAGAATTTTCTAAAACTTTATTAAAAACATAAATTATGAATCAAGAGTGACAACAAAAAAATCCGCTAATTTTACTTAATGTGCAGTGGTAATCATTAACTAACTAAAACTCACAATAATCCATTAAACAAACTATTAAAGTTATTATAAAACTAGTGAAATATTAACCAGTGGAGATAAGAACTATTCAAGTGCGCGCTGGTCGTTGCGACGTAACCGCTTCAATACCTGTGTTTTACGTAAAGCTGTCTGTGGCGAAGTTGCAAGCTTTGCGAAGCTTTGTCGCAAATTCATATTTAAAATGACCCGCGAATCGAACAATAGTACTATAGCTAGGTTGGAACAAAAAATCGATGATCTCTCATCAAAAATCAACAACCTTTCTTCAATAAAGGAAGAATTTAGCGAGTTCAAAAAATCGATAACCTTTATATCTGACCAATACGATCACATGATTAAAGAAATCGAAAAAAATAATATGGAGAATAAAAATTTACAAAAGCAGGTTGAGCTATTAACCGATTATAATAGCGAAAAAGATAAAAAGATAGAAAGCCTTGAGGAGCAAGTTGGAAACCTACAGCAATATACAAGAAATCAAAATTTGGAAATATTTGGAGTGCCCGAAACACGAGAAGAAAACTGTCAGGATATTGTCTTTAAAATTGCAAAAGAACTGCAAGTTGATTTAAAATATGAGGAAATTGACGTATCTCACCGTATTCGCAGCGCTAAACCCAACGCATGCCCCTCAATTGTTGCGTGTATCACTACCAGGACGAAAAGTGACCTCCTTATCCAGAAAAAATCGCTAATTAACACCAACCGAAACATCCCTGGCCTCGATATCGGAGAAAAAATCTTCATCTCAGAACATCTTACACCTCAAAACAAGATCCTTTTACGAGCAGTCAAAATTCGAGCACGTGAATGTAACTACAAATACGTCTGGTTCAAACACAGTAAGGTATTAGTTAGGAAATCGGAAAACTCTGCGGTTATTAGAATCTTCAATGAAGCCGATATTTTAAACAAAATTTTTGCTGAATAGTTTATAATGCCGATTTTTAGTTCTAATCATCAATGCTATATATATACACCCAATTTCGTAATGGAAGAATATATTAAAAAATTAGAAATTAAATATGTAAATACCCTAGCTACTAGTAACTTAAAAAAATATAATAAAGCTGTTGTAGATTTTGGTAACAATTTTTTAGGCTTAAATATTCTTAGTATAAATATTAGAAGTATTATTAAAAATTTCGATCAACTGGAGATACTGTTATCTTCAGTAAAAAGAAAATTTGATGTTATAGTACTGTCTGAAACATGGCAAGTTCATAATATTCAACTATTCAATATAAGTGGATATAGAGCATATTACAATAATGGTGTCATTAACCAAAACGATGGAGTAATCTTATACATAAGAGAAAATATTAAACATAAAGTAGTTAATATAGATAACAATTTTAACTTTTTAAGGGCCGAATTAAACGTAAAAAAACTTAAAATAGGTGTCACAGGTATTTATAGACCACCTGATCATAAATGTAATTCTTTCTTGGAAACTTTAGATAAAGAAACTTTATTTAAACAATATTTCAAAATTAGAACACGAAATCGTTTTTGGTGACATTAACATCGATATATTGGATAATTCTAAACATCTCTTTTCTAACGATTATATAAATATTTTATCACAATATGGCTAAACGTCTTGTATTAATCAACCGACTATAGTTACTATAACTAGTAAAACGTGCATAGATCATATTGCGATAAAATCAAGACTGGATCCAGCAAATATGTTTTCTGTCATATTATGTTATATGTTAAAACAAAGATTACTGACCATTATGCAACTATGTTAACTGTAAATTTTTCAAAATTAAATAACACACCAGTCTCAAAAAAAAACTTTAAAATTTTCTCTGATATAAATAAATTCAAAAATTTGATAAGGAACATAAATTTTGACAGTAACAATAATGACGTAAACTCGGCTATGGAAAACATAACTGATATTGTAAGTAAAGCTATAAATGACTCAAGCTACAAAAAACAGTTAAACAATAAAAATACAAAAAGGAAAAATTGGATAACAAAAGGGGTAATTAAATCAATACAAATCAGAGATAAACTGTATAAACAATATTTGCTGGATCCAGATAATATAAATATTAAGAACAAATACGAACATTATAAAAAAACAATCTCTAAACTAATCGTTCAGTTCAAAAAGAAATCTTTCTTGCAAAAAATAAAAAATGGAGACAATACGCCAAAAAAACTATGAACTGTTCTCAAAGAATCCATGTACAATAAGTGTAATGCTAATAAGAATAAAAGTTAAGATATTTTAAGCGTTAAAATAAATAATGAAGTAAAAACATCTAAAAAAATGGTAGCTGACTGTTATAATAAATATTTCGCAAATGTTGGGAAAAATTTAGCCGAAAATATTAAGAAAAATAAAAATAAAACATCAACTATGTTAAATAATATAAAAACTAATTCAAATACATTTTTTATTACCTCAACAGATACGGAGGAAATAAATAAACTATTTTTTTCTTTAAAAAAAATAAAACTCCAGGGTTCGACAATATCACTTCCAACCTGATACAAGAAATTGCTAGTTATATCGACGCACCGCTAGCTGACATATTTAATAGATGTTTTCAAACGGGAATTTTCCCAAAATGTTTGAAGAGAACGATAATAGTCCCAATCGATAAAAAAGGAGAAAACCTTTTAACCAATTACCGCCCGATCTATTTAATAAGTACAATAGCTAAATTACTAGAAAAATTAATACTTAACAGACTGACATCATTTATAAACAAATATAAAATAAAAAATTAAAATCAATTTGGTTTTCGAGCTGATAAATCAACATGTGATGCTGTCGCCAAACTAACAGAACACATCTATTCTAGTGTTGATAGATCCAAACTTTGTCTTGCAATATTTCTCGATCTCAAAAAAGCATTTGACACAGTGAATCATGAACTACTTTTAAATAAACTTTGAAAAGTATGGTATACGTGGTACACCACTTGAACTTTTGAAAAGTTATTTATATAATAGAGTACAAAATGTCAAAATTGACAATATTGTCAGCACTGACAGCTTAGTGACATGTGGTCTCCCCCAAGGAACAGGACTATCACCCCTGCTATTTATATTGTACATAAATGACCTGTTAAACTACAAAATGAATGGGAAAATACTGTCAAACGCTGATGATACGGTATTATTTGTTGAAGGTCCAAACTGGCATTGTTTGAGAGTTACTGCAACACAAGATCCAGATATGCTACCGAGTTGAAATTTTGCATACAGGTAGGGAATGCTTTCATCATAACTAGAAAAAATCGAAAATTTCAAAAAAGTCCCATCAGAAACGAGAAGTTAATAATTTTGTTTTTAATTATATTGGACCATCGAAGTATGTATGATGCGTTCAGCGAGATCGCGGGAATTTCGTTTCAATGGTTGTTTGGACAACTATAGTAAGTTCGTGAAACATCGTTCAATGTCGTTCGGCGCGATTCATCATTACTCTGCTCTAGCTGATAAGATTTATATATTGTTATTTAGTAAAATTTTTGATTAGTTTATGCAGAGCGAGACTAAAGTGGAGCACCTGTTTTCTGGTTTTTTATTTTAGGGCATTTTTATGAACTTTGTTATTTTTATTTATTTTTTTTTTTTTCTATTCTTTTATTTAAATATTTAAATATAATAGTAAAATCTTTTATATATATAAAACAGAAAATCTGTGTGTACCGAGTTGGAATTTGGTATATAGGTAGGAAATGCAGTCAATATAAGGAGGCAAATTGAAAATCAGAAGAAAAAAAATGGTATCACTTAAGACGTAGACTTAACAGAAAAATTGCTTATACAGTGAAACCTCTATCTATCGTTTTTGAAGGGACCTATTGAAATAAACTATGGATGCGGGAAAACAATGAAAAACACATTAATACATATTTAAATGTTTAATATGTACGTACATATATATTCTAAAAATGATACATGTTTCAGGTATAAATCAATTTTTTTAAATAAAAAATATCGTAGCAAAATAAAAAAGGAAGCTGCATGCCGACAAAAAAATTATACTTTGTATTGTATATAATCTTTCATCGTCATTTACTTTTTGGCTTTTTATATTGCCGTAAGAAATCAATATTCTTTCGGTGTTACAAATTAAATTTTTTTCGGCATCAGTTATCGAATGCGCATAAAAAAAGTTTTCAATTTGAAAAAACACGAAATTTGCTGCGTAATTTAAACGATGAATGCGGTAAAATGATACAGAGAGAAATGATCGATGCGATCTATTTTTGCGTGTTTTGTATGGAATTAATTCGGAACCGCAAGAAATAACGATATATACGGGAAAATTATTATTCGAGGAACGATAGACAGAGGTTTCACTGTAATAAGAAAACAAATATTTTTTTTTACATTTTTTTTTTTTTTGTAAATATTGTTTTTAAAATTGATTTTTATGACTTACAATCAATTAATCGGCAATGCCTGGACCGTACAGAAGTAGACCTTCGTCCTCAAGTGCCTGATGTTGCACCAGTAGGTCTTGCTTCTTCTCCAAGCGACCGCTTTTCGTTGCCGCGTTGGTGCTAAGGAAACTCGCTCGATATCTTTTTTGATCGCGTATTCGTAAGAAAAATTTCATATTGTGCAGCCCATGATTTCTAAAATTTTAATGAGAGTCATTCTTCCTTCATTAAAAATTGAAAGCGTTATTTGAACGGCTAACTCAACTACTTCTTTTCCTGCAAAGGTATGCTTGGGGACGACTTCCCATAGAGTTTTATTGTAACACTCATTGTTATTTTGAGTGTTTCTTCCTAAACAACGTGTAAGAAGCTCGTCGTTGGTTAGTTTTTCAAATACTGGCTTGACATAATACTGTACTTCTTCACTTAGAGCTGGCTTATGTACGAACGTAGTATTTTCTGCCTTTGCCTTGAGATATTTACACCACTCTGGATTGTAGTTATCATGTTGCGGTTTGTCATACGTAGAAATCTTATGGTAAAAACCAGCCCATATCTCTTTTTTCATTTCTTCTATAGACCCTGGATTACGCTGTATAGCTAATGAATAATGGTTTGACATTTCTTTCATAACTTTTCCTGTCAAGTCAGTCGTTTTTGGCGGTGGAGGAAGTACACTTGTTACTTTTTTCCGCGGCTGTCTAACTTTCGGCATATTCTCATACGTTTGATTCTCTTGTTCATGCTTTTTTTTTTCTTCGGCTTTTTTAATTATACGTGCTTCAGTAATGGTTTTTTTTTGATATCTTTGAGATATCGGAACATACGTTTTCGTACGTGTAAAACGCACTCAAGCTTTTGAATGGCAAAATCACCATACGGTTTAGAATCTATAACGTTTACAAATGTTTTTGAATCACCGTCGCCGATATAATAAGCATACTTGGCATTGTGAAGCTTCTCTGATCTTTTAAAAATTTCTATTATACCTTGCACTTCCATGCCACCGGAGCTGCCCTCATAATTCGCGCTGCATTCTTCGTGATGCTCGCTGTCATACCAAATTTTAAAATCGATGCTATTCATTTTTTTTTTTTCATGATTTCACACGTTTTGCAGGTTTTAAATGAAACAAAATAATCTAAAATTTTGCCTGAATATTTACCGATTACAGTACAAACACCAATCAATGAACTAAAACCACGCTTTGACCAAGTCCCGTCACCAGAAACCGCAAATTCGTCTTCGAGCAAATTTTTATCTTTATTTTTTTGCTTCTCTTCCGCGCCCGCCTTTTTTATACAAATATCAGACACAGATTTTGATGCAATTTTAACATTTTCTAAAAGTCCATCAATGAACAAAACAGATCCAAGCCATGCAATACATACCTACGCCAAGCAATCTCATAACAAAAACAATTCTTCGATTAATTTCGTATCCTTTGTCTATAAAATTACACGAATTTATTGTTCGGTCACCACACTCACATTCAATATTGAGTTTAAATCCAAGACCACGCACAGCAGTTATTGTAAATTTCACATTTTTATCGCAAGTTTTACACTTTAGCATACTAGCTAATGCTGAAAACACGAGTTGAAACGACAAAATGCAGAAATTAAAACTCGTATCAATTTTTACATCGAAGTCGGTACTCGTAGACAATTTATCAGCAGATTTACTAGTAAAAGAAGTGCTTTGCTCAGCAGTGTATTGATTACCCTGAAAATCACGAGAACGTCTTGTATACCTTTTTTTTTCTCGGTTTTTCATTTTTTTCCACCTTTTCTCTTATACACTGCTTTAGGAGGCATTTTTGTTTACGAAAACCCTTCTATAATGACGAAAATAGAACTGATAATCTGTGAGTAAACAAACAATACTGGAAGTAAAAGTATAGCCAGTATTTTGTAGAAGGGGAAATTAATATAAGCCGTGCGAGCGACAGTTGCGTGAACACCTGCGGCGTGTTGAGAGCGCGCTTCGATTGCGTCGTTATATCTCGGCACTGGCTACGAATTTTGATTTAATATTTTAGAAAGTTATTATTGAAGGTATAAAGAATCTAAATATGTAAAAAAAAATGAGTTTTTGAAAATTCTAGACGGTAATAGTACCTTAATGCATATTAAATATTATTATTATATTTTGGGACGAAAGGCCATATTTAGAAGTATCAGTTTTAGGTGTTAAATTATTAGGTTTACTTCATTCGGGAGCTTCGCGTACTATAGTAGGACAAAAAGGTTAGGAACTTATTAAATATTCAGATTTGCTTTTTGATGGTACTTTGGTACCTACCTGTACTGTACTTGCCGATGGTGGTACTGTAAATAGTTTAGGAACAGTTCAAGTACCAATACTATTACGAAATGCCGTTAAGATATATTATATGTTAGTCATTCCCTCACTTAAACATACATAAATACTAGGGGCTGATTTTTGGCGTAAAATGGGCATTGTACCAAATAATCGAACAGGAGAGTGAACTTTTGCACGTGATTCAGATGTGGAAGTTAACACTTGTAATGTACAGGACATGATAGATTTGTCTCCGGAACAACAATCGGCAATGCAATGTGCTGTTAAAGTAAAGAGTTCTGTTAAACCAGGCTTAGAACAAGTAAATATTATTGAACATTTCATACGAACCGACTCAGGGCCAATTAAACAACGGTATTACCCTGTTACTCTAGTTATGCAATCTTATATCGATCGAGAATTAGATAAAATGTTAATAGAAGGTATCGTGGAAAAAGAACGGTCAGTATAGATTCTGTGTAGACTTTATAAAATTGAATAAGGTTAGTAAACGGGATGCATATCCATTGCCACACATATCTTGTATATTAGATAGACTTCGTAATACAAAATTTCGAAGCTCTTTTTGGCAAATAAAATTAGCTGAAAGCAGTAAACATTTTACCGCTTGTATAATGCCGAACCGTGGTCTTTTTCAGTTTCGTCGAATGCCTTTCTGATTACATAATTCATCAGCGACGTGGCAACGTGTGATAGATCTTGTTTTAGGACCAGACTTAGAACCATTTGTATTCGTATATCTAAATGATATTATCATTGTTACAGATGATTTTGAGAAACACCTTAAAATATTACAAGAAGTTCTCAAACATTTGACAGAAGCAAATATAACTGTTAACTTTGAGAACAGTTATTTTTATCGACGAGTTAAAATACCTTGGCTATGTTGTTAAGCGTAGAGGTTTACATGTAAACCCAGAAGAGGTGGAGGCCATAATGAATATACCGACTACTAAAACAGTGTCAGAAATTAGATCGATATACAAATCTTCTGTACCAAGACGCTGTTCCTGTCTTGGTACAGAAGATTTGTACCTAATTTTTCTACTGTAAATGCATCCCTCACCGCTTTGTTACGTAAAAACGATAAATTTAATTGGAATGAGGGATGCAGTATATCATTTGCGACTATAAAAGAATGTTTGGTAGAGGCATCAGTGATATCTTATCCAGATTACACGTTACCTTTTAGACTTCAAACTGATGCTAGTTCGTTTGGAATTGGCGCTGTTTTAATTCAACCTCACCCAGATGGGGAAAAGGCAATCTGTTACATTAAAAGGCATAAAATTCATAGTGATAACGGACCATCATTCTTTATTGTGGTTAGATCTGTTAAAGGAGCCTACAGATCGATTAGCTCGATGGGCTGTCAGACTACAAGCGTAAGATTATGAAATTGTACATCGTAAAGGTAAAGATCATGTCGTTCCTGATATGCTGTCACGCCCGGTAGCAATAGTTGATGAAATAATAACTGATCGACTAATAAATCATAAGTGGTACAATAAACAAATGCGGAACATTATCGATAAACCAAAAGAATACCCTCAATGGCGCGTAATTGGTAAGTTATATAAATATGTTAGATGTCGATATTTGAACTTAGAGGACGAAAATTCTTGCTGGAAAATAGTTCCAACTAAATTAAAACGTAAAGATGTAATTCGGAACCATCATCAACCACCATTATTGGGTCATTTTGGTATAAGCAAAACTTTAGATCGCATATCTAGGAAATATTACTGGTCTAAAATGAAAGCGGATATCGCACGTTACATACGAACTTGCCGTTCTTGCTTGCAAAATAAAGTCGAACAGAAACCACAAGCCAGACTTTTAGGAAAACATCCTATCGCGAGGAAACCATGGCAAATTATTAGCACAGATTTTTTGGTCCATTTCCGCGGTCATCTAAAGGCTACACTTTTATTCTTGTTGTTTCAGATTGCTTTAGTACATTTTTATTTTTCTTTCCTTTACGCAAAGCTGTGGCTCATTCAGTTATTGGGTGTATAGAAAATTTTGTATTTTTAATATTTGGCGGACCTCAATTAATTTTATGTGACAAAGTAATCTAACAGAACGAATGAATCGCGTTCTGAAAACAATGCTTGCGACTTTAACAGACAAAGACCATCGCAGTTGGGCAGATAATCTAAATCAAATAGCATGCACTATACGTACCGCGAAACATGATGCTACCGGTCTGTAAACTTATTTTATTTACTTTGGCCGAGAAATGATATTAAACGGCAAAGATTACGAAATGGATGCTGTAGGTAAACCGATAGATTTTGGACCCAGAGATGTATGTGTTACACGTAGCGAGGCATAACGCGTAATTCACGCTGAAGTCCATGAATGTCTTCAAAAAGCTTATCTTAAGAGCAGAACTCCATACAGTTTGAGACATCGAAAACGTGATCTATAATTAGACGATGTTGTTTAGCGGAGAAATTTTGTTTTTTCCGATGCGTCAAAAAACTTCACCTTGAAATTGACCTCGAAATACATTGGCCCATATAGGATAATAGAAAAAAAACATTGAAACAAAGAATTTCTAGTCCCCGTTCATTGCTTGGACAGTCGACCAACAAGAGGTGAACTGGAACCACGATCTAAGATGGGCTGATATCTTGAATATGCCGACGAATCCAAGGGATTTCGTATGGTCTTCGTTTCCAGGGATGTCAAATTCTCCAAGAATATAAAGCATTACCCTGAAGAATATGAGACCAAGTACGAAGATCTGAATATTGATCTCGATACTGTGGATATAGAAATAATGCCACTTGCAACGCCTCAAGATGACGTCAATTCATCTAAAATAGGATCGTAAAATTCTGAGTGAACAACTGAGTCTAACCTTAGAAGATCAGCTGGTGGTTCCCGAATTAAGCGCACGAATCGGTGCGGGAGACCACGTAAGATTGCTCACATGGTAAAAGTACCTGAAGTTCGAGGGGAGGAAAATCAAGTTGATTATGTCTTCGATGAATTGCTAATCAGAAATTCCCGTGAATGATAGTTTAAATTGACTAAACAGAAAAGGGTGGTATGTTTCTATGACCAGCGAAATATGTTCTATATTAAAGAATAACATTTTGGAACTCGTTAATCGCCCGAAAGATACATTGGTGATTGGTAGTCGATTAGTTCTACGAAATAAATTGCGACAAGATGGAACAATTGAGCGACACAAAGCTCTTCTTGTATCGCAGGGTTTTTTTCCTAAAACCAGGAATACATTTTCAATTTTTGGAAGCAATGAGGATGAAACCTGTTCCAGCTCGTCACTCCGAGGGGAGGTGTTAGAATATACGTTGTTCCGAGCTGCTACATGTATTTAAAGAATTGTCAGTGTATAACTGTTATTGGATTTTACTTTTTATTTTCTTTGAAGTGAAAAATAAAATTTTGTATGCACTATCAAGCGACATCCCTCGGGCCAGAGGCCTTCAGGTTGTATTATGTCACTTTCCGAGCGTAATCATCTTAGTGACACTCTGGTGCATAAATAGTCATTTCTTGTAATTCAATTATTTTTCCTATTTCTTGTGCGATTTCTTTACAATTTTCATAGGGGTTGATGAGTATTCCAACTATTTCTATATTCTATATTGTTAAGGGTCTCTTGTGTTAGAGATGTAAAGTCGGCGTATGACAACTGACATAGGTAGCCATGACAAGTTATTGTCAATTGTCTAATGTAGAAATGTTATTAGTGAAAATAATATTGCTGTTAATAAATGTAGTGTTTTGGATGCTTTTCTTGGAATGAAATAAATTATTATATTATATATACAACATTGTAAAGAATTATTTCATGCATACGATCCATACCTTCTAACATCTTGTTCCAGGGAATTTATTTTTTCACTCATAATTATAATTTCTGTTTTAATATTATTATTTTCCTCTATTAAATTATTATTTGTTTGAGTTAGGTATTTATTTTTCCCAACCATATCCTCATGCGACTTATTGTAATCATCAATTTTAACAGATGAAAATCTTACTGCTTTTTAAAGTTCTTCGAATTTATCCTTGTTGACTAACAGTCCATACATCTTTTTAATAATTTCCGTAAATTATGTTTTTAATTCACTTATAACCAGGGATGGGGAGTCAGAGTCGGGAGTCGGGGAGTCCAAGCTTTTTGGAGGAATCGGAGTCGGGAGTCGGAAAAAGTTATCGACTCCAAACTCTTTAACCCCTTAAGGATCGATTTTTTTTCAAATAAATGCACAAAAAAAAATCTTTTTTTAATAACTAAAACAAATATTTTGACATATTAAGCACAAAAAAAAGTTTGTTTAAAAAAAAAAACAACTTTATTTTTATAAATAAACATCTTTTTTATTTAATTCAAACAAATGATAAATAAAATCAAATGATAAGTAAAAATGATACATATTAGTAAAATAAGAAAAAACATAATATAGATGAAAATAAAATATTTTTCTTGGTCGCCCGGATTTTTTATTTCCTGTGCCCGTGTGAAAATTTTGAATATTTTTTTCTATCAGCGTTTTTCTGAATTCTAAATTACTCTTGTGACCTCTATTTTTTTTTTTTTTTTTGTATAACACAAAATCGTTCCATATACATGTTAAGATCAAAACTAGTTCTTGGACCTCCTTTGTAATATGTTACGTTAGCAACCATAACATAATGACATATGTATGACAGATTGTAAATAGACGTATTAATAAATGCTCGTTTGTTCTTGGATTTGTGTGTTTTAATTGGTATTATTACATACGCTATAAAGCTTATATCATATATATGTCGAACAAATGAAAAAATATTTTTTTATGGTACTTTATTTTCCTCTTTTCTTCGTAAGTGGATAGTTTTGCATTTGTTGTTCTAGTAGATCAACCCCACCCATTGTGTCATTATAATCAATTATGACTTTTGGTTTCCAAATTGTATTACCATCTTTATTATTATTTTTTTTTGCAAGATCATTTTCTCGAGTTATTTAGAGCAAATACATAACGGAACATAAAATATGTGACCAGCCGAGTTAATTCGGGTATGGTCTTTTTGGACCGTAAAGTGTGTCCCGAGTTACCTCGGGCCTGGTCTTTAAGGGGTTAATTCAATTTTTTTCAAGGATGAGACAAACTGAAAACGGAAGCAAAATAAACATATTACCAGAATTTTTGAAAACACGGAAACATGAACGACATTTTGTTGTCTGTTCAAGAACAAAAATGAAATAAAAATATTCAATACCGGTTTTACCCGGTTTCCTTTATGCTTTCCAGTTTAAAATTCGATTAATACTACTCGTAGTACCTGATTAATACGATGCAGTAAAGATATTTGTTTTTACTCATCTTTTTCTGAATACTTTTTTTATTATGTTTAAGCGGAAGTAAACCGGATTTTTAGTTTCTCATGTTGAAACGCGCTTCTTGATTCTTTCATATTGGCCGCCAAAATCTGAACGTCAAAAGGAAAAAGCGACATATATTAAAAAATAAATTATATAAAATACAATAAAAATTTATGAAAACTAATATATTCGAAAATTTGTATTAAAAATGACAAAAAGTCAAGATGAAATGAAAATAACTTATTTATAAAAACAGCTCGCCCCAACCCAAGATTTTAAGTAAGTATAGCCTGTTTCTTTAGTTTCAGCGGAACTAGATATTGAAGTTTACTAACTTTTAACGATTGTATGGTTTTTTTTATCATTTTTTTTAACAAAAGCCCACTTTTATAGCTAAAAAGTGAGCTTAAGTGATAACTAAAGAAAATTGATGTGAAGTGTGAATTTTCACACATTTCAGGGTTTTGCAGGTATTTAGTAAGTGAATGATGATTATTTGGGATCCCAAAAGTTGAATATCTGTCACTAGACAATCACAAGTGTTGATTTAAGATCCTTACGGCTATAGTCAGTTTAAGTCCATAAGCAGCACGAGAAAGTTGTGGATTGATTTGTCCTACCATATATTACTCTAGAACTCCTCAAATTCGGTATCCGATATCCGGTATTTGATAATGTAATTGTATCAAAATCTAAATTTAAAATTTATTTTATTGATTTCTAAATAAGAAATGTGTCTCGTCAAAAATTACGAGTTATCACATTTGATATGACAACAGAGCCAAAGTGGTCGGTGCTAACTAAAAAATTGATGTGAAGTGTGAATTTTCACACATTGCAGGGTTTTGCAGGTATTTAATAACTGAATGATGATTATTTGGGATGCCAAAACAAATTTTATGTCAAAATATTTTTTTATGAATTTTAATTCGAATGCCTAATACCATTATTTAAGTTTCTAAATATGTGCAGTATTTTTTTTACATAGCAAGGTTCATTAAGATTTTGAAAATTGCGCCTATGGCTTCTATTGGTTGCTTAAATCATTAGCCACGCCCTCTGATTTCGTATACATCAAAAAGAATTAAATTATAATTTCAACACTTCCCACTGGTTATTAAATTTACGCTTTTAAAAATTATATGCAACATTTGCCAAAATATAGCTAGAATTTTTACTGTTAAATTTTTTAATTTTTAATATTAAATAATTTAAACAAAAGAAAACTGCAAAAAAAAAAAAAAAAATTAAAATTGACAGGATTCGAACTCTAGTTTGCAAGTTAACTGTGTTTAGCAAATTAGAAAACCAATGACTAAACACACATCGCTATCAGCGCTGACGTCTGAACTTGGTTACATAGCGAATTAAATATTTAACATATTTTGGTTAAAAACACAAAAAATGCATTATTTTCCGAAAACATCATCTGATCAAAAATTCCTGTTGTACTATTCCGGTTCACAACAATATACATTACTTAGAATTTTTTCACATTTTTAGTTTAAACCATCTGGGCTACAGGGTGTGGGACAAAATGTTTTTTGCACAATTTTGGCAAAAATCTCGTCAAAATAATTTATTTTGCAAAAATAAAATTTTTATCGTTAATCCACGTACTAAGGGCTTTCATTTGATACCCTACTCAGAATTTAAAAAAAATATTTTTTTTTTCGATGAGCACATATTTGTTTATATTTTTAGGGGGATATGTTTTTTAGATGTTTTAGTATTTTTCCTATGTGCGGGTCAAAAAGTTGTACAATCATGCCAAATTTCAACTCTCTAGGTTTAGCCGTTTGGCTACAATTTTTACCGAACAGACAGACAGACAGACAGACAGACAGACAGACAGACAGACAGACAGACAGACAGACAGACGACAAAATGACGGTATAAGGGTTTTTTGGTCATACCTACAAAACCCTAAAAAGGAGTCAAATACCCCTCCTACAATAGTTAAGCTCTCACATTTGTTGACAAATATGTTATCGATGCTAGTGTGTCCTCTGGTGGTAGTCTCTCTCTGGGGTATCAGAGGCAAGAATCCTCTTGAAGCGAGATATTGGTGGATTGGACCAACTGGCGCCAGGTCTGAAATGGGGCCTGATTCGTTGAAATCACCAGTAAGAACGGAGGGCAGGCCGGTCTGGAACAAGTAGTCCACTACCCTAGAGAGTAGTGCTAAGGATGAGTTTCTGTTGCAGCGAGGGGACCTGTAGTATTGCCCTAATGCAAGATACGATCCAGACAGAGTGAAACATACTATTTCGCAGTGACCCCTGTCCCTCGCCTTAGGCTCCATGCATACAAATTCCGACCAGACTCGGGATACTGGACCCCAACGACATGTATTACTGCTCAAAACAATCATCCCACAAGCCCTACACGAGAAATGAACAGGTACCTGACTCTGACCCATAATCACAAAGAACTGACCAATTGGAGATTGGTGGGGAGGGTGAACTCCAGGTCTCCACCAAGAAGAGCAGTTCGGAAGTGAGGATAATGGGGTCAGCTACGAGGTCCGCTTCATGCTTTCCCAATGACGACGTTATCCATTACGGCTTGTAGTTGCCCAGCTAGGGGTGGGTCCATCAAGAATTGATAGACTGGCAGTAGTTTTTTGCCTCTTAGTCTCACCATCTCCTCCACCACAGGATTGCTACTTGGTGGAGCGGCAGTTGGCTTGAACCCTCCCTCAGACACTATAAACAGGCTATCGGCTGTCGTTGTCCTGGAGCATGCCACATAAGTCATGGGTCTGTGGGTCCTGGGTCACAACCTGGGTCCTTTTGCCTGCTACAGCTGCGAAAACCTTAATTTTGTTACGAGATTTTGATAGTGTGTGTGGAAGTTGTTTCCGGTTTTTATAGTGACGGGAGTTTTTGAGTGTGCGACACCCCAAACCCTATTTTAAGGGCTGTCAGTGTGCAACTGTACCAACAATTGTAGCAGAGACAGGAAGCTGCCAGGAGGGTCGCCGAGGCGCTGATCCGCAGCTATCCGACGTCGCGCGGGCCTGCGTGATTTTTCACTCCTACAGCCCTAGCCGTTCAACCACTACAGTGGGAAGTGTGTCCGCTGAAGAGGCGTCCGGTGAGATTTTTTAGTAAATTTTTCTAAGTGCGTAAACCAGTTAGTGCTAAGTGACATTCGGTCCATCCAGGCCGGAATATTTGTCAAGGCCATCTAGAACTGCGGCACGTGTCAGCCTTGGGACACTTAGAATGTTTTTATAAAACTTTTTGACTTAGAAAAAATTTATAATTTATTTTGTGGACATTGGGCCGTATGAATAAAAATAAGCATAACCTTTTACTTGCAAATTATGAAGCAAATCCTCGAAACAATATGAATAAAAATTCAAGCAAAACCTTTTACTTATGAGTAAGAAGCAAATGCTTTTTTTGTTGATCTTTTGCTCACGACAGAAGTAAATGGTTATGAATAAAGCCGACCTTTTACTTTAAATTATAAGCAAATGCTTCGAAAAATATGCATCTATATTTTCGTATACTCACTTGTGAGAAAGTGTTATAGTGACCTAGTTCCTATGGCGGATAATGTGCATTTAAGAAATGTGAAACACTATAGGTGTCGTTCTTCACCACGTTCTAGTGACTTTAAAAGTTTGTTTCGTTTTGAAGAGGAAAACGTGGAGTGGTTAGCTAATACTTTTTTAGGTAACACTACAGAATCTCGAGGCGGTGCGTTGTCTTCTCGGCATAAAATCAAATTATTTTTGAGGTATCTAGCCGATCCTGGGTTTCAAAAAGGTATCGGTGAGGAACTTGGAGTGGAGCAATCCGCAGTATCACTGACTGTCAGCAGTGTTGTTGATGAAATTGTTGCACAAGCTGGCACCTGGATTAAATTTCCTACTTCCCAAAATTCATTATGGAGGCGAAAGAATTGTGGCAAAGAAAATACCGTTTTCCAACCGCGATTGGTGTCATTGACTGTACGCATATAGGTATAGAAAATACTGAAGATCCATGGAGATGAATATGTCAATCGTAAAGGAAACCCTACGTTAAATGTACAGGCAACTTGTGATGCCAGTGAAATATTCACATGTGTAGATGTATAGTGGCCTGGATTTGGAAAAATTCAGACATTAGACAAATTTTATCAAGAATGCAAAATACTGTACTAATTGCTGATAAGGGGTATGGATTAGAGCCATGTCTTATGACTCCATTTAAAAATCCTGATAATAGAGCTCAAAGAAGCTTTAATAAACTCCTAAAAGAGGAGAGGATAATAATCGAGCGTTGTTTTGGTCAACTTAAACGAAGGTTCCCGATCTTAAAGTATGTTTGCCGCGTCAAACATAAAAATATCCCAAAAATAGTTGTAGCTTGTGTTATTTTGCACAACATCGCTAAGAAGTTAAAAATTACAAAATTACTTTACACCAATAAAAATAAGTTGAAATGCCAAACATGGAACTCAATATAGCCCTATCACATTGTTAATAGTGTTTATAGACTATTTTCAACATGGCGGCAATCGGCAAGAAGTAGTACGATTTTGATAAATACTGATTTTCAGGTTTCAACATAAACATCCTCTTGACCTTTTACTCAACGGTGGAAGCATTTACTTGCAAGTAAAAGGTAATCGTTATTCATATAAAAAGAAGCAAATGCTTTTACTCCGACCTTTTACTCGAAGCAAATGCTTATACTTCTACCTTCTACTTATGAGCATTTACTTCAACTTTATTCATACGGCCCATTGTCTGAATTTGAAAATATTATTTTTGGTTTTTTGGCTCTAGAGCCTCAGGGAGCAGGATTTTTGGATTTTTGACGTGTTCCCCCCACCCCCTCCCCTGTTTATTCTCTCCTGTATTGTGTTGCGGAAGGGGCCCTCGGAAGAGGTCCTTAGGTCCCAACCTCACACAGACCACGAACTAGCTCAGGAGCGGGGTCGTTCGGCCTATACTCGGCTTGAAGAGCCGCGACGTAACTAAAGCGTCTCTGAAATATAAAGTGCTGTAAAGGAGATGATGATGATGATGTTTAGAAATAAAAGAGCGATGACAGTTAATTGTTTATTATGAACATAAAGTCAACGAGACATCTTTAGTCGCGTTGACACAAACGGAAATAAAACATATACAGAACTTGAACAAACATAACAAAAACAAATGATAAGATAAGAAAACAATAATGTAGAATATATTATATAGTTATTTAAATATTGGAGCTCTCAGAAGTCCAGATGTCTCCTCGTGAAGCGAGAAGGAATCTGGGGATGTGGACTCTGAAGCGGACAGGAAGAAGAGGAATGTGACAGGAGAGGTTCTTGAGATGGGGAAGACGGCCACGTTGTCGTCGGTGTGGCGGCGGTGCGCGCTGGTGACGAGAGCGGAGTGTCCGTCGTGGTCTCTCCCAGTAGTCTAATTAGTTGCCGGCGCAGTTTTCGGAGAGACTTTTCCGTCGGCGAGTCGGGGTTAGTTCCTGTCGTACCAAATGTCAACGGTGAATACGGTGGTGTAGCGTGCGGGTTATCGCGTTGCTCTGGTTCCTCTCTGGATTTTCCGGGGGTTGGGGGCGGCGAAAATATAGAGGGGCGGCGTGATGTTGAGGGGGTTGACGGTGGCGTATCGGGTCCAAATAGCTCTATAAAACGAGCCCGAATACGGTTTTGATGAGTGGGGGCGGCAGTCGACGATCTTGGAGGCGGTCGGCTGATGTTGGCGGTAGACTTACGATTGACGCGTCGTGAGGTTGTATCACGTATGTGACTCTTGATGCTGGGGGCGGCTGAGGGGCGGCGGACTTCGGGAAGTACCGTCAGCGGCTCTAGTGGTGGTGTTGGTGGCTTCGGTGTCGGCGGCGGTGCGAATAGACGCGCCCTGGGGTCGCTTGTTCGATATAAATGAAGCTGGACGGACCGGGAGACGGTGATGTATGGCTTCGAGGTCTCCACTAGTCGGAGGCGGCGTCTGTAGATGGTTCGGGCGACGTATCGCGCGTGTGCTAGTTTACCCCGTTTGCGCGCCAGCGTTTGGCTGTGAGGCGGCGGCAATGATATCTGGGGGCGGCGAGATACTTGCGCGTGATGGCCGGGGTACGTGTAGGACGGTACGCACCGGTTGAACGCACAGCAACTAGCGTGGGTTCCGCGACGGTTGAAACGCACTGGTAGGTTTGTTCCGCGTTCCGATTTGGTTGGAAACCACCGATGGTAAAAACGTGATGTTTCGCGATGGTCGGATGGCTAAGAACCACTGGCGAAACGCACGGCAGTAAGCGTGTGTTTCGCAGTGACGGCGCGGTTGAGAAGCACTGACGAAACGCACGGCAGTAAGCGTGGGTTTCGCAGCGTAGCGGCGGTTGAGAAGCACTGGCGAAACGCACGGCAGTAAGCGTGGGTTTCGCAGCGTAGCGGTGGTTGAGAAGCACTGGCGAAACGCACGGCAGTAAGCGTGGGTTTCGCAGCGTAGCGGTGGTTGAGAAGCACTGGCGAAACGCACGGCAGTAAGCGTGGGTTTCGCAGCGTAGCGGTGGTTGAGAAGCACTGGCGAAACGCACGGCAGTAAGCGTGGGTTTCGCAGCGTAGCGGCGGTTGGTAAGCACTGGCGAAACGCACGGCAGTAAGCGTGGGTTTCGCAGCGTAGCGGCGGTTGGTAAGCACTGGCGAAACGCACGGCAGTAAGCGTGGGTTTCGCAGCGTAGCGGCGGTTGAAAAGCACACAGCAAGAAGCGTGGTCTTTTCAAAGAGCGAAGTTTTTACTTGTAGAGATGAATTTACTTGTTGAAAGGCGAGATTGAACTGTTGACAATTGTAAAAAATGACCGTTTTTTATATGATTTTCGGTGATGGAATGCGGTTTATGACTCTAAGGGTTGTTGTGATTGGTGGGAATAGTTTGAAATCTAAAAATATTAATAGTTTCACATATATCGCGAATAATTTAGATTCACGGTTATCATAAGATCGCTGAAGTCTCACGGAATCCGGCGATGTATAACAACGTATGAAAATGTCATGAGTGACGCGCTAAGTGACTAGTAACGGCGAGGCTTGCTACGGCAACAATTGTCCGACACTACACATTTTTGTTCACGAAGCCCGCCCCCTCTTATGGTTTACATTTTCCTACCACGGAATCCCGGCCGGTGTGGGGCTGTGTATGGACTGACATCAGGTGGACGAACTGTTTTTACTCAAGGGTGATAAGGTTACCTTCCGCTCCCCCCATATTTCTATCACAATTTCCCCTCGCCCACCAAAAGTTTTCTTTTGGTGAGGCGAGCCATGATATAAACAAGATCTACTCAGCCAAGGCACCAGAGCGAGTATTCAGCGCTGGAAGTAAAGTATGGAGGAACACAGGAAAAGTGACCGGGACTCGGACCAGGAGACTGTAAACAAAATGGCTGTGAAACGGATACAGATAGAAAAGAAAGGGTACAGCTCGCCCAGCAACCCCGAGGATCCCTCACAAATTTTCGGACGCCGGGAGTCACTAGCAAGAAGCCCGGCAAAAGAAAGCAGGAACGCGGCGTCATCAACGTCGGCGTCATAATCAGCAGCATCTACGTCAACGGCCACCTCAATGACCTCAACTAACACGCTGATGCAGTCACTGAAGAAAAAGGATACTATACCGGAAAAACGGGACGAAATTAAATATCTCATAGACAGGGTGACCAAGGAAGTCTATGAGTTGGCAGTTCTCACGAAAAAGAATGCAAATACCAAGATCGAAATTAAAAACGCGGCTAAGACACTAAGACGAACAACGGAAAACCTAAGGACGAGATACGAGGACAGGATAAAGGCTGCCCCTGTCCCTGTCATTGTTCCCGCCCCGACTCCGGTCTCTAAAATCCAGAAAGCTGCGCCGAAAATGCTGTCTATCGGCACGCAGACTGAGGGGAAAGAGGTCGGATCGACGCAAGCAAGAGGGATAGGCACCTAAACGATATGTGGAGAGAATGAAGAAGAAATCGTCAGGTTAACGAAGCTGATTGGCGAGCTGGCGATTATGAATCTGTGGCCGGCCTGCTAAGAGAGAATTGGCCTGAGGAATGTTACACCAGCACAGGAACTGAAATGTTCGAGGTAACAAAAGTGAGGAAGTGGGAACCTGGCAATCGTAATGTCAATGAAGGAGGCAAAGGAGAGCACGACAGTGCAGAACATTGCCAGGATCTCGTACAATGTATGGGACGTAGTTGAAAACAACGGAGGCCAGCCTGACTTCTACACTGAGACAAGAAAAGTAACCACCAAAAACGGAGAGAGGAAGCAGCCGAGCAACACCACGGTTTTCGTCCTGCCAATTAACGGGGAGAAGAATACGGGAGTCACGGAGGATCTTAGCGACATCTACTCGCAGTTCCGTGAACTGGAGGAGATGGCATTGGCACAAGGCAAGAGTGAGGTACAGCTAGTTACCCCTGGAAGTTGGAATATCATCACGCAAAGGAAGATTCTGGAGTGCGTCTGCTTCCAGAGTAAGCTCCGTGTGAGGATAATCACTGACGCAAAGGTCAAATCTAGGCATCAGCATGAGAAGTAACAAAAAGAAAAGGAGACGAGCAGAACTCTGACGGTGAAAGCTGTAGGGGGGAAGACTTATGTAGATCTGGTTAAATCATTGAAGGAAAGCGTAGACATAAAGAAACTTGACATTGCGGTCAAGCGTATTAGGCGAACGAAGAATCGAGATCTGCAGATGAGTATTGCAGGTGGCGATCAGAAAGCAGCCACTTTAGAAGAAGAAATAGTAAGCAAATTCTCTGACTGGGAGGTAGCCAGGGGCAGTCAGAGAAAAAATACTCTATTAGTCTACGGAATAGAAGAGACGGTAGACGCCTAAGAAGTAACGGACGCTATCGGACAAGAATTAGAACTCGATGACCAAAAAGCCACGACGGCCATAACGGTCAAAATGGCCAAAGCGGGAAGATACGGGGAGCAAATCGCCACGGTCGAGTTACTTAGAGACCTGGCCGCGAAGCTCATGGAGAGAGGAACGGTCAGGATCAGTTGGGTCAACTGCCAGATAAAGGAGAGGGTAAACGTAACCAGGTGTTATAACTTCCTGGAGCACGGCCATACCTCGTGGGAATGCACGGTAGAAGAAAGCAGGCGCAACACCTGCTTGAACTGTGGCCAGACAGGGCACTTGGCAAAGGAATGCGCCAACCCGGCTAAGTGCGTCAAATGCGGGGTAGAGGGGCACAGGGTCGACCAAATGAGGTGCCCTGTATTCAAGCAGGAGGTGGAAAGACTGAGGAACCTCAGAACGCATAAGGCGCAGAGAAGAGGAAATGTTGGGGGCAGCCAGAATCCATAATGGCTCTAAAATTCCTGCAAACAAACCTGGGCAGGGGCCGGGCTTCGCACGATCTGGCGTATGCCTATGCGAAATAGTGGGAGTTCGATCTGCTCCTGGTAGCTGAGCCTAATCGGAATCTGACCAGGAAGGGCGCATGGATGGTGGACAGCATAGGAGATGTAGCGGTGCTACCAATAAATGGAGGAGGCCTGTTGCTGTCAAAGACGGTGTGTGGGGATGGACACATCTGCATAAGCCTGCCTTAATTCGATTTGCACGTTGTCTACATTTCGCCAAACATAACTATGGCAGAGTATCAAGGCAAAGTAGACGAGATTATGAGCTCGGTGCGGACTGGCGGCAGGGAGGCCCTCATCGCGGGAGACATAAACGCGAAATCCTCCATGTGGGGTTCTCCTGTGACCGACGAGAGGAGAACAATATGGGCAGAGTGGGCTGCCTCACTACACCTAGTGGCTCACAACACAGGAAAACTCCCGACTTTCGTGAGGGGAACCAGCAGCTTCCATGTAGATGTCACCTTCAGCACTCAGAAGCTGGCCCGAAGCTTGGACAACTGGAGAGTGCTGGAGACGGAGAACCTCACCCTGCACCACTACATCAGGTTCCAGGTAAAAGGCAGATCAGGTGAGAAGCCATCGAGGGAAAAAACAATCAGGAAGGTCGACTGGGAAGTGTTTCGGAATGTACAAGAAAGGGACCAAACTGCTGGTCGAAGCTTATCGTGCCATCGTGTCGCACGGATCGGTTTACCACAGTTTCATGCCATACTGGTGGAATGATGAAATAAGCCGCATCAGAGCTCACAGTACCAGGGCCAGAAGGCTGCTAACGAGAAGCAGAGGCAGGGGCAGTGAAGCGGAAGTAGAGCTGCGACACGCTGAGTACGTGGAAAAAAGAAAGGAGTTGAAGAAGGCGATCGCCTCCGCCAAAAGAAAACAGTGGAGGGAACTGCTGATGTCGGTAGAAGACGACGTGTGGGGCACAACATACCAGGTGGTGGTCAAAAGTGTTACGAGTTCCAAAACTCAGGAACTTCCTGAGGAGAGGAAGTTGGAGATCCTTGCCCACCTATTCCCTCGGCGGACAGAGGAGCCTTTCATACCCCCAACGGCCCCGGCTGCGGTGGAGCCTTTCACCACCGAAGAGCTGAGACTGGCAGTTAGGAACAGGAAAAAGAAAAAGGCACCCGGACCCGACAGACTTCCCATGGAGGCCATAGCAGTGGCGCTAACCATCAACGAGGAGTGGCTGCTGGGTATTTTCAACGAACTCCTGCGGAAGCTGGTGTTCCCAAGGGAGTGGAAGACTGCAGCAGCCGTCCTGATAGCGAAGGCAGGCAGGAGCCCTGGGGAGCCGGGATTGTACCGACCCATCTGCCTGCTGAACACTTTATAATAATAATATCATAATAAATTTTATTTGTTTCAAGGTACAAACCTTATACAAAGGAGAGAGATAACAGCGAATATAATATGTACATAAGCATACAATATTAAAATTAATCTAAACAATAAACAATAATAGACTAATAATAAGCAATAAAGAAATATAAATTATAATATTAAAATAAGAATAAGAAGAGAAAAAAAAAAAAAAAAAAAAAATATACAGAAATATAAGATTTGAAAATATAAAAATATAAATATCTCAAAATATGCAAATTTTTAAAATATGAAAATATTAATGTATAAATATGTGAGTATGTAACAATAAATATAAATAAATAAATATAGACATTAAATAAATATTTTAAAATACAAGGTTATAAATATATGGGTATGAAACAATAAATATAAAAATAAAAATGGAGATATGAGAAAATATGAATACAGTAAAGCATAAAAATGTAATTATTCAAAAATATGAAAATATAAGTATATGGAAGTGTGAAAATGTGAAAATATAAATATGTGAAAATATGCAAGTTTGAAAATATGAAAATGCGAAAGTGTGAAAATATACTAGTTTGAAAATATGAAAATATAAAAGTATAGATATATGAGTACAGGACAATAAATATAAATTAATAAATATAGATATTAAAATATGAAAATATAAATATAAAATTGTAAAAATGTGAAAATTTTAAAATATGGCAGTATAAGAGTGTAAAAATATCAAAATGTAAGAATATAAAACTTTAAAAATATTAAAATACTAAAACTCAGAAATATAGTATAAAAATAAATAAATATAGAAATACCAAATAATAAAATATAAAAATATAACATGCAAATTTAAAATACTAATGGCCGGTATTATAAAGCAAAATAGTTTGCTACTAAATTTTAGTTAAGAGTTAAACTAATTTAAACCATAGATTTCCGTATTATAAAAGTTGGTTTAAAAAAGTTCCCAACTAAATCTACAAACTAAATTAGTTGACAGAATTTCTGGGTACTAAATTATAGTTGGCAACTATATTTGTATTAAATTTAAATAATAAGCATTTTGTTTACATTGAAATAACTTGTTTATATTATTTACACTAAAATATATACTTGATAATAATAACTGCAAAGTAAGGATAATATTGTACATAAAAAAAAAAAATTATATTAGTAGATTTATATACATAATCAACATAAATTTACATATTATGTCATCAGTATCATCTGTCAGTAGTGTATCATCTGTCAGTAGTGTTTCATCACCATCCGTTATGTTCCATTAATTTAGTTTTTCAATAACACTAACATTATCAGTTTTTTTGTTTTCCACTACATTTTTATATTTATGTACTATATCAATTAATTGCTCTTTTTCAATGTCTGTATAGTTTTAACCTCTATCCCGTTTTTTTTTCCATTTGAAAATTCTTTTTCACTGTCAAAATTATAGGTAGGCATCTACCGGTCAGTTGTATAACTAACGTTCGGTCGGTAAATCTTGACACTAAATTGTTTTAGTTGTGAACTAGTTACTTAGTTGGCTGTTCTGATTTATAATACCGAAATTAAATAACTTGTTATATTAGTTATCAACTAAATTTAGTTTGCAACTAGATAGTTGCTCCTTTGGTTAGGTTTTTATAATACCGGCCATAAATATATCAATTATAAAATTGAAAAATATTTGAGTATTGAAACGAGGGCTATTAGAGACAATAATACTGATAGATATAGGGAGAGACAGGCGGCCTAATCTGTTCACTCATTCAGGCAAAAACTTCTGGTTTTTAATGCATTTAGTGTGTAAAAATAAGAGTCATTTAATTTTTCAGTATTAGTTACATTTAATAAATTATAATAGTTGTCTTCGGTTAAGTTTTGTATATTGTATTTTGATAGATAAAATTGTCTAATATCTGATAATACAGGACATTGTGTGAGAAAATGAAATATGGTTTCATTTACCGACATATTGCAATTTTGACATTTATTAGTCGCATCGAGTTTGTAGCGCAGATTTTTGTAGAATATATTTAGACCTAGTTTTGAGCTAAGTCTTAACTGTGATACTATTCTAATTTTACTGATCGGTGAATTAAATGTTAGATAATTTTCAGTTGCGTAATCAAGTTTTAGTTCTTTGTAAAATCTACTGTATCTTACTTCAGTGGCTATTCTTAATTGTTTCTCTTTCAGTGTAGTTTCATACTCATCTAATATTGTTTTTATCGTTGATTATTGACGATAGGTGCCGTGTTGTCCCAAAGATCTGTTCTGACTTAGGATAAATATTTTTAAATTTGAACACCAGTTATAATGCAACTTGTTGAAGGGCGAGGTATCTAAATATTTCAACCTATTATATAAAATTTCTGGATAACGCGTGTCGTCCATACTCAAAATTTTTCCCCACCAGTTTAATGCGCGTTTCCATATGACTGACTCCAAATGTTTGAGACATGTTTCTAAGAGGACCATATGGTTAGGTGCAGTTTTAAGGCACTGTAAGATACTCTTACAAAACCTTATTTGAATACATTCAAATTTCCATGGGACAAATATGCCCCATGCCTCACAGGCGTATAGTGCTGTTGCATTTATGACTGAGATTTACCTGGAAGATTTACCTCTTAACTAATATCTTTATTATGTTGCTGGTGGCCAAGGATGCCTTTTGAATGGAACTTTTTAGTGCGATTGGAAATCTTCCATTTGTTGAAAATGGAGTTCCTAAGTATGTATAATTCTTTACGACTTCTATTGGTTGCCCGTTGAAAAAAAAACTGCAAAAATATGTAAACCAGGTGCTTGAAATTTCATAATTTTGGTTTTGTTTATGTTTACTGTGAGATAGTTTTTTAAACAGTATTCATGCAAAAGGTTCAGTTTTTGCTGTATATTCTTGGCGAGTCACCCAATATTACTATGTCATCCGCGAAGGCTAACATTAAGAGGTCATTTTTTCTATCAAAAGTATATGAAGCGCTACTCCATGGTAGACTGGAAGAAGAAATAGAGGGAAAAGGACTGCCAGTCACAATTCGGATTCAGAAAGAAGAGGTCCACCATTCAGGCGCTCAGGATGGTTCAGGAAGCACCACGAAACAAGAAAGCCAGGTGGCATGTGATCATCACGTTAGACGTTAAAAACGCCTTCAACACTGCCAGCTGGAAGCTAATCCTGGAGGAACTCAGAAGACATGGTATATCGCCATACCTGCAGGTAGTAATGGCAGACTACCTCAAGGAAAGGCAGGTCAGCACCTCGAGAAGCAAGCAGGCAAGCACCATCAAGACCACTGCCGGCGTTCCACATGGGTCAGTCCTAGGACCCACCCTGTGGAACATATTATACAACGATGTCTTCAATATAGCCCTCGAAGGCGACTCGAGGTTCATCGGATTTGCCGACGATCTGGCCATAACAGCCACGGCCGAGGATGAGGAAGACCTGATGTACAATGTCAACGTCAACTTGAGGAGGATCGGCGCATGGATGGACGCCCACAAACTCCAGCTGGCCCCCGAGAAAACGGTGGCGGTGATTCTCAGGGTGAAGCGTAGAAGAGAAGGCGTGATATTCAGCTTGGAAGGAAGGGATATCATTCCCAAACCTCACATCCGCTACCTGGGCGTGAGTTTTGGGAAAAACGGATCATTTGGTGAGCACATGAAGACCACGGCAAACAAGGTAGAAGAATGGGCAGGCGCGTTGAGGAGACTGATGCCTAACATTGGAGGCCCCAGCTGATGCAAAATAAGGGTGTTACTTGGGACTATACATTCGACGCTCCTGTACGCCGCACCAATATGGTGCAACGAGTTATACTTCGAAAAGTACAATAATATGTATGAGAAGTCCCAACGTAAGGCCCTGATTGGGGTAGTATCAGCGTACCGCACAGTCTTCACTGCAGCCCTGCAGGTACTAGCTGGTTCCATCCCTTTGCGGATCCTGGCGGAGGAAAGGCGCGAGATCTTTGAGGCAGGAGGAGGGAGCGAGGTGCGCAACTTCGCTAGGATACGCGCCATAGACAAACAGACAAGTGGCAGGAAGGGTGGAACAATAACAACACCACAGGGCAATGGACAAAAGGCTCATCCCAAATATCAGAGTATGGCTGGGCTGTAAACACAAACAGATAGATTACTTTACAACTCAAGCTCTTACAGCCCATGGGTCTTTTAAGGCCTACACAAAGAGAATTGGGAAGGAGCAGGACGACCGATGCACTTACTGCGGGGCTGCAGACACGGCAGAGCACACGCTGTGCATCTGCGGTAGATGGGACTCATACAGGTTAAGGACCAACATCAGTCTGGGCGAGGGTCTGACCCCAGAAAATATCGTCGGGATAATGATGCGGAGTAAGGAAAACTGGGAGGTGGTGAGGTATTACTTAAACGAGGTCCTCAAGAAGAAGGGAAACGAGAAGAGGGAAAGACAAGGCAAGAACTAGGGGTAACTAGCTATCAGCAGAGAAGCAAGTCCAACAGGATATTCCTCTGCTGAAGAAGAAGCTTCAAACAGGTTTAAGTCGGTAGGCCAGTTGGAGAATCCGACACTACCGGGGGGTAAATCAAGAGCCCATCCGGTGCCTATAAAAGGTTTCCTGTCTAAAAAAAAAAAAGTTACGTTAGGTTAGGTTAAGGTTAGGTTAAGGTTAGGTTAAGGTTAGGTTAAGGTTAGGTTAAGGTTAGGTTAAGGTTGGGTTAGGTTAGGTTAAGGTTAGGTTAGGTCAATTAGGTTATCAGACTAAGGGCACTGTGAAGTGTCTGTCCACCAATCCCGAATGCAGCCTTGCCAGTGGGGGCCGAGAGCAGCACCCTCAAATCATCTGGATTCGACCCAGGAAAACTATCAAACATTCGGTTGAGTGCCTGATATATTGCTTTGAGGAGGACACTCTTGCCTACTCCGGTGCCACCACTGATAGAGGTAAAATGGAGGGGATGAAGAAACGGTGCCAAAGGTTGGGACAGGGTGCCGAAATTGGTTTAGAACGTGAAGCAAGATATTTCTTTGCTCCAAATTGAGCTTCCTTGTGAGACAGAGAAAGTCCGTCTCTGAGAGTTTGGGAGGAGCAGTTACAATAGATGGGCAGCCTTCTCCCTGCAGCGAGGACGCTTCCACCGGGGGGGGGGGGGCGGCTCCAGGAATGAGATCATCGAGAACGTCCCCGACCTGTTGCTCATACTCGTACCCATCCAGAGGAGCCTCTCTTGGTAATCCTATTTCTTCTTGCTCACCATTTTCCTCTTTTCTTTCAGCCTCATCCATAGCCTCTAACACTCGGTCAAATTCATCGTCACCTCTTAGGAGATTAAATAGTCGACTCTATTTCCTGATTTGATCGATGTTGGCCTCGAACACTGTTTTGCAATTCACATCTAATAATTTCCGTTCCTCATCTCTCCATGGAAGGTACAACATGACCCTCTCCCTATAGTAATTTTCAGAATCCTGGACTATGTTGTACCTCCGAAATCTAATTACCCTAGATATTTTCGTCAGTCGAAGCCATCCTTGCCCATTTTGCAATTTGTAGTGCATTATAGGTGACTGACTAGAGTTTGAACACAGAGAACAGTCTGCCTGCTCACATTCCAGATCATTCAGATCATGCTCTTCAGGCACAGGCTGCTCTTGCCGCGTGTTCTCCTTTCTTCTAGGCCTACGCTTCATATAAGTATAGTTGGCTGCAAAGTGGGCAAGAGACATATTTTGGAATGGCTCCTCGTCAGGTCTACTCGTATAATTGTCAAGAATGTTTGACCTGAAGATATCGGATGAAGAAGGGTCTAACTTGGAGAGCTCCTGGACGCTTTTGAGCATGAGCACTCGTTCACCTGGAGGACTGGTGTTGATAAACACTGAGCCGTCACTGGCCCGGCTTGTTGCTAAACGCATCAGACTATAGATGGCCTCCTGTGCTGATATTTCAGATGCGTTTAGAAATACGTTGGCTACTGACCTCAATGACTCTCGTATTCCCTTGTTTCCTTCTTTTTCTTCTTCTACAGCCTTTCTCAGCAGTCGTGACATACCTCGATCAGCCTTATTTATATAATTTATTATATACAAAAAGCAGGCAAAAGGGTCGAAAATGAACTGGGCGTCCATATTGGCCTGATGAAGCTCGAGGATTTTCTTGCAGTAAGGGTTAATCCAAACCTCCTGAGGGCCTCGTGTCAAAAACAGGATGGGGCGTTTTAGAGTACTCCGAATTGCAAGAAGATAATCTTCGAGGGACAAGTCGAGAAATTCGAGTAATTTTTGAAATGTATCTACTGAAGGAGGAAGTTCCTCAAGTTTTTCCTTTATGATATTTGCCTTCTGAAGGTACTGATTTCTAAAATGCAGACCTCCTTCTTCTTCGAGCTCCATCAGAACTCGAGTTTTGTCCATAGGATAAAACGGTATGTTAAATCGACAAGGTCTGACGGGCTTGGGGTGATAAGTGTGGGTATGTTTATGTGTCTGGACTTGATGTAACCTTTCATCTGTTCCATTCTTACTACAAGTTATTACTTTGTCCACAAATTCGACCACTTTAAATATAGATGAAGGTACTCCTGGCTGAAATATTGGAGCCTCCGACAGCCACAGCATAATGTGAGCATGTGGTGATCCTCGGTGTTGGAACTCAATCCTGTAGTAAAAGTGGTTCATTTTGTGAGTACCGAAAGGTCCACTGGAGGAGGACCAGGTCTTCATCACCTCCCGCAGTTTTGTCTCAAAATAAATGGCGCAGATAAATGGGTCCTGTTGGATCAGACGGGCCTTTTCTACGTAAGAAAGTTGTGTAGCCTCCTCCAGGTGTATATCAACTCCGTCCACCACTTTCTTGAAGATACTGAGGAGCTGAGGCCATCTGGCCTATCCGCTGCGGAGATGGGTGATGAAAAGGGTAGGTACTCTAAACTGTCATGGCCAGTACTCTTCTCTTCTCGTCTTTCCCAGTGGACAGGGGAGTTCTTAATATCCCTCAAAACCCTTTATCCGTCATCGTGCTGACATAGGATATTAAAAAACTGCGGGTCCATCATGTTGGCTGCCAATAAAGGTGCCGCACCCCTAGTACTCTTTTTGCGAAGGTACAACTGGATGGCACTGCCCACTTTCGCTTGGTGCAGCTTTTTGAGGCCTGTAAATAGATAATCCGGTCTCTGGACTGCCCGTCTGTCACTCCTCAGGATTTCAGATTTAATTATTTCAGAGTGACGGAGAGACACCCTACAAGTCCTCTTCTGTCCACAGTGAACTTTGATGAAGGCAAGCTCTTCCAAGTGGAGGTCGTGAATTAAGGAGACAGGTCTTTGACCCTCGCCAGGAGCCATGATGAGGCTCAGGTCAGGGTTCAACAGAACTTTCTCCTGCCCTCCCGGGTTCCTCTTACAATTCTCGGTCGCAGGTGCAGGGTGGGGAAGCTGGCCGAGCCTGGCTTTCAGACATTACTATAGCGGATTCTTGTTCACCCTCTTCCATGTCCTCCTCCTGCTCCTCAACCAAATTTTCACTTAGGGTAATACCCATCTCTCGGAACAGCTGGCACCCCACCAGGTAGCGAGCAGCTGCCCGCACTTTGTTGGGTCTCACCCGCTCTCTACGTCCATGTTTATAACACATACGCCATTTTAGTTCATCCGTGATGACTTGGTCATCAGTTGAACATCTGGGCAAGGCTGAAACCATGGTGTCAACTAAAACTGGCACATTTACAACAATTCCGGAAAGACCATGTTGGTACCCCAAACCGCCTCCCTTCCTGACGATCTTTAAAAACTCATGTCTAGGGCTTCAAGGGAGGTCAGATCTTGTAGAACAGAGGACACAGAAGGAAACACGAGACCATTGTACCTGGCCAGTTTGGGTACCAATCCTCTATTAATACTTGATAAACAAGAGGAACAGAACACTCCTTCGGTCGTCTCAGGAAACAGGTGAAAGACGGCCCTGATAAATTCGTCATTAAACTTATCAGGGTCGGAGGCTGCCCTCTTTTCAATAAGCTTTTGACGATGAAGGAGTCTTACACTCCTCTTGCGCCAGAGGCGACCACAGCAGTGACAGGGCTGGGTGTACCCCTCTCCCACGGCCTCCTAGTAAAGAGTTACTTTTTCCGTTACTTTTTCCCACTTAGTGTGCGACCTCTTTGTTCTTCTCAAACGGGCCTCCCTTTCACAATATGTATGGTCTAGGCGGGACTGACCGCGCTTGCTGGTCCCTTGGTCTTTCGGCCTCTCCAAACAAAGGGTTTTGGCGGGATTGTGACCGCGCCTGCAGGTCTTTCTCTCTCTCGGCCCCCCTGTACGAAGGGTCTTAGCGGGACTGTGACCGCGCCAGCTGGTCCCTTTGCTTTTCGGCATCCCTAAACAAAGGGTTCTGGCGTGATTGTGACCACGCCTGCAGGTCTCTTTCTCTCTCGGCCTCCCTGTACGAAGGGTCTTGGCGGGACTGTGACCGAGCCTGCTGGTCCCTTTTCCTTTCGACCTCTCTAAGCAAATGGTCTTGGCGTGATTGTGACCGCGCCTGCAGGTCTCCTTCTCTCTCGGCCTCCCTGTACGAAGGGTCCTGGCGGGACTGTGACCACGCCTGCTGGTCCCTTTGCCTTTCGACCTCCCTAAGCAAATGGTCTTGGCGTTATTGTGACTGCGCCTGCAGGTCTCCTTCTCTCTCGGCCTCCCTGTACGAAGGGTCTTGGCGGGACTGTGACCGCGCCTGCTGGTCCCTTTTCCTTTCGACCTCCCTAAACAAAGGGTCTTGGTGGGACTGTGACCACGCCTGCTGGTCCCTTTGCCTTTCGACCTCCCTAAGCAAATGGTCTTGGCGTAATTGTGACTGCGCCTGCAGGTCTCCTTCTCTCTCGGCCTCCCTGTACGAAGGGTCTTGGCGGGACTGTGACCGCGCCTGCTGGTCCCTTTTCCTTTCGACCTCCCTAAACAAAGGGTCTTGGCGGGACTGTGACCACGCCTGCTGGTCCCTTTGCCTTTCGACCTCCCTAAGCAAATGGTCTTGGCGTAATTGTGACTGCGCCTGCAGGTGTCCTTCTCTCTCGGCCTCCCTGTACGAAGGGTCTTGGCGGGACTGTGACCGCGCCAGCTGGTCCCTTTTCCTTTCGATCTCTCTAAACAAAGGGTCTTGGCGGCATTGTGACCGCGCCTGCAGGTCTCTTTCTCTCTCGGCCTCCCTGTACGAAGGGTTTTGGCGGGACTGTGACCGCGCCTGCTGGTCCCTTTGCTTTTCGACCTCCCTAAACAAAGTGTCTTGGCGGGATTGTGACCGCACCTGCAAATCTCTTTCTCTCTCGACCTCCCTGTACGAAGGGTCTTGGCGGGATTGTGACCGCACCTGCAAATCTCTTTCTCTCTCGGCCTCCCTGTACGAAGGGTCTTGGCGGGACTGTGACCGCGGCTGCTGGTCCCTTTGCCTTTCGACTTCCCTAAACAAAGTGTCTTGGCGGGATTGTGACCGCGCCTGCAAATCTCTTTCTCTCTCGACCTGCCTGTACAAAGTGTCTTGGCGGGACTGTGACCGCGCCTGCTGGTCCCTTTGCCTTTCGACCTCCCTAAACAAAGGGTCTTGGCGGGAAAATCAAAATTGCTACCTGTCTGCATTGGCGTACCACAGGGTTCAATCCTGGGACCCATATTATTTCTATTATTTATTAATGACATAACCATTCTGTTGAATTATTTTATAACAATGTTTGCAGAAGATATATCAGTGGTTATCTCAGCAAAAACAAAATTATAATTGCAAGCGCAGATGACGGTCTTAATTCAAGAAATTAATGACTGGTTTTGCTGTAACAGACTATTTTTGAACTTAAATAATATTAATTTTATGATGTTTTGTAATGCAAATAATAGTGCTACCCCTGACTTCGAAATTCATTTAAATAATAATCAAGTAAAATGTGAATCTTGCGTGGAATTTCTAGGCTTACACATCGACCAACATTTAACCTGGAAGCAACACTGTGCACGGTTAATCGCAAAACCAAACACCACCTATTTTCAGATTCGTAATTTAAAAAACCTAGTAGACCATAACATAATAATGACTTTTTACTATGGTCAAGTATTTAGCAGATTGAAATACGGAATATACTATTGGGGATCTTCTAGCAAAACGAAAGACGTATTCATCGTTCAAAAAAAAAATAATTAGATGTATAGCCAACTTGAAATCATACGAATCTTGCAGGTCAGTTTTTAAGTCACTAGCAGTATTAACAGTGCCAGGTATTTATATTCTTGAAATATTAATGCATATATTTATAAATCGATCTAAAATTGTTAAAATTGCTCATTATCATAATCATAATACTAGGAGGAGGCAAGATTACAGACTGCCAACGAATAGATATGTCTTTACTCAAAACTCATATGAAACTGTGGGTTTAAAATTATTTAACCTTTTACCTTCCGATATAAAGAATATACCAACAATTCTAAATTTCAAAAGGAAATTTAAAAATATCTTACCGGGTGGGCCTGTTTATTCGGTTGAAGAATTTTTGAATATAATCAAAAATTTGTGAATTTTGTCAATGGTAGCATCAGATCTTGATCAATAAATTTATTATTTTATGTGTATGTTGTATTTCAATATTTCGTTGTTAGGGTATTTTATAATTTATTTTAATGTGTTATCCTAAAATTAAGATGTTTGTTAGAAGATAACATTGATTAATTTGTTTATTTATTCTTAAATTACACACTTTTGTCAGTCAATTTTTATTAATTTTACCGTTCATTTATTTTAATTTATTTTAAAGTATTGATTATTTTACTATTTTAATTTCATTTTAATTTAATTTAATTTTGTTTTTCTATTGACTTTTATTAATTATTGTTTTCGTTAATGATTTTGACTGTAATAATAATTTTTTTATAAGTATTTTAGACCTGTATTTTAAGTTACTGACTTCTCATATATCACTGTAATGATCAAATAAGCAAAATAAATTATTATTATGATGGGGTTTGTCAGGTCTTGACAAGCGTCCACTAATCTCAAACTTCAGCAAACTTATTATTATTATTATTATTATTAATTACACTACATTCTATTGTCATACACTTATACTAATTATCCTATTGTAGCTCCGATGAAGAATAAAACTTATTCGAAACTTGTCAGCTGATTTGATTAGTTTTCATTGCTGTCCGCAACCCGTACAACCTCCTCTTCCATTATTATTATTGTGACCGCGCCTGCAGGTATCTTTCTCTCTCGGCCTCCCTGTACGAAGGGTCCTGGCGGGATTGCGATCGCGCCTGGTAATCCCTTAGTCGCTCGGCTTCCCTGAGCAGTGGATCTAGGCGAGATTGTATCCGCGCCTGTAAGTCCCTTTCTTGTTCGACCGCCCTGTACAGGGGATCCTGACGGGATTGTGATCGTGCCTGCAGGTCTTTTATATGCTCGGCCTCCCTATACATGGGATCTTTTCTGGTGGCTCTACGGCTCACAGCATCAATAACCCGCTCTTTTATCCCTCTTTTTTTCCTCTTCCGTCCACATGGATGAGCTTCTCCAACTCCTCATCCTCTCCCTTGCGGCTTCCTGACTCTCCTCAGTTCGCACTACGATTTTTTAAGGGACGGCCTCTTTAATTTAAAAGTGGCGAAGACGGAATGGAAGGACATTATTTGATCCAAGGGCATGGTTAACATAATTTTGCAAAAATTTGTTATTCACCCCGCTCTCAACAGTCAGTTGACTTTCCTCAGTTCCTGAGAATGTGTTGCTGAATCTTTCAATTGAGCTAAGGACGCTAATCAACTTGGGGCCCGCAGTTCTTTGTTTAGCCTTTCTCTCCTTTTCCATTTTCCTCTTCAGGGAACCAGACATAGATTTCTTCCAGCCTCTATTCCTAGACGAAGAAGGAATGGAGAAATGGGCCAATCCAGGGACAAATTTGGTCTTTTCAGGAGAATTACATGACGAAAATGGAAAGAGTGCAAATTTGAATCCTGCGATGAGTGCAGCTAAATGACTCCTCATTTTACTTGTCTCGTACTCTACATCGTCAGGAGTCTGTCCATGAACAAGAGACATAGCAAAGGCAGCAGCGAATACCCCACAGCCATAACAATTTTGCTGTTTTTGCACGGTGTGGTGAATGACATGAGGGTGATGAGGAAACAAAGCATCAACGTATGCCTGTTGATCCTCGGCTAGACATACTATTCCCAGGCTATCATAGACGTGACAACTGATGCCGTCATAATAAATAGTGACCCAGTGACCAACGGAGTCAGAAACATTACCAGGAACCACTTTGTAAATGATCTCTAGGTGGTGATCGTCAATTTTCACCGGCTCTATGTACCTTAGTTGGTCACCCATGAACAACACATTTCTGGGAGTATACGAGGAATAACGGGCTAACACAGAGTGGAACGCCTACATCACCTCGTCATCCAAATAGTCACCAGAGCTAATGGTGAACAGTACACGTTCGGACGCCATTGTCTGATTCAATATAAATGCCGAGTCAATTATACCTAGGCTGACCAGATTTTTTTTTACGAAAAAAGAGTATACAAAAAAAACAAAGGTCACACTCCAAAAATACAAGTGATGAGCAAAAGACAGAGGTCTTCACTCCCAAAATAGAAGTTATGAGCAAAAAAAATCCTCACTCCCAAAATAGAAGTAATGAGCAAAAAAAAGGGGCCTCACAAATACAAGTGATGAGCAAACAAAAAAGTCTTCACCTCACTCCCAAAATAGAAGTAATAAGCAAAAAAAAGGTCCTCACTACCAAAATAGAAGTGATAAAAACAAGTGACCAACAAAAAAGAGTATATTCAGGGTTTTTTTTATATAAAGTAAGAGTATAGAATATATTACACAAAAAAGAGTATAATACTCTAAAAAAAGAGTACGTCTGGTCACCCTAACTATACCACACAAACAAAATAATACCAAAACGTAATCCAGAAACAGAATCAATTATACCAAATAAACAATAATAGAAAATAATACCAAAAGTAATGCCAAAAAGATCAATGAAGGATTAAGATCTATTTGCACGAGACAAAGTTGTGATGTGATTACAGCCAACAGTAGAATGCATATGTTAACAAATTTTTGTGTGCTTGTATCACGTGAGCGTTTTATTCCTGTACAGCGTTGTCAATTAAATGGTTTTCGATTTTTAGTTATTCATTGTATTAAAAACAAAAATAAATATAACTATTTATGTACATATAATACTTATTATATATCTATAAATTAATTCTAAAAAAAATACATATTTAAAAATTTTCGTGTTAATTCGCGACTGCAAATAACAGTGAGACATCTGGTGTTGACTGGCTAAATTTAACAGAAGTGTATAATTGGATAATATTTGTAGCGTGTTGTGCTGCAGTTTATGTGAATTAAGAAGTATTTTAAAATATAGTGACTTAAATACAGTGCTTTTTTGCCGAAATATTGTTTGAACAGATAAATATTAAGAAAAAACTTCTGACATATACGCTTCTCGGCCGCCATCAGCTGTTGTATGCAGCGCCGCCAACGTTAGTTTCAGTCGCGAATTGTTAATAAAAATAACAAAAAGATTATTAAGACTTGACTTAGTTTTATAAAATTCATATTTGTGAGCTATGAGCGATCGCTCAACGTAAATTCGACTAAATCCCGAAGGAAGTACGGGAACATCTGCTAGTACAAACTATGCGCCATAAATTCCTCTTAGATAGATATATAATCTAAAAATATTAAGTGAAGGCGGCATGCTGACTGTGTTGGACATATTTTGCTTTGTAGTATTCACTGTAAAATGAACAATATTTTAAAAATAATTTATCATCTCTTAATCTAAGAACTTTAAAAACAAATTTTATGTTAAAATATTTTTTTTTGTTAATTTTAATTCGAGTGCCTAATGCCATTATTTAGGTTTCTTAATATGTGCATTATTTTTTTTTATATAGCAAGGTTCATTAAGATTTTGAAAATTGCACCTATGGCTTCATTGGTTGTTTTTAGTCATAGCTGCTCCCCTTTGATTTCGTGTACATTCAAACAGAATTAAATTATAATTTCAACAATTTTCACTGGTTATTAAATTTACGCTTTTAAAAATTAAATGCAACATTTGCCAAAATATAACTAGAAAATAAAAAAATAATAATATTATCTCTTCTCGTAGGATTCGAACTCATTTTCTTGGGCACAAGGCCATTATCGTAGCCACTGCACCAAGATACACCTTACAGTTTAACGTGTTATATAACTATAAGTTTTCAACATTATTAGCAAAAAAACACAAAAAATGCTTTTTTTCCAAAAACATAATCTGATCAAAAATTCCTGTTGAACTATTCTGTTGATAATTATCCCAGAGCGTACACAGTGTAATGGTAATAATTATGCTACACAAAGTGTATATTACTTTTATTAAAACGAATGGATTGACACAATAATATTATTACAACATTTTCTTGTTTAATCAACAACATAACAATAATAACAAAAACATTATATATAAAAATGTTACCCTAGTAACGTGAACTGTCACTGTCATTAAGGTTGTCAATGTCAATGTCACTTTATCATTTCAACACGCCCCCTTAAAGTGACATTTTTACATGGTCCATTTTAGATAAGTCCTGATTTGCAAGCATTGTGTTTTATCTTCGGCAATGATTTTGTCAGTACGTCAGCAATCATTTTGTCAGTGGACAAATGCGTTAAATTAATTTTTCCATTTTGTATTACTTCTGTGACGAAATGATGTCTGATGTCTATGTGCTTGGATCGGGCATGGTAAACTGGATTTTTCGCTAGTTCCTGAGCACCTAAATTGTCATTAAATAAATTTATTTTACCAGTTTCCATTCCTATTTCTTGTAAAAGGGATTTTAGATAAATGGCTTCTTTGCATGCCTCCGACAAAGCCATGTATTCTGCTTCCATACTGGATAGTGCTACTGTTTTCTGTTTCTTGCTTTGCCAGCTTACAGCCGCATTAGCTAATTTGAAGACGTAGCCTGTATAAGACCTTCTGTCATTTAGACATTCACCCCAGTTAGCATCGACGAATCCTGTTAAAACTGCACTTGATTTTCTGAAACATAATTTATTATTAATTGTACCTTTCAAATATCTTAAAATACGTTTCGCTGCATTCCAATGTGACGTATCGTAGTTTGTGTTAAATTGACTTAACATGCTGACAGCAAATGTCAAATCTGGTCGCGTGGATACAGCCAAGTACATAAGAGATCCTATAAGATTTTGAAAAGGATATTTTTTCATTATTTCTTCATTTTCTTTTTCTGGTTTCAGTAATTTACAGTTGACATGAAGTGGCGTTGTTACTGTGTTACAGTCTTCCATACGAAATCGTTTCAGGATTTCACGAATAAAATTTTCTTGGGACATTGACATTCCATTTTCTTCCTTTTTAAATTTTATTCCCAAACAATAGTGTAGGGGTCCTAGATCTTTCATTTCAAATGTACTTGCCATTCTTTTCTTAAATTCTATTACCCATTCTTCATTATTACTTGCAATTAAAAGGTCATCGACAAAAACTGTCAATAAAATAATATCTTCACCTCTTTTTGCAAAATACATACATGGATCTGCGTTCAGAGATCTCATTCCTAATTTTTTAAGTTCCGAATCCAATTTTAAATTCCATTGCCGACCCGACTGTTTCAAGCCGTATAATGCTTTTTTCAGTTTGCAAACTTTCAGTCCATTTTTTGCATTCTTTCTTAGTTCTTCCAACCATTTTCTTGAAATTGCTTTGATTTCATTGGTTATTTTATACTTCTTATTATTTTCTGTTTTTAAAACATCTTCTAATACTTCTTCTAGATATTCTGGAATTTCCATATATAACTCTTCTTCAATTTCACCATTTAAATATGCGGATACGACATCCATCTGATGAATTTCCAGATTATATTCCACGGAGAGTGCAACAAGAAGTCTTATGGAACTTAGTCTGGTAACAGGAGCATAAGTTTCATGAAAATCTATGCCATGTAGCTGAGAGTATCCTTTGGCAACTAGTCTGGCCTTTCTTCTTTCTATTTCCCCATTTACATCATGCTTATTTCTCAATACTAGACGGTTGCCAATTATTTTCCGATTTTTGGGGCGATCTGTTAATTCCCAGGTTTTGTTCTTGATTAATGCTAGATACTCCCTTTTTATAGCTTCTCTCCATTCAAGTGAGTTTGGCCCATCCATAGCTTTCTCTACTGTTATATTTTCTTCTATATTTGATAAATATGCTATTTCACATGAATCGTTATCTTTTTCTTCATTTTCTCCTACATTTTCTTCATTTCCATGTTCTTTTACTTCATTTCCATTATTATTATTTGTATTTGTTTCTTCATTTACGTCTTGAATTGCATTTCCATTGTTTTGAGAACTGTCACATGGAATACCAGTTTCCATAGAAACGAACTTCTTTCTTGGTCGCCCTGGTTTCCCTGTTCTCATTTTCTTAGGTCTTCCTCTTCCTTTTTTCATTTCTTCGGGATTTTTCATTTCTTTAGGATTTTTCACTGCTTCAAGATGTTTTATTTCCATGGAATTTTCATTGAGTGATTTTTCATTTGGTTTATTATATTCCAGATTTATTAAAATACCTTTTCCTTCATTTCTTTCTTTTACTTCTATATTTTCTTCTGGAAAGGAATTATTTTGAAAATTCAGATCTTCTTCTTCTTCTAAAGTTGTAAATTTTTCTATAAATTTAACATCTCTAGAAACATAGACCTTTCTGGATTTAGGGTTCCAAATGCGATATGCTTTCGATTCTTCGGAATAACCAATGAAAATACCATCCATGCATCTTCTGTCGAATTTTCCTTTCGATGAATTTTTATCTAGCATTAGTGCTTTGCATCCAAACTGTTTGAAATGTTTGACAGTTGGTTTCCTTCCAAACCAATGTTCATGAGGAATTTGATAATTCAGACTTCTGGAAGAACATCTGTTTCGAATGTAGTTTGCTGTGGAAATTGCTTCGGCCCAAAATGCTTGAGGCAATTTTGAGTCTATTAGTAAACAACGAGCCATGTCCAGTAGAGTTCTATTTTTTCTTTCTGCTATACCTTGCTGCTGAGGTGTATATGGGACTGTCAACCTTCTTTTTATGCCATTTCTTTCCAGGAAAATTTCAAATTCTTTATTTAGATATTCGGTGCCATTATCGGTCTGTAAATATTTTATTTTTCGGCCTGTTAAATTTTCTGAATATGCCTTAAATTTCTGGAAGGCATCAAATGCTTCATTTTTATTCCTTAGGAAGTAAACTTCACACCACCTTGAGCGGTCATCAATGAAAGTAATGAAGTATTTTTTTCTTCCTAATGATTCGGTCCTCATGGGGCCGCATATGTCCGAATAAACAATTTCTAGTAATTCATTTGTCCTATTTAAATTTTCATTTTTAGGAAATGGTGATTGTGTCAATTTTCCATTCATGCATATTTGGCATGGCGGCATTTTTTCTTGTTTCGGGAAATTAATTCCGTAAACATTCGTTCTATGCATCATTTGCTTCAATGACTGCTCATTCAAATGCCCAAGTCTTACGTGCCATTCATATAATTTTGAAGTTGTCAAATTATTTGACGTTGTCAAATTAATTGACGTTGTCAAATTTGACATTTCTTGCATTTTTATAAAATATAAATCGCCATTTCTCTCGGCCATTGCAAGTGTTTTTCTATTTTTATCTGCAATTATAGCTTTGTCTTTTTTAAATATTACCTGAAAACCTTTGTCAGTTATTTTGGCTACAGACATTAAATTTGTGCGCAGATCAGGTACAAAAAGAGTATCTTTCAAATGTAATGTTCTGTCGCACCATTTATCTTCGACTGTAAATTGCACTTCTCCTATTCCTTCTACATTGGTTGTGTTCTGATTTGCCAGATTCAGAGTTCTTGAAGATGTTTCAAGATTTTTAAAATCATATCTTCTACAACACATATGAGAAGTGCAACCACTGTCTAAACACCATTTATCTTTTAGGTTTTCTTTTACAGAACTTAAAGCTATTTCTGTTGGACTTTCTGTTAAAATAAGATTTTGATCATCTTTCTTACCTTGCTTCCTTTTCCAACATTCATTGGACTTGTGACCAATTTTATTGCAAAAATGGCATTTCCATTTAAATCTGGTTTCGCCAAAATTATTACCACTTTTACTAGCTGCGCTTTTGTTTCTGTTGTACTTATGGTTAATAAATTTTGCATCTTGTACATCAGTTTCTTTTGATTTTCTGGCAGCGTATTCTTCCGTTATTTTTATTTTTAATTGTTCGGGCGTCTGTAGCTCATCTCGAGATTCAATCGCTATTCGAAAATTTTCATAGCTATCAGGTAAACTATAGAGAAGCATGATAGCAAGTAAATCAGAGTTGATTTCAAGCTCCATTTCTTGTAATTTATCTACAGTTTCAAAAAAGTCTGATAAATACATATGGATGTCTTCTCCTCCTTTCATCTTATTCAAGGTCAGCCTTTTTAATAAAGTTGCCTTACGGGCAGGTCCCTTGGATTGAAAAACATTTTCTAGCTTTAACCATATTTCTCGTGATGTATTACAATGTTTGATTTGACGAAGTTCTGATGGACTAATAGTCAGAATTAAGTCAGATCTTGCTTTACCATCTGCCGTCTCCCATTTTTCAATTTCTTCTGTACTGGAAACATCTTCAGGTTTCTTTATGGTTCCTTTTACATATCCCCATAAATCATTCTTGGTTAAGACTGCCTCAGCCTGCAATTTCCAAGTATCGTAGTTGTCCTTTCTTAAAGATTCAATTTTAATTATTCCAGACATTTTCCCTACGATGCGTTGAAAGAGTAATTAACCAAATTAGTATTTTTTAATTTTTATACTATTATTCTGGGTCTGATTTATCTGGGCCCATAACCTGTTGATAATTATCCCAGAGCGTACACAGTGTAATGGTAATAATTATGCTACACAAAGTGTATATTACTTTTATTAAAACGAATGGATTGACACAATAATATTATTACAACATTTTCTTGTTTAATCAACAACATAACAATAATAACAAAAACATTATATATAAAAATGTTACCCTAGTAACGTGAACTGTCACTGTCATTAAGGTTGTCAATGTCAATGTCACTTTATCATTTCAACATATTCTGGTTCACGCCAACGTACATTACTTAGAATTTTTAGTTTAAATCATCTGGGCTACGGGGTGTGGGACAAAATTTTTTTTGCACAATTTTGGAAAAAGTCGCATCAAAATAATTTATTTTGCAAAAATAAAAATTTGATCGTTAATCCACGTACCAAGGGCTTTCATTTGATACCCTACTCAGAATTTAAAAAAAAAATATTTTTTTTTTCGATGAAAACATATTTGTTTATATTTTTAGAGGGATATGTTTTTTAGATGTTTTAGTATTTTTCCTATGTGCGGGTCAAAGAGTTGTATAAGCATGCCAAAATCAACTCTCTAGGTTTAGCCGTTTGGCTACAATTTTTACCGAACAGACAGACAGACAGACAGACGACAAATTACGGTATAAGTGTTTTTTGGTCATACCTACAAAACCCTAAAAATAAAAAATACATTTAGTTCTGGTAAAAAAATAAGTTTAGTTTAGAGTCGGTAATTTTTCTGCCGACTCCCCATCCCTGCTTATAACAGTGCTTATAACACAGTAGCAGCTGGTGACTAAAATAGTTGGAGGGACACATTTTGAAACATATACAGCAATGGTTACCAGAAAAAAATTTGATGACCATAGTTAACCATAAAATAAAAATAAAACAAGATAAAAATATTTTTTTCATTGTAATATAGAATGGTAATAATACCATTGTTTTTTACTGAACTCTCTATTACATGTTCTATTTCTATTTTTTGTTCGATTGTGAAATATTCAATTTTGGCCGATGAGGACCAATATTTTTTACTGATAATTTAGTTTCATAGTTAAGAACGTTAAATTTAATATAACGCAGTGCATCCAGGTTCACGTGTGCGTACTTATCACAAATCAACACAAACGAACAAAGCTAAGGACACCGGCCGAAATTCAGTAATAAATAGACACTGTGGGAGTATATTGTCTGCAAAATTCTAAATTAAATATAACCAGTGTTAGAAATTATAAAACTGTCCAAAAATATTTTTTATTAAAACATCTGAAATAATTGACAACTGAATAACAACTGAAGCCATAGCATGCTGTCTATGGCGTAGGCAAGGTATAAGGTGGCTGTGTCTGTGTCCAAACAAATAATGGTAAAAATTAATAAAGAAAATTATATTAAAAATTATTGGACCAACAGCCGCCACATCACCCCCTGGCTAGAATTTTACATTATGTGTGTAATAAATACATGATAAAATTTGAAAGAAAACAAAAAATATAAGCATACAATATATGCTCAGATAAAATGGAAGAAAAAATCTAGTAATGCTAAATGAAAACTGATAAGGTTCATTTAACAATACTTGATTTAGTCTGTGTGTATGATGGGAGGGCACTGGAACTAAGAGTGACCAAACTGGAAGAAATCTGGAAAATGGACTCTTCTCCTTGAGCGTGTAATGCGAGGTGCGATTGAGTCCGGTGTCTGGGCCTCTGGTGGTTTTGGGGTCTTCTCCATGGATGCTGGTACTGTTTTGGTTTGACATACATCTTCGTCCGCAAAAATATACGCCGGTTTTAAACGGTCAATGGACACCCTGACGTCTTTGCCGTGAATATGGACAACAAACGTCTTGGTGTCACGGTGCACGACTTGGTAAGGTCCATCGTAAGGGTTTTGTAGGCAATATCCGGGGGCGTCGTGTCGAACGAAGACGTGTTCGGTTGTTGCCAGATCTTTGAAAACGAATGTTCGTTTTTCGCCATGTGATCTTCCCTCTTTGGGCTGAAGGTGCTGGAAATGACGGCGTAGCGTCTGCACGAGCTCTGGTTCATCTTGTATAGGGGGCGTCGGGGCGGACAAGAACTCGCCGGGGAGACGTAATGGTTCGCCGTACACCATCTCAGCCGCTGTTGCACCAAGGTCCTCTCGCCAGGCTGCTCGGATTCCGAGGAGAACTGCCGGGAGTATTTCTGTCCACCTCTCTGTTTGGTGGCATTTTATGGCAGCTTTTAATTGCCGGTGGAGTCGCTCAACCATACCATTCGCTTGTGGGTGATATGCAGCTGTTCTCAAGTGTTTGGAGCCTGTCAAATCACAGAGTGCTTTGAATAAACGCGACTCGAATTAGCGTTCTTGATCGGTGGTGATTCGAAGTGGTGTGCCAAATCGAGAGATCCATCCTGCGTAGAAAGCACGGGCGACGGTGGCTGCTTCTTGGTCTTCCATCGGAAATGCTTCAGGCCAACGAGTGAATCGGTCGACACACGTTAGGCAGTATCGGTATCCTTCGGAGATGGGCATGATGACGATGTCGATGTGGACATGCTCGAAACGTTTGGAAGGCGTATTGAAGCTGCTTAGGGGTGCAGATACATGTCGACTGGTTTTTGCACGTTGACATTGGATGCATGCGCGCGCCATCTTGGTGATGTCTGATTTGATTTTTGGCCACACGAATCGTTGAGTGGCGAGACGGATGGTCGACTTGATGCCTGGGTGTGACAGCTGGTGAACCGAATTGAAAGCGGCACTCCGGAATGCTGCAGTGATGAAGGGTCTTGCTCTCTCCGTAGAGACGTCGCAGTACACTTCAGTGACGCTTCCAGGGAGTGCGACTTTCTTCAGCTGTAATCCGGTCTCGTTGTGGAGAAATTCTTGCAGCTCTTCGTCGGTTTCTTGTGATCTCGCTAGTTCTTTGTAGTCAAGAGTCAAAGTAACCTCTTCTATCCTAGATAGGGCATCGTCAACGATGTTATCTTGGCCAGATATGTGTTGGATATCAGTTGTGAACTGTCCAATAAAATCCAGATGACGGAATTGCCTGGGTGTGCATTTTTCGAGCTTTTGAGGGAAAGCGAAGGTAATCGGTTTGTGATCGGTGAAGATTGTAAAATTCCTTGCTTCCACCATGTGCCTAAAATGTTTGACAGCCATATAGATGGCTAATAGTTCTCGGTCATATGCAGAGTACTTATTTTGTGCTGGACTCAGTTTCTTGGAGAAGAAAGCTAGTGGTTCCCACGAGTTGTCAACGAGTTGCTGAAAAACTGCGCCAACAGATGTGTCTGATGCGTCACATACGATGGCGAGCGAGGCGTCAGGCTTTGGTTGCGCCAGAAGGGTTGCGTGTGCCAGACTTTCTTTGCAGGTCTCGAGAGCTGTTGTGGTTTCTTCTGTCCAAGTAACTATGTCTTTGCCCTTTATTTTGCCGTGCAGCAATGCATTTAACGGTGCCTGTATCTTGGCGGCTCTCGGAATAAATCTTCTTTAAAAATTTACCATACCGAGGAACTGCCTTAGTTGCTTCGCTGTCTTTGGCCTGGTGAAATTCAAAATGGCGTCGAATTTGTGCTGTTGTGGGCGTGATCCGTCTCTTGATATATGGTATCCTAAGAACTGCACTTCGGATTGTCCGAAAATGCACTTCGAAGGATTTGTCACAATTCCATAACTCTTCAGTCTTTCGAATAGTATACGGAGATGTTCAGCATGCTGTTGATCGTCCTCGGATGCAACCAACAGGTCGTCAATCTAGGCATACACTAAGTCGATACCACTAAGGACTTCTATGAAGCGTTGAAAAGTTTGTCCCGCGTTGCACAAACCAAACGTCATATATGGAAATTCGAAGAGTCCAAACGGCGTGGTGATTGCTGTTTTTGGAATGTCTTCTTCGGCGACAGGTATTTGATTATACGCTCGGACCAAGTCAATTGTAGAAAAAAATTTCTTGTCTCGAAGCGTTTGCGCAAAATCTTCGATATACGGGACTGGATAACGGTCTGGGACTGTTCTCGCATTAAGAGCGCGATAATGACCGCACGGTTGCCATTCATCCGTTTTCTTTGAGACGAGGTGCAGTGGTGATGACCAGGGACTTGAAGAAGGTCGAGCGAGTCCTAATCGGAGCATGTTCTCAATCTTCTTTTTGGCCGCAACTAGTTTATCAGGAGCGAGATGACGAGGCTTGCTTGCGGTGGGAGGCCAGGGAGTTGTTTTGATGTAGTGCCGCGTATTGTGCTTCGGAAGGTTGCAAGTGCCGATAGGACGTGTTATTTCCGGGAATTCTTGGAAGATTGCATGAAAAATTGAGCTTCCGCGAACGGTTTTTATGGAAGGAGTATCACAATCCGCTGTTTTTCCTATTGCAATCATGTCGACCAAAAGATCAAAATGAGCCAGAAAATCAACGCCAATGATGGGGCGACTCACATCCGCGACTACAAATCGCCATGTAAATTCCCGTCTCAGTCCTAGGTTAAGTGTGAGGATTACGATCTCGTATGTGGCGATCACAGTACCATTTGCCGCGGAAAGTTCGTATTCAGACTTCTCACGCGGTCCACGGAAAAACTTCCTAGGATACACATATAAGTCGGCGCCTGTGTCAATGAGATATTGAATTCTTGTGTCCCGGTCCGTAACAAAGAGGCGACGCGTTGTTGGGCCGATGTCGCTGGCCGCCGTTAGCGACTGCCCGCGGCGTTTTCCGACTGAAAAGCGCAGGGCGGAACACACTTCTTGGCGTCAACGTCGTATTTCCAGTGGTACCAACAAAACTTACGGCCGTGACTTCTCGAACGTTGGCGTTGTCGTCAGACCGCGAAATCAAGACAGGTCCCCTGTCTCGATTTCGCGGTCTGCCCTCGCGACTTGAAGATGGCTGATTTAGCGCCGCGGCGATCTCTTGTCGGATATCATGGCGGAGAGCAGATGTGATCTCCTGTCGCAGTGACACGCTCAACTCGGCGATTTTAGCGCATAAGTAATCATTATTTGCCGCGGAAGGCAAGTCATGCTTGGCATCCGTTATCGGTGATAACTGTGGATTACTCCGATACGCGAATTCTATCACACTATCGGCGAGGTCGGCGACTTGATCTAGTTCGCTATTTTTCTGCGTCGCTAAGATCATTTGTATGTCTTTGGGCATGCGACTCATCCAAAGTGTCCGCAGAATCTGGTCATCAGTACTCGGTCCAGCTAAATTGCGCAAATGTCTCAAAAATTGCGACGGTTTACGGTCACCCATTTCTTCGCGCTCGAGTAGACGTCGGATTTTCTCTTCCTGAGATGAACTAAGACAGCGAATTAATTCCGTCTTCAGTTTCTCATATTGGCCGGTTGGTGGTGGATGTAATAATATATCTCGAACCTCGATCGCGTATTTCGGGGAAAGCGCACTAGCAGCGTAGCCGAAATTTGTGGAATCGGCGGTTATTCCAGCAGTGATAAAACTCAATTCGAGTAGGCTGAACCACATTTCCGGATCCGTTGGACAGAACTCAGGTACACGCAAGGCAACGCGGGCGACCGATGTACTAGCCTCAAAATATTGCGCGTCCGTGTCTTGCATTTTGAGTCAATTCACAGCACTCTGTTTTAAACGCACGGTTCAGTTTATTAAAAATACTTTTGGCACAGCAAAGTTTTACTACCACTGATGTCTGTTGTCACCAACACTCGACACAAACACTGAACACAACACTTGACACTTTTTTTTTTAAATTAAAAAAAAATTGCAAATAGTTCACCACATTAAATATTAAAAATCACGTCAGGGTCACCAATATGTGGGAGTATATTGTCTGCAAGATTCTAAATTAAATATAACCAGTGTTAGAAATTATAAAACTGTCCAAAAATATTTTTTATTAAAACATCTCAAATAATTGACAACTGAAGCCATAGCATGCTGTCTATGGCGTAGGCAAGGTATAAGGTGGCTGTGTCTGTGTCCAAACAAATAATGGTAAAAATTAATAAAGAAAATTGTTTACAACAAAAGTAATTCGACTATTTTGAAATATTAAAAATTATTGGACCAACAGCCGCCACAACATTAAACCTCGCCGCTCCTGCCTTTTCCAGTTAATTTTTATTACATGCGTAGATAAATACATTAGAAACCGCATGTGCGAACAATGTGTATTGGGACACTGCGAGCAGTGACCTAACATAGTTTCAAGATCTTAATTTTTAAAATTTAACATTTATATGAAAAATCTTTAAATTAGAGAAAATAAGAATTTTAGGAAGTTACTGTCCCCGCGCCACCATGTCTCAGCCTTTACTGGTAACACATTCTTCTGTTTCTTCATTACACTTATTACATACCCAGGTTTTTTAAGATTTGTTATAGTACATTCCTTTCTGCATCTTAAATTCGTACATTTAATGTGGTAATATTTTTTGCATTTATAATTTCATTTTATTCATCAGAATTTTCAATGGGTGGACTATATTGCCCGCACACATCCATTGTGTAGGTAGTTCCTTTTTGTGCTACAAGGTTTGTAATCCTCACGACACTGGTGTCAATTGTTCTGATGCCGAAATTTATGTTGTTTCGGTAATGTAGTCGTTTGCACTAATTTGCTATTTGACTTGCAAAATCCTAATTTCAGTTATGTTCTTGTATTTTTTATTTTATATTTGCATTAAACGTTTTCTTAAAAATATTATTAAAACGTTTATTTAGAAATTTAATAATTTAATATGTATGTCCATAAGTTACTATTTCTTCAATATACCTTATATATATATAGTTAAATGGTTAAGATTAAATCATTTTTATCATATACATTTTTATCACAATATTTGTTGAAATTCTTAAATAACTTAAAGGAAATTACAAACTCGTGAACAGGGCCACCCCTATCAAATTGGTAGTTTGTAAGAAACGAAACATAATGCCAGTTAAATCCCTTGTGGGTACCAACTCTGATGACACTACTTTTTGGCTGCACCCAAAAAAGCTTGATTGTTTATCGGTAGAGTAAGTCCCAACATAACATCTGACCACATCATCCGTCACTTGAATCTCTAACTGCCTAATGAAGGGTTTGAATGTTCGAAAATAAATACGACAGGTGCAAATGGATGCTTCCGATTAAGCACGGATTACCGTTTACGAGAAACTGTGGAAGATCCAACTCTTTGGCCGCAGGATATAGTAGTCCGTCAATATATTTTTCGGAGAAGAGCCGGTAAAAAAATCCCAAATTAGTGACCCAATTACTAGTGCAAAAAGTATAAAACTTGAAAAACATTAGACATTTTCCAATTAAATGTGCAATGCCTAAAAACTAAATCTGTTACGATTGAATCTTTGCTAACTGAAATTCCCAATACTAAATTTTTTATTTTATCAAGAATATAATTACATACAGAAAAGTCTAGGGTTTCGTAGGCATAAAAATGATTTGAGACGTTAATTTATGTCTACGAAACCTAGACTTTTCTGTATGTAGTTATATTTTTATATTCTTAGAGAATAAATCTGCAAAATATTGTTCATATCGGTCCAAGGGTATAGCAGTGCCTAGAGTTTCGTGTATATGTCTACGAAACCCTACACATTTCTATATTTAATTATATCCGTAGGTTCTTAGAGAATAAATTTGCAAAATATTGATCATATTGGTGAATAGATATAGGAGTGTCTAGAGTTCCTCGTTTATGCCTACAAAAACCTAGACATTTCTGTACGTAATTCTATCCAATTTTTCTTAGACAATAAATCTGCAAAATGTTGTTCATATCGATCAAAGTATATAGGAGTATCTAGAGTTTCTTATTTATGCCTACGAAACCCTAGACATTTATGTATGTAATTATATTCGTAGATTCTTAGAGAATAAATCTGCAAAATATTGTTCATATCGGTTAAGGGATATAGGAGTGTTTACAGTCTCTTGTTTATACCTACCAAACCCGACGAAACCCTACGAAATCGAACGAATCACCACGAATCCTGACGGATTGAATGGACGGGATAAGCTCATTATTATATAGGGATGTTAAATCAGTTGTTTGTTTTATTATTTTGTTCTCATAAGGGCGTCCTTACGAAATGGAATTGGATGACATAATTCATCCAATGAAGCTTATTCATTCAACGATTCATTATGAAGCTTAACTTTTTTCTCTTGTCATCAGTGAGAATGAAACATTAAACAGTATTATCTTAAATCATAATTATTACTATTTTTCACATTTTATTATCTTTATATATAAAAAACAATTTCTGTTTGTTTGTCCTTTTTGCAAAACCAGACGGATGGGGTAAAATAATCCAAGGAAGGTTTTAGTGAGGGTTCCAAATTCGTCCGTGTCCCCCTAGGGGGCGTTATGGGGGGAAACCATAATGTTTCACTCTCCGTGCATTTTGAATTGATTACTTAGGCTAAACCGTAAGAGATATATCCATATAGTGTATACAAAAAATGAAGATCTTAACTAGACCTAAAAAAAAGTCCGGGAGAGCATATACCTATCATGCACCGATATCGTGTATTGGGCAATTTTCTGTTTTAAAACGTGAATAGATTTTGTATTATAAAGTTTTTTGGGTGCATAACTTCGGAGTTTGAATTATGACTATTTCACGTAGAATCATAATATATGTAACACTATACATCAAAGATTAATAATAAAGGAGTTATCACGGCGCAAACAGAAGCCCGAAATATAAATATGTTGACAGTTGTGGAATTTGTCAAAAAGTGGCAATGCTAATTAATTATTTATTCTCCACTGCCCAGCGGTAGTTGAAATAAGTATAACTACCGTTTTATATATTTAACTTTATAATCGTTATGTTGCACTTTTTTAGAATTAATGAAATGAAATGCTGTAGCAAAGCACGGGTACACTCACTAGTATTTAATAAATTTTGAGAATTTCATTTAGAAGCTTCCGAAATATGATCCATTTTTACGGGGGACATAAAATTTCAAAATTAATATTTATTAATTTTTTATTTTTTTATTTCGCAAAATAATAAAAAATCGGTTCCTAGTCAAAATAAATAATTATGTGACCTACTATCAGTAAAAAATTCAAATTTATTGGATATCATTTACAAGAGTTATATTGGCAAAATTATTTTGACGGGCGATAAAGCCACCTTAGGGCCGCTTTTACAAACCTCGGATACGTAGCGGTATAACTATCTAAGGTATAAGTTTATTCCGATGTTTATTCCAACGTTCGCATTTACAATACATTTTTTTATTCTTGGATAGTTATCCATGGTTTTATTGTAAATAAAATAAAGTTGGTATTGTTTGACACATAAACTGACATATTAGAAATGTCATATTTTAAATTGACATTACTATTAACAACACATTTGAGTATGTTTGGGGAAATATTGGGAGATGTCGAAATATTCGACTCAAATAATTATATTATTGTGCTATATCTACCACGTTAGTGTCTGTAACATATCATAGTAGGTCTTGGAAAAAACAATAATTGTTATGTTAATAGTCACAAATTATAAAACAAGGAAGATAGCGGACTCCCACGTTACGGCTTTGGACAGCGATAGTTGCGACATTCGTGGTTGTAATATGAACTAGGATTAGATAGTATGCAACCCGCAGTGCACACAAATATATTTTTATATTTTAAATTGCTATGAATCGCGCGATCATTAATTTTCTACCAAAATTGAAAAATAAAATGTAATTTTGGTAGAAAATTAAAGATTGCCTTGAACCGAAAATTATGATTAATTTATTTACGACTCTTCTAATTAATTTCCTAAAATTAAAATTACAATTGTTAAAAGTTAATACTTCAGTAAGCATTAAGTTTTATTATTTTATTTGCAAGCAAGCATATGAAATAAATAAACAAGTATTTATTTTTTACTTTTATATTTACTTTTATTGTACATATTAAATTTAGTCTGTGCCATTTTTTTTATTACACTATTTATATTTCTTTTGCATTTACCATTTAAAATATTATTAATTACACTACACCATTTGAAAGTAAAAAATAAATACTTGTTTATTTATTTCATATGCTTGCTTGCAAATAAAATAATAAAACTTAATGCTTACTGAAGTATTAACTTTTCACAATTGTAATTAATTTTAATTTTAGGAAATTAATCAGGAGAGTTGTAAATAAATTAATCATAATTTTCGGTTCAAGGCAATCTTTAATTTTCTACCAAAATTACATTTTATTTTTCAATTTTGGTAGAAAATTAATGATAATTGATTCATAGCAATTTAAAATATAAAAATATATTTGTGTGCACTACGGGTTGCATACTACCTAATCCTAGTTCATATTACAACCACGAATGTCGCAACTATCGCTGTCCAAAGCCGTAACGTGGGAGTCCGCTATCTTCCTTGTTTTATAATTTGTGGTTATGTTAATAGTAATGTCATTGTAAGTGAATGTATCAGATGTAAAATAATTATTATTAATAAAGAATATATTATAATTAAATAGTGAGAATTACTTCATGTATAATACACAACAGTGTCAGCTTCTCGTGTGCAAATATTCATAAAACCGCTCTCTAATAGAATCGAGCCTAAATACCGTCCATGTGTAAATTTTTATAAGATCACACTCTATTAGTAGAATTCTATTAGAATCTGTACCAAATGCCGTCCCTTTGATGAGCCGCTCGTGTGCGGTGCAGACTATGCACAAACGCACGCGGTGGCCTTGATTGTGGTTCATATTTTTGTACTGTAATCCCTTGTCACCGCGGGGTTTATGTTCCACTAACATACTGTGGGCAAAAAAACGCGAGTAATAAGATTAAGCGTATACATATTATGTACAGTTGTGGACTGCCTAAATTGTAACAAGTTCTTTCTAGAAGAAAATTTCACTGATTATTTTTATTATTTTAAATTATTATTTCACAACTGCATGTAATCAAAACTGCTGAACAAATACTTGGATAACGAGGGATTACGTACTATTATTATTTCGTATGGCAATGTCTAGGTTTTAGAGATTTTAAGGTCGCGACTAGCGTCCTCTGATATGACCCAACGATTACTTTTTACAGTAGCCGAGACCACCGTGCCCTATGAAGCATTCCCCATATTTCCGAAAATTAATTCAGAGATACAGGCATTCATTGCAAAGAATCTGATCCTATGGTTGCAACAGCCAAGTTTTTTTTTTTTTTTTTTTTGTCTTTTTGCTCATACTAGGTCGATCTCATTATTCCACACTTTTAAAGCAAGCGAGTTAACCACTACGCTGCTGCAACCCCAATTATATAACTGTAATAAAAATTCAAATAAAACGTCATAATGTGACATTTATCATATGTCAATTTAATTTTTTTACCGTTGCTGGGTAATAAATTCTTATTCGCCAATCAGAGCATGGGAATAACTAATAAAATAAATATAATAAATGGGAGCAAGGGCAGTATACCTTTATCTGAAGTGCTGTTGGCCAGATAAGATATTCTGGTGTTTATTTCGATGTTTATCCTATCCGAGCTTTATCCGAGCATTGTAAAAGCGATTTTTTTGACTTTATACCGGGAATAGCGTTATCCGAGCTTTATCCAACGATTGTAAAAGCGGCCCTTAATGGTAAATAAGATAAATAAAGTAAACATTAATAAAAAAAAAAACTTTAAAGTTTTTTAAGGATTTGTTTGTATGACCAAAAAGCATTATACCGTCATTTTGTCGTCTGTCTGTCTATCTGCCCCTCTGTCTGTCTGCCTGTCTGTTTGTCTGTTCGGTAAAACTTGGAGCCAAACGCCTTAACCTAGAGAATTGAAATTTGGCATGCTTATACACTCTTTGACCCGCACATAGGGTCAAAAAAACATCTAAAAAGCATATCCCCCTAAAAATATAAACAAATATCTGTTCATCGAAAAAAATTAATAAATAAAAATAAAATTCTGAGTAGGGTATCAAATGAAATCCTTTAGTACGTGGATTAACGATCAAAATTTTACTTTTGAAAAATAAATTATTTTGACGCGATTTTTGCCAAAATTGTGCATTAAAAAATTGTCTGACACCCAGTAGTCCAGATGGTTTTAACTAAAAATCTGAAAAATTCTAAGTAATGTACATTGGTGTGTACAACAAGAATTTTTCATCAGATTATGTTTTCGGAAAATAACGCATTTTTTGTGTTTTTTGGCTTACGATGTAAAATATTTAAAACATTAAGTAACACAATAAACCAGTACGTTATCATTGTAGAATTAGGAAATAATTTCATTCAGCTTTTTGGACAAGAAGCGTTTATTTTAAACAACACAACGTTTCACCAACAACATTGTTGGCTTCTTCAAGTGCTATAACAATAACATAACAATAAAGTAACAATCTTATATAGTTATAAATGAATATACCTATGTTAGTTAAACGTAACTCTAAGAAACTGTACATCAGTCATCTCCAAGAATGGTGAAATTGCAGAATAGCATATGACAAAATATATGAACTTGAAGTATACAGAAAATAGGAAAAACAGGAGTTAAATTTTAAATATAATATTATGATAACCAAAGGTAGTGACTATTAATTAAATTTTACATTTCCAACAAGACTAGAGATAAATATACTAATGTCCAAGATTAACAAAAATTCAATAATTAACGAATGATAGTAAGACTCACTTAGCGAGAATATAGCTCTTAACTCTCCAGTCAGTATATATATATAAAACCTTGGCTTCATCAAAGAATTTTATGTCAATTAATGTTATCTAGTACATATATAATATCCCTTTACCCAAATTCTCAATAATTTTCGGCCGTCTTGCAGCTTACGAAAGAGCATTACATTTTGCCACTCTACCGACCTTAGAGGAATAACATATTTGGTAATGTCTTCTTCAAATTATTGTTGCGACAATATTCTGGCTCTAACTGTTCTTGATTTTTGAGGAAAAACTGTTTGTCTACCTTTAGAATCATTGTTTTTTAAATACAATAAATGCATCTTTTCCGTGTCGTCTTTAAGATGAGATATAAAATTCGATGAACTATTTTTATATTATTTAATTTCAACTTTAGGTTGGCTTTGAATACATTGAGCAATAAACTTATTTTGCTCAAAATACTTTTTTTTAACTAAATATTAAAATATATTGAATTTTGAAAAAAACGTATCATCTACCGTTTTTGATTAAAATAACAGATTTCTTCTTTTACCATCATTGGCTTACTGAAAAGCGCTTGAAGCTCCAGAATGCTTCAAATATTAAAAGAGTCGATGCACCAAAACTTTTACGAGTATCGCTGTCACTCATGTTGGCGAAAAAATACAAATATTTAATTGTAAAATATTTCACTCAAATTTTTCACAAATTAAATCTGCGTCAGACGTCCAATGTATAAATACTAAATTCCAATGACCAGTGAGAGTGAAAAAATCAAATCTCAATCCTGATTTTAGTTTTAATCATAACTAAAAATTAAATCATGATAAAGAGTAAATATTTAATTTAGTTACCAGTGTGAATAACTGCATTATGAGTGACATACCTTACTCATGAATCAAGTCTTAAAATTAAAATTTTAATCTCAATCCTCAATCATTAGTTTGATTGCAATTTGCCCAACTCTGGATATAATAATAATAATAATAATAATAATGCTTTATTAAATAGCTAAAGCTACTACAAAAAAAATACAAAAAGATAAAATACATGCAAAATATACAAAGTGTAGCTAATTAAACATATTAAAAAAAGAAAAACATAAATATATAAAATTGGAGTTAAAAAAACTATATATAAAATTTTAAAATATCACATTAGAGCATTATCACATTTTTATATAAAAGGTATACATTGTACATATTTAAAATATTAATAAAACAATTCTTAAATAAAATACAGTAAATAAAGTAATTACAACAAAATAAAATTAACATAAAATCAATATAAATGATAACATAAATAAATACATAAATAAATAAAATAAAATAAATAAACAAACAAATAAATAAATAAATAAATAAATAAATAGGATCATTAAAAATATACAATAATTCGCTCAACGTTCAACAGCGTTTACTAACCAATCTTTATATTTAATTTTAAATTGATTAATTGTTGAACATTTTCTTACACTCAAAGGTAGCTTATTATATTCGATAATACCTTTAAAGAATATTGAATTCATTGTAGATGCTTTTTTAACTGATTTAACATAAAAATTAATTTGACCTCTTGTTGGATAGTTATGCACATTTGAATTAAGTTTAAGTAATTTATACAAGTAAAATGGCAGCTGACCATTGGTAATTTTGTAAATGAGAACCATATTATTAAATTTAATTTGATCCGACACGTTCATCCAATTTAATATCTTTAATATAACATTAACTGATGTATACTTATCACACTGTAGAATAACTCATAGCTCTGTTTTGGAGTTTTTGAAATTTATTCAGTTCAGTTTTGTTCAACATAAATAGTATGGAGCTACAGTAGTTAAAGTGAGGTTTAATGAGACAGTTATAAATTGTAATTTTAGACCATGTTGATAAATATTTAGTGGTCCTTGACATAAACCCAATTTTTTTGGCAATTTTCTTTATTAACATATTAGAATGTTCTTTAAACCCTAATTCACTATCAATAATTACGCCTAAGTATTTTATTTCGCGTGTGTATTCTAATTTGACTTTGTCCAGTAATAAATCGTAATTATTTATGAAGTATTTATCGTATTTTTTTTTCGAACCAATAACCAAACATTTAGTTTTTTGTACATTTAATTTTAATTTATTGATATTTAATCAATCCAGAATTGAAACCAGATCCTCATTAAGCCTCTCCACAATACGAGCCTGATCAAAATCAGCTAACGATATTAGAGTGTCATCCGCAAATAAATTAATGGAGCAGTATTTAGTACTAAATTGTATATCATTGATATAAATTATAAATAGCAACGGACATAGAACGCTACCTTGAGGCACACCAAATGGGTTGTTAATATTTCCAGATAAACAATTTTTGTACTTGGTTTGTTGAGATCTATTTACCAAAAAATTTTGAAACCATTTCCACACGGTACCTCTTAAACCATAATAGTGCAACTTTTGAAGTAAAATATTCCTATCGATAGTTTCAAAAGCCCGCTTGAAATCAATAAATATGCTAACCGTTGTTTTATCCATATCTTTATCTGCTATCCATGTATTTAAAACAACTAACAGTGCTGACTCACAGGAATGCTTCGAACGGAAACCAGATTGACGTTCGAAGAATAAATTGTTATTATTAAAATAATTTACGATCTGTTCATGTACAACTATTTCAATTAGTTTATCACATATTGGTAATATATTTATGGGTCTAAAATTAATTGCATTATTGGTTCCAGAAATTTTTGGAATAGGGACAACGGTAGCATTTTTTAACGTGTCAGGAAAAGTGCCAGTTTCTATTGATCTGTTAATTAAATGCAATAAGGAATAACCTATAACATGAAAGTTATCTTTTAAGAATTTAGCATCGATACAATTATTCACTGCAAATTTATTTTGAAAATTGAATATTATATTTTTAAGTTTTTGTATAGAAATGGTTTCAAAACTTTTTAGTGTGCTTACTATACTTGGCAGATTATAGTTCGACCAAACTGATGTAACAGAAGGTATACTATCAACTATTTCTTGCAAACTGTTAACAAAGTACATATTAAATTTATTTACAGTTGATTCATCAGGCACATTTAAATTTTTGAAAATAATGTCGTTGTTTATTTCAGCCGCATTCTTATTGTTAACAAATTGTTTTAATGTGACCAACATATTTTTAGAATCATGCTTTAAACTATCTATTTTGCGATCAAAATAATTCTTTTTAGCTGTACGTGATAAGGAAATGACTTGGTTACGAGAATTTTTGTAGTTATCCCAATATATTGGGTTGCTAGTAAGTTTGAACTTTTTGTACGCCTTATCGCGCTCTTGACGGTAGTGTTTAATATCATTATTGATCCATAATTGTGATGAACAACCATTAACATTGACAAGCTTTAAAGGACATATCTTATCTAAAACATCTTTGATATTACTGTACATATTAGAGTAAATGAACTCAACATCAACAGATTCATATGCCCAGTTGCAATGTATAAGTTCATTAGCTATCTGAGAAGGTATACAGTCATTTAAATTTCTTCTATATATTTTGTTAATATTGTTACTATTTGTTTGAACATTATCTTTCAAAGTTACCTTAACCATATCGTGATCAGTAATTTTAGGTGAATTTAAAACAACTGCCTCAAGAAAATAATCATTAGTTACTACAAAGTCGATCAAAGTTTCAGAATTACGAGTTTTTCTAGTAGGATCTTTAACAATTTGATTTAAACCCAAACTGCGTATTACATTTTTAAAAAGTAAGCTATACGTATCATCTTTCAACAAATTCAAATTAAAGTCTCCTAAGATAATAAATTTGTTACCTGTAAGTATAAGTTCTTCACAAAACGATTCTATAAAATCTATAAAATATTTATGACTAGCATTAGGAGAGTGGTAAACAGTGCATAATATTAATTTATTATCTTTCAGAAAAATTTCAATTGCCAGAAGCCACACATTCATATCCAATGCAATATTATGTAACACGTTAAATTTTAAACTGTTTTTCACTAGTATTATAACTCCACCTGTATGTCGACTTACAGAGTTACATCGTATTAAACTATAATTTTTAATACTAATTTCTGAATCCAAGATATTGTCAGTAACACATGTTTCAGAGAAACACATAACAAGAGGTCTATGTATTTCAATAAAATGTACAATATCATCCTTATGAGCTATGAAACTTTCGGCATTTAGGTAAACAATATCCTTTTGTGTAGTCTTTAATTGCTATGCACCAGAATAATTAATTCTACGTGTCAAGCTTTTGATTACATTAAGGTATGATGGACAATTTTTATCTAGGGTACAATGATTAAAATTAATGTTAAGTTTCAATGATTTGACAGCATTACTACAATTCACACATTTATAGTCTGTTTCCTCAGCCTTGCAGTCTTTAAGAAGGTGGTTTTCCATACACAGAGGACATATTAGGTTTACACTATTACACTCAGATTTCATATGACCATATTTAGAACATTTAAAACACCGAATAACACTTACATGATTCTCTATTTTACAACGTTTCCATCCTATATTGATTTTATCATTCTGCAATAATGCTTGATGTAGAGCCGAATCAGTTTAAATTACCAAGTTCCACTCTCTTTTATTTGCACACAATTTTTTGAACACAAGTTTCGAGTTAAAACTACTTTCTTCCAAATTTAAATTTAAATCATTTTGATTGATAATTTTGTTTATTAATTCATTCACGTTATCCTCTTCAACAATATCATCATTTTCAATGTTATAAATTTTTAATCTTGGTTGCCTAAGCACCGGTTCAGCAGTATTATATTTATTTCCCATTTTATCATTTATAGAAGATTTAAGTTTTTCACGCGATTCGGTGTTATCACAACCTATAACTATAGCCCCTTTTTTACATTCTTTCACCATTGAAATTCCTACTGACATATCAGATGGGTTTATAGTTTTCTTAATATCATTTTTCGTCTGAATACTTTCTTGATCTTTCTTTGGTTTGACAATTAACACTGGTTCATTTTTATTTTTCTTATGAGGGTTCAATGCCACTTTTTCTGCCCAAGTAACTTCATTTTTCTTGAATAATTCATTTTTTAAACATATTATTTCTTCTTTAAGTTCAGCATTTTCATTTTGAATGTCATGTCACATTTTAATAATAACATTTAAAGTTGTTTTAATTTCATCTTCATTGCCGGAAGTAGAAGCAAGAGTCTTTTTAGGTGGCATTATAATAGAAAAATCACCTAAAGTGATTAACTATAGTAAAATCTACCTTATATAAAAAAAATTATTACCACTGTTTGAGAGTCTCAGGTTTTTAGCGTATGCGCAAGCACGATGCGCATACGTTCCTTACTTGACTTAACCTATCTAGCAAAATTTTTTCATTCTTATCACTGAATATCACAACAATATCTGGAAACAGTTTACTTTAGTACTTGCACTAACATTTTGATTTTATTTAAAGACTATATTTAAAAAACTAATAATTGCTTAAAAGTTGTCAAAATCAGCTGTTCACTATCCAGCGGCTCTCAAAAAAGTTGATATCAGTTTGCCAACGTTGTTGGCAACGGGTCTGCTAGTAATTTTAATATTGATGGCTCCAAAACTACATTAAGCATGGTAATATAACGAGAAGAATATATGCGACCCTCACACAAAAAGATCTCGCCTAAGCCACTGGCGGACATGCACCTCCAGATCATGATGCTACCACCACCAAATTTGGCCGTAGGGATGATGCTGTCAAGATGAAAAGCTTTATCCGGCCTACGTCTTACAAAGATGACTCCAGGTTGTCCAAAAAGTTGTTCCACAAAAAAAAAACTTAATTTCATAAATTTATAGTAAATTAAATTTTATATTGTTAGTGCAATAATTGATTAGAAATTTATTTTTCTGTTAAATTCGTAAGTACATTAAACCATTACAATGCTTACTTCTATATTGGACTCATCAGATCAAATGATTTAGTCCCATTCATTAGGTGTCCAATTTAAATGTCTTTTGGCTCACTCAAAACGAAGTTTTTTGTGTCGCTCGGTCAACAGTTGTTTTCGGCGAGCTCTTCCATAATAGATTCCACTAGACGTCTTCTAATTGTTCTAGAAGAAACTTTAACTTCTTTATGCTCCCACAGATCACCAGCCAGCTCTTTTGACGATATTGACCGTTTACGAAGAGCACTTCTCTTTATAAAACGATCATCTCTGGAAGTGGTTGCACGTTTTCTCCCGGTTTTTGATCTATTTTCATAAGTATCAGTTTCTTGGAACCTTTTGATGGTAATTTAAACGGCTTTTCTTGAATATTCCATTTTTTTTTTAATTTTCACTTGCGACTGTCCTTGTGAATGGAGCAATACAATTTGACTTCTTTCTGCCACAGTAAATTCACGTTTTTTATCCATAATATGATTAAAAATATTCGCTTGAACACAATAAAACATGAAAAAGACAGTGTTCACTTCAAACGCATGTGTAATAATGATCAACGTCTTTTTAGTTGTTTATTTTTATGTAAACAAAACGTGGCGCAAATAGCCTTTGTTGCTGTGCGCCAAAAATTTCAACTAACTAACTGTAAACAAAACGTAACAGATCGGAGCCTATATTTATTTGTATTTCGAGATTAATTATATCTCTGCTTACATTTTGGGTTATCTGATTAGACGTACGTCTTTTAGGATGTGTCAGTGATATTTTAAAAACATTTTGTCAAATTTATGCAAGTTAAAATATACATAAATTTAGATGTTATATTATAACTGCATGGGTGCTCCATACATTTGTCCAAGGCTGTAATTCTATTATGTTAGATTCATGTTAGACAAGATAAAAAATAGTTGTTGTACTAACATTCAAAATTAGTGTAATCAAATAAAAGATTATTAAAAAAAAAAACTCATCTCCATGGTTCAATTACTTATTTTGCAGGTTATACTAAACTAACAATAAACAATTTTTAGCACATTTTGGTGAAAATAACGTGAGTTTTTTATATTAAAAATAAAATTTTCTTCGTTAATCAACATACTGAGGGCTTTCATTTTATACCCCACACACAATTTATTTATTTTTTCGATAAATATAAATTTGATGATATCTTTGGAGCGTTATTTGAAAGAATATTTAGACAGTGTTGTTTTATTATTTTGTTAAACGTTTAGCGTGTATATATTGCATTTAAATTGCATTAATCATCAAATCAGTGGTTTATAAATTATAAAAAAGTGTAAAATAATAAATTAAACAGTGATTTTTATTGTTGTTAAAGTTAAATAACTGTTTTATAATTATTCAGTGGTATTTTGACATTTATACAGAGCTAGAAACATGATTATTATTTTTTAAAAAGTATTGGTGGAAATATGGCATTATTGTCAAAACGTACTGTTATTATGATTGCATATCATAACGTTAGGCAAGGAGGTGTAAACTCCTACTAATTGGTTTTGTTAATTGGTGCTGATAAGATAATATAAACTAATCGCTAGCTGTTCTACGATAAGGAACATTGATTCTTTTACTGTACGCTTGTGAACATCTGCTGGTAGTATTTGTGATGTAAATGGGATGAATAAAGAAAGTTATACTTATTGAACATTGTTTTTGTGTTTAATTATTAAAGATCTAACATCAGAAGTAGGAATAGAGCCCGTCTAAATAATATATTACTTTTTTTATTGATGATCTTATTGCGTTCACGTCTGTTTGTGTTGTGGTGCATTATTGCAGTGTTTTGTTTAAATAATTAATGTGATGATTAAAGTGACAAACAGTGCTGTTGTAAATTATTATGTCTGCGTTGTTTATGATATTAAAATTTTGGGATTGATTTATTTCGGATATTATTGAATTTAAATTTGTGTGATTTAAAATACCAAATACGATAAATCACCTTCATATAGAATTGAGGCCGTTTTTGAACAATATATTAATGGAGTTGGAAAGTCAATATATTATGTTTCGCGTTCTTTGAATGAAACTGAAATGCTCAAGTCGAAAAAGAATCATTAGCAATAACTTGGGCATTTGAAAAATTTAGAGACTATATTCTGGGATCAACATTAGATATTTCAAAGGAGATTGAGCAATTTTAAGTACACTGTTCAGCATGTTTCAGGTACAGAGTTTTGGACAGCAGTATGCCGGGCGTCCATTTCTGAGAAAATACCAAATAATACAACCAATATACTAGAAGAAGAATTATTTATAATCAATTATGGAAAATTTTAAATATTGTGATAAATTGTTAGAAAAAGTACGAATAGCGCAAAAACAAGATGTATTTTACGACAAGTTAACAAAATGTATAAATAAGGTTTTACGGAAAAAACATTTTTATTCTGGCCATATCGCGAAAATGTATCAATTAATAAATATCTTATAATGAAAGGAAATCAAATATATATATACCTCCTTCTCTTCTAAAGGAAATGTTAAAGCGAGTTATATGCAGAGCATTTTATATCGCTCCTTCCAATTTTTTCAAAAATCTTTGAATCTTTAATTAAAGGCAGATTAGTTAATTTTTTACATAAAAATAACGTTTTCAGTAACTGTCAATATGGGTTCGTGCCTAAACTTAACACAAGTGATGCTGTCCTGGATGCAGTTAATTTTATCTTGAAACAAATAGAACGAGGTCATTATATCGCGTCCACCTTTTGCGACTTGTCTAAGGCCTTTGACTGCATATCACATGATATTCTATTGCATAAACTTCAACACTATGGAGTCCGAGGCATAACAAATCAGCTGATCGCCTCATACTTAAGTAATAGGATACAGTCAGTTTACGTCAATGGAGAATTTTCTGACGTACTCCCTGTCCATTACGGAGTTCCACAGGGGTCTATTATTGGACCAATTCTATTTATACTATATATAAACGACCTACCTGCAAACATAACATCTTCCAAAACAGTTCTATTTGCGGATGATACTACATTTTTAAGTTCATCAAATAGTTTACAGTCAGCAACAGATCAGGCTAAAAGTACAATTTCGCGGGCTAAGGACTGGTTTACAGCCAACAAATTAAAACTAAATATTGAGAAAACTCAAAATTTAATTTTTACAAGTAAAATCTTAACGGAAAATAGCGAGTGCAAAATTAAATTTCTTGGTCTACATTTAGATGCAACCTTAAATTGGAAGGAGCACATAGCTAAATTGGCAAGTAAATTATCTTGTGTACTTTTTATTTTGCGAAATTTAATAAGATTGACAACTTTTGAAGCCACCAAGATAGCTTATTTCGCACTATTTCACTCGCATTTATGTTATGGAGTATTATTATGGGGTACAAGCTCACATTGGGCAACCATATTCAAGATTCAAAAAAAAGCAATGCGAATCATGACGCATTCCAGTTACAGGGAACACTGTAAACCAATTTTTGCAAAATTGAAAATATTACCTTTTCCGTCGATATATATTTACGAATGCTTGTTATACGTTAAAAAAAAATCTAATCGATTTACCAAACATGAAAATACACACAGTCACAATACTAGAAATAAAGCCAAATTAGTTACACAACTAGTTCGCCTCAATAAAACTAAGCAAAGTCCAGACTATTGGGGACCTCTTCTATATAATCATCTGCCAGAGCATATTATACAACTCCCATTCACAAAATTCACACTCTCTGTGAAAAATATGCTACAACGGTACTGTTTCTACAGCATTGAAGACTATCTTCAAACAAATTTAAAATGAATACCAACACATTCAATGTAATTATAATTGTAATTTTTTGTAAAGTTTTGTAAATTTGTATTGGTATAGTATAAGTATATATTATAAGATTATAGTTTGTTTAGATTTAATGTACGTATGTATTTTTTTAGTTATAACTTTAATTTTGTTTCCTTTATAAATATAATGTACATTGTAACCTATGACATGCAGTATGCATATTATGTATGTTCTAACTGTTAATAAATTCTATTCTATTCTATTCTATTCCATGAGAGCATATCGAAAGGTCGCAGACATGCTCAGACATCAATGTGGTGGCCAAATTTATCTACAGAATTAAAACATTTTGTAGAAAATTTTCCCAATTGTTTAAAACGCAAAAAGAATACAGCGGAGCCGTTAATGCCAACTGAATTACCAAAGCAACCCTACGTTTTTATTGGACCTGACTTGATGGAATTGAAATCCAAAAATTATTTGGTTGTTGTTGATTATTACTCCAAATATATTGAAATTGCTCACTTAAATAGAACAGAATCTGCAGATGCAATATATAACATGAAAAACATCTTTTCACGTCATGGAATTCCCGAAGAAGTTAGATCATCAATTTTCATCTGCAGAAATTAAAATATTTTCCAATGTCTATATATTCAAGTAGAAAGAGCTGTGAAAATTGGTAAAGATATTTTAATGAAAAATTAAGACATTTTTATGGGTATCCTTACATTCAGATCTACACCATTAGAGTGTGAATTTTCGCCAGCGGAATTATTGTTTAGCAGTGTATCATCCCATTAATAGAAAAAGAAATTAAACCAGACTGAAAGATAGTCAATTTAAAGTATCGCCAAGAAGCAAATAAATTAAAAAACGTTGAAGTGAAAAAATTAGTATACATTCCAGACATTCCAGACAAAATGTTCATGTATAGTTGAAATGGAAGAAGGAAGGAAATTCAGGAGAAATCGTGGGAATATATTGCAGTCTCCAGTAATGGTCCAGGATTCAAACTTATCAAGAGACGACAATATTGCAGAATTTAGTGGCACAAATCATGATAATTACAGAACTAATGTTTTAGGTGTTCCAGTAGCACCTATTATTAATTTATCAATAGAACCTCCAGCATTGCTTTCATCTTTTGATAACATGGGTCCAGCAGCACCTTCTCGTTCTATATATCCAAGAGTAGCTTCATCTTCTAGTCACGCGAGCAAATATGGAAGGCAAATAAAATAGCCTAACCGACTGAGCTATTAGTTGTTCATCGGGTGGAGATGTGGTTAGAGTATATTGTGGAAAATAAAGTGAAAATGACTTCGAAAAATTACAGGAAAAATATATAAATATTAATGTTATTGAATGATCTTATTAAATCTTATAATATTATTACATTCAAGAAATGCAGAAGGCAGAGGGTGACTAGTTGGGAGCCAAGTTCTTATTTCCTTATCCAATTGTAGCTGTACTAAAGAATTGCTGGTATATTCCAAAGCGGGTATATAAAGTAACGCAAACTACCAAAGTCGCCGCACATGAGCAGTTCAGAGTATGACCTGAAGAGAGGATGTTTGACGAGAACCACTAGATTGGATAGAATTTAAAAAAGCCTATTGTTTTACATCTGAAACATTCTATTTTGAAAGCTTGGTACGCTTTACACTTGATATAGATGTCGAAGACTATCGCTTTGCATCTGAAACATTCCGTGTTAGAAGCTTGTAACGCTTTACACTTAGTATAGATGTCGAAAACCTAGCGCTTTACACTCGGTATTAATATTAAAAGTAACTGAAAGAAGGAGTGATTTTATGGATTGAGATACTCATACCTTTTCTGATTTTCATTTACATAAAAGAAGAATATATCCCGACAGAAAATGGAGTATTTATCTCAAAATAAATCAGCGACGAGGGTTTCGAGAGCGAAAGTTTTAGTAGGATTGGTTGTGTTAGAAACATGATTATTATAGTTTAAAAGTATTGGCGGAAATATGCATTACTGTCCCAACGTAGCATTATTATGATCTAATTTTATTACGTAAAACGAGAAGGTGTGATCGCCTACTAATTGGTTTTACTAATTAGTGCTTATAAGATAATAAGAACAAGCCGCTTGCTGTCGTGCGATAAGAATCTTTTACAGTATGCCTGTCAACATCTTTCGCTAGTATTTGTCATTGTTTATGACCATAGAAAAGAGCTATTATCTATAATATAATACGCCAACGTGTGCCCCTGCGTGGGTGCGTGCTATGACGTCAAAAGCAAATTTGAAGCGAGATTCCGAAATGAAACGAAATATTCCGAATCTCACCGAAGTGTATATTGACATAGAACGCGTGATAATAATAGTTGTTAATTGATATGTTTACACAAAAATAATATAAATTAAAATTATTAGTAGCAGAAAAATAATTATTTAAAAAAATATTTGGTTTTGATTTTTTATTCTACGATTAAATTATCTAAGAAAAAAACGTTTTAAATTATCTAACGTTTTAAATTTTCAAAAATGTAAATATAATTCAGTAAGTGAAACACGCTTTGGTAAAAATTATTCATTTTTACCAAAGCGTGTTTGAAAATTACCGGCCGAATTTGGTCATTCATATCAGCACCACTAGGTGACAATTAATATGTGTAAATTTAAAATTGGTTCGAAATATTTAAAATATTTTGGTAAAAATTACAAATTGATACATTCCATAGTTTGCACCCTTTAGTACAGGAAATGAAGCTCAAAAAATGACAAAACCTCGCAATTTTTTCGTCCAGCATCGATTTGGATAAAATTTTGGATTTAGGCTCATTTCACCCTCTAGTTCATTTTCTACATTGTGCCGTTGTACGCTTTTTGTTTTTTAAGGGTGAAAACTACCCCTAATTGTAAAAAATTATAAAATAACATTTTAAACCTTAATATGGGTAAAATTTGGTTTGGATTAGCTAAATATGGATCGTTTTATGCTTTAGAATACAATTTTATAATGTTTCAACCCTTAAAAATCAACCCTTGTTGGACTAAAAAATGATTTCATCTTGCATCGATTTGCACCAAAATTTGAAATTAGGTACGTCTCACCCTCTACTTCAAATTTTATATCATTCTCATGGGCACTGTTTACTTTTTAAGGGTGAAAACTACCCCTAATTGTCAAAAATTATAAAATAACGTTGTAAACCTTAAGATGGGTAAAATTTGGTTTGGATTAGTTGAATAATGATTGTTTCATGCTTTGGAATACAATTTCTAATGTTTCAACTCTTAAAAACCCACCCTTGTTAGAGCTTGATATAAAAAAAAATCACTCCGAACCGTGCTATTCGAATGTTTCGAAAAAAAATTTATTGGTTTTTTAAACATAGCTCCTTCATTTTTAGTGATAGAAAGTTTTTTCAAAAATGATTTTGTAGGGCTTTTCAAGAGCTATAAGACTATGTAAATTAAATTCCTTAAGATCCCTTAGTTTTTAAATGGGGTGAGTTTGAAGGGCTCGAATAAGGTGGTGTTCACTTGTAAATAGAGGTTTTAAACGGCTATATCTCGCCAAATATTCACTTTACAGAAAATATATGCACAGAGAAATTTAAGTCATTAAAAAGGCTACAATTTAGTGCTCTATCATTTTTTTCGTATCTCCAGTAATTTCGGAGATATTTTGAAGAAAAGGGTGAAAAATACGAAATCGCAAAAAATCGTTTTTTCTTTAAACTCCAATTTTTCTAAAATTAGGCATTTCAAATTGGTCAAACTTCTTGGGTATACTGAAAATACATATAAGAAGAGAACCACAGAAGGGTGAGGATCAATTTTAATTAGGGGGGTAAATAGGGGGTTGTTTTCACTGATTTTTTCGTAGAAAAAAGTAGGTACCGACCTTATTTTGATCATAAGTCGCTTAATTTTTACGCTAGAGACTTTTTTATTTTTTTGTTTGAAAGGTCTAATCAAATACTTTAAAAAAGATTCAATGAGTTTTCCTCGAAAAATGCAAATTTTTCCTGTTATTTGACTTTGAATCTTTCAAATTATGCATTTGGCGAAAAAAAGTTAACCATTAACATGCCGTATCTCGGTTCGTATTGGTCGTAGAAAAATAATAAAAAAAGAATTTTATTTGTTTTTTAAAATCTACAATTTTGCTTTCTACAGTTTTTTTGATAAAATGCATATTTTTCGAGTTATTCGCAAAAAACTTTTTAAAAACATCGATTTTTTTCGTCGAAAAACTGTTACTTTCAACCACGAAAGCTCAAAAAATATTAGTTTTACGAAGAAAACGTAAAGAACATTTTTTTCTTAGAATTACTTTTCCCATCAATTCCTATAGTTAAAATGTAGTAAAAAATTTCCACCCCCGAGATGGGGTGGCAACCACCCCCAAGGTTTTAGCGTACACCGGCATGATGTAGAAAATGATCCTTGGGCTATTCCCTACCTTCTGTGAAAATTTCACGTAATTCCATGCTGGACGAAAAAATTGCGAGCCAAAATGCTTCATTTCCTGTGCTACTTGAAATTGTTTGTCATGTTAGTATTAAAACATGCTAAAAATGTCACTTTCTTAAAATGTCATTCCATTTGACATATGTTATAAAGATAAATGCCAACCAACAAATCAGAAGTAGGTTTTACAGCGTAAGGAATATTTTGAAATGACAAATTTACATTTAAAAGTCAATACTACACTATAAAAGTAACCAAAATAACCAGATCTGGTTTGACCTTACAATTGTGAACGCAATATATTAAAGCGGGCAAACAATTAAATTTTACTGTGTAATAGTTTCTCACGATTTATTTCAAACTGATTTAAGATATAGTGTAAATACGCTTTTTTCCGTGTGTGTATTTTTCCGTGTGAGCTTTTTTCCGTGTGTTTATTTTTTCATGTGCGCTTTTTTCCGTGTGCGTATTTTTATATTATATAAGAAATTTGAAAATTTATTTTAATAAATATATTTAAAATTTAACGTCTCAAATCATTTTTAGTTTTAACATTATAAATGTAATGCACTGAGTGAAAATGAATCATTTTCCCATATTAAAAAGTTAATGAATAAATAACTCGGAATAATACTCTCATTATTTGTCCAGTGTTTAATAATGGGCGAAGAGTTGATTCAATTTGAATTGGATGAAGTAAGGCATTGGCTAGAGAAAGAAGTCTGAGGTGTCGAGCAAGTTCCACATTAAGGTAATGATGTGTTTGAATAATTGATGTGATGAACTTAGTTGGCAACGGGTGCACTAGTCTTAAATATTTACGCAACCCTAAAGTGTATGAAAATTCATGCTTCACATTATTTCTTTTTATATTTAAAATTGTGACGCCATCTTATGACTCAATAAAATTAATAAATTATTTGAGCTATAAAATAAATATTATCAATGCAATAAAAATTATATTGAAAATTTTACTTTTAATATTAAGCGCTGAATTTATGTGAATTTATTTCTAGAAATTACAGCACTATATAATTATTCGATAATGCGTATTATTTCACTCTGTTCGGAGTCTCAGTGCGTCCGCCAACAGAACTGATCATGTTTTTCAACATGAAAGCCGTTGTCAATATTTGGGTTCTTCTATACGTACTTCAGGTGGAATGCTGCAGCTGGGAACCACCAACTTACAATGCTCGCAGAGCCAATATACCTGGTAAATATACAGCATTTCCTAACAACTACATAAATACGGTTCTAATAATGGGGGTTCTTAAATGACACACTTAGAAAAGTTTCACAAATATTTTTAGTATTGTTTTAACAACTAACTAATGCTAGTTTCGGCGTAAACAATTTTCAAACTTATAACAATATTGTTACAAATCATATGCTAATCAGACATTAACTTGACCCCTTACTTATTAATGACTTTTGATATTTGTACTACATTCAGTCAGGTGAGGTCATTTTCTCACTTTCATTATGTCATATATTTTTGAATGATATATCTTCATTTTTAATCCTGAAGTATCCGCTTCAATATAAGAAAGAGAATAATAAGTCTGAAAGACTGATACATTATATCACCTACATATTATGAAATTTACATTACATGAGGTCGACCAGAGTTTCCCAAACTGTGCTCCGCAGATTAGACAGAAAAGTAAATAAAAAAAAATGAGATCAGATGTGAAAATTGTGTTTGTGTTTTTTTCAAAACACACGTATCACTTATAAATGACACGCTACTGAAGAAAAAAGCTGGTATAATAATATTCTATTCCCCCCAATAAATGTAAATAATGACGCTCAAATCTCAATGGTTTAACTGGTCATTGACAAAGTTTCAACCTATATCAAATACAAACATACAGCTGTGTGATTGTTCTATAACAGGGCTGATATATTATAGAAGCGGCATATATAATATGCAGTACAAATTCCTTAAAACTTACCAAATAATAGATATTGGATGTTGTGACGTTTCATGCAATAGGAATATGGATTATATTCTTTAGATCCCTTATAATTCAGACTGTCATAGTAGTGCAGTGTTATTTATTTGTTTTGTTGCGATTATTTTTCGATGGATCGCTGGCTAAAGTACGGAACGTTAAAAAATGCTGTCACAGTGTCCGTCTCAGAACGTCCAGTAGACGACAAGTATGTTCATATATTATAAAGATAGTATTACAAAAGTTTTTAAATCGGTATTTTCTATTTGGTATTTTGGACATTTCTTTTTTGCCCCAGTTCCCCCTCTTTATGTTTTTACCGACCGCCATATACATATACATATACATATAAGGGAGGTATTGCGATCATACCGATTTGGATATTTTGAAATTTCGATGGATGTCCACGAATTGAGGTCCCTACATAATATTTTTACTATTTTTAACATGATGTCTGTCGGTCGTTGGACACGAGTAAAGCGAATTTGGCTAAACGAATTTTTACGTAACTTCATGTTTAAGCTTTTGACATCAATGGCATCAGTTAATTAACTTTTGTTAAAAATCGGTCATCTAGAAATAGAAGATTTTTCTTATCGGTTTTAAGATTTTTGCGGATATTTCGCAACAGAAAAATATTTCGGAAAAAATAATAGTTAACAGAAGTTGCTTTACAAACAAAAACTTACAACTTCTATTTCAGACATTTTTTGATACAACGTAATATATTTTTCTTTTTTCATATTTTTGCGGTATTTTTTCTACCTGTTTTATCATACGTGTATGTAATGTTTCCATGATTATTGTAAATAATTTCTATGACAGAATTTTTTTAGTTTAAGTACTTTGTGATGGCGGTCAATCTTTTGGTGGCCACAGCGTTTTTTTCCGTTTTTTTTTATTTTTTATGCGTTATTTTTTTTTTATAGTTATAATCCTTAATATTACTTATTAAATATTTATTTTGTCATACGTATATGTAATATTTCAATGGTTATGGTAAATAATTTCTGTGTTAGAATGTATTTTATTTAAGTTCTTTGTAATGGCGGTCGGTCTTGTGGTCGCCACAGCTAATGTTTTATTAACATTTTTGCTTTTATCTGATAAAGCATTTTTACATTTTGCTCAGTTATAGTGCGTAACCCGATAACTTTTCAAGATCGGCATAAAACAATTATCCTCAATCAATGTATCGATCAACTGAGAAATTGATTTCTGCAACATATCACACTAAAGATCAAACTAAAATATATATAAATATATAGCAACGATAGTGCTCCGCGACGAATTCTTCTCGTCAAAAGTGCTCCGCGGCTAATAAAGTTTGGGACACTCTGAGATAGACAATCAAGTTTACAAGACAAGATTAGGACTCAACAATGGCAAAAAAATATGACAGGAAATAAAAATAAAAATGTATCTAAATAAACGAAAACATTTATTTAGCTATAAAATAATATTCCTTAGATATTAAATTATATACACAAAAACTTTACTATATTATTTGGGGGAAATTTTTATTTTCTGCTCTCGTCTTACTATTTTTGGCAGAAACTATTTTTCTCCACTCTATTTTATAATTTTTACTATAAAACAATTCATTCTCAATACTTATATTTGTGAAAAGAATAACGTCAAGCGTAGTTACATATATAAGGGAAATAAAAATTCATCCAGATTTTTTGGACAATTTTGTGATATTGCCAGAAACATACAATGTTCCATCAGTAAATTAGTGTCTTCCTCACTTGCTACAATAATAATACACAAAAATATACAGGGTGTTTGTTTGAAACGCCGCACCTCGAATAACTCCTTTATTTTAAGATTTTAATAGATCAGAAGAAAAGTTATAGACAAAAGGGCCCACTTAAGGACTGTAATAAGAATTCTGCATCACTTCTGGTTTCAGCGGAAATTTTTTCAACTTTTTATCTAGCATAGGGAATCGGTACTTAAATGTTTTTTTTTTTTTTTTTTTTTGAAAGAACGTCAGCTTTACAATAATGTCAAAATTAATTTTAACCATTTCAAAATGGCGACCATATAGTTACAAAATAATAAATAACATAAATCGTACAAAGTAAAATTAAAAAATAAATAAATAAATTTACAATCGTACAAACATAGCAAGTTTTGAAAATGATTTTGTTGCATAAATAAAACCAAATCAAACCTGCAAATTTTCTTGCCTGTTAGTACGAGTTTGATATTAAAGGTAATAACATCAAATCGTTTGTAATTATGGCTTACGTACGTTATTCAAATGAAGAAATGACAAATATGGTTCTGACATCCGGGGAATGTCAAATAAATTCTGTTAAGACCCAGCACCTATACCAAGAAAGGTATCCTGAAGATAGAGATTAGAAGACTTAGAACGTAGGGTAAGAACAGCCATCAGGAAAATTCAAGAGTATACCGTTCTAAACGTAATGGAAGAGTTTTTATTACGAATAAGAAAATGTGTGGATAACAACGGCGGTCATATTGAACATTTGTAAATCTTCCTTAGTTTACTTTACTAACTTGAGTAATATTTTATTTTATTGTTTTTCCTAGTTACATAATGTCATCTTTTTATAATTTAGTTTATACGATTTTTATGTTATTTATTATTTTGTAAATAAATGGTCGCCATTTTGAAATGGTTAAAATTAAAGTATGATATTTTGATATCTTTGTAAAGCTGATTTAATGTACTTTCAAGATAAAATAAATACATTACCGATTCCCTATGCTAGATAAAAAGTTGAAACAATTTCCTCTGAAACCGGAAGTGATGCAGAATTCTTATTATAGTCCTTAAGTGGGCCCTTTTGTCTAGTTTACAGATAATATTTTCGGTCATTTTGATAGTTGTCAGTGTTTTCATGTTAATGCTAAGCGCAAGAGTTTGAAGTTTACAAACTTTTAACATTACGCATTAAATAGTTTCTTACGCTTATGCACTTAATTGAAGCTATGAATGGTTTCATGAATTTGTAGAGAACAAAAATTCTTACGTTTTAGCATTAATAGTATGGATTAAGTACTATCTATTAAAACATGAGCTATAAATGGCACTTTAAATATATAAAGTGCTTCCATTTAATATCCTACGTTAATTTAAAAAATTTAATATTTTTTATTGTTTCGCGATAACAATTTTAGTCTATTTTATGGCCGGATGCTAAAGTAAAAATTATCCCTAACTCGAGTTAAAATCATTTGTTTTTGTATGTTGTAACATACGACAACAAATGATTTTAACTTGAGTTAGAGTAAACACTTACGTTAGCAACCCGCCATTAATGTACCTTGATTTTATTATCTGTGGTTAAATGACACATATTTCCAATCTTAAACCACTATGAGGCCAGTTTTAAATATCCTAAATATAGATCAATGGAGACTTAAAGCGCATTCAAGACCAAAAAATAAAAAGGAATAATCAACCCACATAACCTGTTTCCACAAACCGCATATTAATAAATGTGTTTTTGTTAGGTCTGCTTCGTGCGGTAGCGAGGAGTGATGATGAAATACGTAAGTTTTTCGAAAATTGAAATAACTGTTATTTATTAGTTATGTTATATTTGAGCCTGTGATAATTTTATAAATGGGTCTAGCCAGCGAATATTAGAATTGGCGGGCGATCGTTCATAATCAAGTGACGAGTACGAGATTGTTCTAAACCAGACTAGGGTTTGTTGATTTAACTCAACGAATGCGATTTTCTCTAGTTTAATTTTAAATTTATTTAAGTAGCAAACAGTTTTATTTTTATCAGCTAGTATAGCAAAACTATACATTTTTAATGTTCTTTTTTTTTTTCTTTTGTATAAATATTTTGTATTAAGACTTAGCTTCAAGTCGAACCCAGAGCTGACTGCACAATAACAAAAGATGAAAAGTGGGGAGAATCGAATACTCTTGTCTGTTCTCCGTAGACAATTTTCTACCAAAAAGTCACGGAAACTCGTATTTCTATATTATTTATCTATAACTTTGGAGTTTTTTCTTGGAGATATTTTAGAGTTTTCGACGAATATGAATATTTAAAATAAAATATTAATTTTTATACATGTATATTTATTAAAAAATAAAAAATTAATGCCAATTTTACATTAGCGTATTAACTCAGTGTGTACAGTTCGAGGATGTCAGGGAGAGGTTAGGCCTGTGCTATGTCAGTTGCTTTAGGTAACAACAGAGTACTCTTGGACAGGCTGATACTCTTCCTAAAAGAATCGAACTTACTGTTTTATGTTTTAGACCCTTTATTTTAATGTCTTATTATTAGACTGTGACATTTTATGGTAATTGACCGCTTTACAGCCTTTTTACCATCATCCTGCGTCTGTTTAATTTTGCGAACAACGACTTTTTATCTTATTTATTTGTGTTTGTCCGTGCAAGGTTTCTTTTACTGAGTATGTATAAGATTTTAGCTATTTATTTATTGTTTAATTTATTTATTTTAATATATACATACCTGTCATTTAGATGGGCTGTGCTACGCGCAAACAGCCATCGTTGCTGTGCGCTAGAAATTTTGACAAACTAACTTACATTAGCACACTAATTAATGTCAGCCAAGATTCGTGCACTAAATTGCACATCATCAATCTATAAATAGAAGAACAATAGTGTAAATATATAATATCGAATAAAAACAATCTTCTAAAACAGTAATTCATAATTCATTTATTTATTACCACAATACAATACAATTAAGGGCCGCTTTTACAATCGTTGGATAAAGCTCGGATAACGCTATTCCCGGTATAAAGTCAAAAAATCGCTTTTACAATGCTCGGATAAAACTCGGATAGGATAAACATCGGAATAAACACCAGAATATCTTATCTGTCCAACGACACTTCAGATAAAGGGCAGTCTATGTTATTCCCTTGCTCTGATTGGTGAATAAGTATTTGTTACCCACAACGAAAAAAAAAATTAATTTGAGATATGATAAATGTCACATTGTAACGTTTCATTTGAATTTTTATTACAGATGTATAATCGTGGTTGCAGCAGCGTAGTGGTTAGCTCACTTGCTTTGAAAGTGGGGAATCATGAGATCGACTTGTGGGCAAAAAGTTTAAAAAAAAAAAACTTGGCTGTTGCAACCTTAGACTCAGATTCTTTTTAATGAGTGCCTGTATCTCTGAATTAATTTTCAGAAATATGGGGCATGATTCACAGGGCACGGTGGTCTCAGCTACTGTAAAAAATAATCGTTAGGTCATTTCAGAGGACGCTAGTCGTGACCCTAAAATCTCTTAAACCTAGACATTGCCATACGAAATAATAATAGCACGTAATCCCTCGTTATCTATATATTTGTTCAGCAGTTTTGATTTATTTTATTTATTTTTTAAAAGCGTAGCAATGAACAGTAGCAGCTGATTACTGCTGGAATATGCTCCTAGCACTTTGAGACCTTAGAATCTAACTGGCCACTATCATCCCTTCCACACTATGTACACATAATGCCAGTTTTTGTATATGTACATATGCAGTATTGGGCTGGAGCCAGTTCGAATGAACCAGTTGTTATTTATTTATAGATTTTTCAAAACGCGAACTGGTTCTTAATGTTGTTAGACACTGAAAAAAATAAATAAATAAAAAAATACTCCTGTTATTAATCCGTGAAATTTTCCTCCTGAAAGAACTTGTTACAATATTGGCATTCCACAACTGTATATAATATTGGTTGAAATATGAATTATTATAATATGAATTCTACTAGTAGAGGGAGATCTTATGAAAATTTACACATGGGCGGTATTTGGGCTAGATTCTATTAGAGGGCGGTTTTATGAATATTTGCACACGAGTGGCTGACACTAACGCGGTAGATATAGCACAATAAAAGAATTACCTGAGTCGAATACTTCGACATCTCCCAATATTTTCATAAACATGCTCAAATGTGTTGTTAATAGTAATTCTTTTTCTTCTTTGTGCACTGTCAGTCAGGTTGACTTTTGGCCTCACTCACATAAGCCCTCCATCTCGATCTATTCATTGTTAATAGTAATGTCAATTTAAAATATGACATTTCTAATATGTCAGTTTATGTGTCAAACGATACCAACTTTAATTTATTTACAATAAAACCATGGATAACTATCCGAGAATAAAAATTGCATTGTAAAAGCGAACGTTGGAATAAACATCGGAATAAACTTATACCTTAGATAGTTATACCGCTACGTATCCGAGGTTTGTAAAAGCGGCCTTAAATCGTTTATAGTCAGTCAAGAAAAATCAAGCAAATAAAGTCTGTTCCAAACGGTTAGGCGGAACTAGATTTTGCAATCTAGTTACTTTCATCGTTTAAATCATGCTTTTCGGCCGTTTTGTTAAGGCTTTGTAAATCATACTTGCAACAAATATTTTTTGGTTAAGGTTAATATCATTTTAAAATGTCATTTTCTTTATATTTTGATTTTTTGTGTCATTCCTAATACAAATATCCCATTTATTTATTTTTTTGTCATTAAAATATGTAAGAAAATTAATTTAAGTTTGACATATGTCATTCGTTTCCATGGTTTCATTGTTGGAATTTTAAATTTTGACATTCCAACGTGAAAAATGAAATAACCCAAGCAAGGTCCCTTTTCGTGACAACCTAAAAGAACAAAATTCCTATTTAGTTCCGCCTAACCGTTTGAAACAGACTGTAGTGTAGATTTACACAAAAATAGTTACAGATAGATACAATTATTATTTAAATCAGATACAAAAAAACTAGTGATAATTTAAAAATTTAAATCAAAATATTCGGACACAGAGTACAATGGATTTAAAATTAACACATCCTTCACAAACGCTTCAAATTTATTTTGGTGTAAAAGTCTTACTGACTCTGGCAATTTATTAAAGAATTTAATAGCGTAGTAGGTAGTGCTATTTCTGGATTTTGAAAGACCGCAGAATTTAGGATATGTATCATTCTTGTATCTAGTATTATAACTATGAATCTCATTAAACGATCTAAAGTCGTTTTTATTTTTGTAAAAAATTTTAAACAGGCAAAAATTTAGAGTGATGGCAGAGTCATAATTTGCAATGATAAAAAATATTTTTGACAGTCTGCTCTGTAAGAAATACCGTCAATGATTCTCACAGCGCGTCTTTGCAATGCAAAAATTCTATCAGCAGAGGACGAGTGTCTCCATGCTAAGAGGGCATAAGAAATATGTGATTGAAATAGTTTTTTATTACATTGAGTTAGACGTACCTATACGAGCTCTCTCAGTAATTCAGAATACATTAGTTAAAGTACATATATAATTATCAGTGTAGAATCAATTTCAAGGTGTATATAAACTCTACATCTTGGTGAAATTTAAAATTAAATTTAAACAACCGTTTATAAACTTTTAAATGATAAATATATTGTGAGTAAGTTAAATTGCAATTTTTATTAAAAACCATCTTGAACAAGTGTGTTCAGACTGCGATAAGAACTCCGGCTGCTTGTCAAGACCTAATATTGGGCATTTGTTTGTCGCTTAAATCAGTGAATACCAAAATTTTTAAAATAAAATTTTAACATGAATTAAAATCAATCACTGTTAAGCAACTTAACTAATAATAATGTCAGTGTGTAGTATTTGTACTAACAAAGTGACTAATAGATCACAAGGGTTACTCTGTAGTGGCCCTTGCGGGCAATATTGTCACGCGAAGTGTGTAGGAATTCAAGTGAAAGATCTTCAGGCATTCAGAATTGATGGAGTTTTATGGAAATGTCCACTATGCAGAGGCAACCGTAACGCGAGCCCGAAGAAATCAGTGATAATAGCCGACATAGACAGCAGCAGCACTTAGCTAACAGGTTCGCGACCTGAACACCCAATTGCAAGACATGTGTCTGAAAAACAACGATCTGCTTGCTTCTGTTAATTTTTGCGGTGCTAAGGTATCAGATTTCGAAGCGGCGATGAAAGAAATGACCGGGAAATTTAAAATCATAGACATATTAAAACAAGAAAACGTGGCACTCAGAGCGGAAGTAAAACTGAACAATGATAGAATTTCTGACCTTTTTTTTTTTTTTTTTTTTTTAAAGAGGAGAAATCTTCGCAAAGACACTTGCATGCCCGTGCGTGCAGGTAGTGCAGGATTTCTACCTGCTAAAACTCCCCTTCTTCGCCACGCTTGAGGCATCCGGAACCATCCGTTAGGATATCAGCGTCAGATGCCCCCTGGTAGTCTATTCAGGCTCCCCTCTATTCGACTCCTGCTGTCTGCTCCTTTCTTCTGTCTCTTTCCTTTCCATGATGGCTTTAATCATCTTGTGGATGGCTTCCCACTTCCTCCTGGATTGCATCATTTCTGCAACCAGGGCGTCAGGTGTTAATGTCGCTGGGCATAGGGCCCCCACCTCCACCCTCGCCGCGTCCCAACGCATGCACTGAAAGATGGTGTGCTCCACAGAGTCCACCATTCCGCAGTACACGCACGTATCCTCCAGGTCCTTACCGATTCTCTTCGTATACGTACGAAAAGAACCGTGACCTGTCAACGCTTGGGTCAGCCAGTAGTCTAGCTTACGGTGAGGGCATTCAAGCCAGGTCCTTACGTCTGGTATCAGACGTTTCGTCCACTGGCCTTTGGTGGTGTTCCTATTCCATTCGTCCTGCCATTGAGCAATGCTCTGCTCCCTGGCATTCCGTCTGGTAGTCTCGCCGCGACTGGCACTCTCGGTCACCACCCTCCTTTCCTCGACCAGGAGGAAAATCGGAACGGTTCCCGTGATCACCTGCAGGGCAACGCTCGACACGGTACGGTAGGCCGACGCGCACCTGAGCAGTGCCTTCCGCTGTGCACTTATAAGGATATTTCTATATTTTGCATATTTGCACACCTCGTGCCAAATAGAGGCTCCGTATAGAAGTATCGAGTGCACCACTCCGCAAAGCACCGCCCTTTTTCCACTCGAGGGGCCTCCAACGTTCGGCATCAGTCTGCCGAGCATGGATGTCCTCACCTCGGCTTTCCTGACGGAAGCGAGCACGTGTTTCGTGAAGGACATCCTCTCGTCAAACGTGACACCGAGGTATTTAAGCGTTTTGGAGGTAGGGATTACGGTGTTCCCCAGCGAGAAGCTGATACCGTTCCTATCCCTCTTCCCCTTCAGGATGATAGCCTCCGTTTTGCCCGGCGCAAGCTCTAGCTTGTGGGATGTCATCCAGTCGTTAACCAGCTCAAGGCACCAATTGACCGTCCTTTTTAGCGATCGCTGGTCCTCCGCCTCCACCAGCATGGCCAGGTCGTCCGCAAAGCCGATCAGGGTGGCGTCCTCGTGCGTGTACAGCGCCAAGACCTCGTCGTACAGGATGTTCCACAGGGTGGGTCCTAGAACCGAGCCCTGGGGAACTCCTGCGTCGGCCCTCAAAGACACGCATTTGTCTACCTGAATAGATCTGTCCTCCAGATAACTGGAGACCAGTGCCACTAAGTATTCGGAGATGTTGCGTCTCCGTAGCTCCTGCAAGATCAGGTTGTGGCAGGCAGAGTTAAAGGCGTTCTTTACATCTAGCGTTACAAGCACGCACCATTTGCTGTTGTTGCGCCCGACCCAATCCTTTACGGCTTGTAGGGCTTGTATGGTGGATCTGCCCCTGCGGAAGCCATACTGGTGCTCGTGTAGTCCTCCACTACTCTCGATTTCACTCTCGAGCCTTGCCTTCACCATCGCCTCGTAGAGCTTACTGGCTGAGCTCAGCAAGCAGAGCGGCCGGTGCGATGACGGCAGTTCCGGAGGCTTTCCCCCTTTCGGGATGAGGACCAGTCTTGCCGTTTTCCACTCTTTTGGGAAACACTGTGTGCTCAGGAGCTGGTTAAGCATCTTCAACAGCCAAGATGGTTGGTTCGCTACCACCTCCTTGATGGCTTCGACGGGGATTCCATCCAGGCCTGGAGCTCTTCCGCTTTTCAGTGATTTTGCAGCACTTTTAAGCTCCTCCAGGCTAAAAGGATCCACCGTTTCCGCTACCGTCCATCTGTCGAGGGCTTCGTTAGCAGCCGGGAACAGGGCCCTCGCTATTTGCGTCTTCCTGCTTGTGGAGATGTCGTATGGAGTCAGCCCTCCGAGGTGCCTCGTTGCGATACGGTAACCGTCGCCCCAGACATCCTCGTTCACCTTCTCACACACCTCTCTCCACAGGTCTCTTTTTGACCGGTTTATTAGGTTTTGCAGGAGTTTCCTTCCTGCTTTAAACCTTACCCGTGCTGCTTCCCTCTCCTCGTCCGTGGCAGTTCTCCTGCGGTTGAGCCTTGTAGTGGCCCTTCGCAGCTTAGCGCAGTTGGTCCTGGCTCGCTCTATTTCAGAGTTCCACCAGTACGGCATGCCTGTGCCCTGCGTGTTTCCCCTGGTGATGCTGTCCCTGTAGGTTTCCCTGATGATTCTGGCACATGTATGAAATGTGCCGTCTTCATCAGGTTCGAGGTCGACTCTTGTGTTTAAGATATCCCTAAACACAGCGGAGTCGAGCCACGGCTTACCTTGGGATCGGCCCTTGCGTGTTGCCTTGATGTCCGATATCTCAAAGTAGATGTTTCTGTGGTAGCTGAGGTTTTCAGATAGCAGAACTTGCCAGTTCGCTATTGTTCTGGAAACCCTGCTAGTGGAGCACGTAACATCTATATGAGACTCGGAAGCACCTCTGACAAAGGTGGGCTCGTTGCCGGTGTTGATCACCACCAGGTTCATAGCCGCCAGCCACTCGGTGAAGTACTCACCTCTTCTGTCGGTAATCGGGGATCCCCACTGTGTGGATTTCGCGTTGATGTCTCCCATGATAATAAACTCCTTCCCGCCCCGTCCTGCTGTTTGCATCATCTCATCCACAGCATCCTGGTATGTTTCCATACGGATGTTGGGGGAGATGTAGCAGCAGAGGACAAGGCACTTCCCGAAGTCTATACATAGGTAGCCATCACCGCAATGGACCCCGCTTACTCCCATCTTCCTGTTCAGGAACAGCACTGCCACGTCGCACCGCGTGTCCCTGAGCCATCTACCTCCCTTTGTGAGCGTCTTGTTCGGCTCGCCCACCACCAAGAGGTCGATCCCCGCCTTCATAGCGGCCGCATAGGTGACGTCATGCGCCGCCCGTGCTCTTCCAAGGTTGCACTGTAGAACCTTAATCCCCATTGTTGGTTTTGGATGGGGTCCTCGCTGCTCTACGACTTACGCTTGCGCGCTTGCCGTAGACTAACGTTCTGAAAACGGGGCACTTCGTCTGATCAGACCTGTGCCCAATTTCGTCGCACGTTATGCAGCGAGAAGGGTTCTTACAGTCCTTGGCCTTGTGGTCTTTTCCACCGCAGTTGAAGCAGAGAATGGACCTGTTCTGCTCCTTGCACTCAGCTGTCCGGTGCCCGAACTGTAGGCACCGGTAGCACCTGTGCACCTCTATCCTCTTCCTCACCCGGCAAGCGACCCAACCTATTCTGATGCGGCCCTTCGCATCAAGATCGGTCGCCACGTCTTTTCTCACTGCTACCGTGGCAGCCTGGTTTCCGCTCGCCATCGGTCTCAGTGAGATGACCTTGACCTCGTCCTTCCCCAGGTCCTCTCTGTACTTCATAATCTGTAGCTTCAACATCTCAGCACTGATGTCCGCATCTATATTAGCGATATGGATTACGTCCATCCTGTCCTTTACTAGGACTCGCGTGCTGGTGTTCTCAGCTGCCTTCTTGAAGGCGTTGGCCTTCGCGCGCCCTCCCGAGATCTCCAGAAGCAGATCTCCCTGGGCTGTCTTCCTCATGGACCTGACATGGACACCGATTTCGTCAATCTTGACATCGTTCTTCACCTTGCGCAGGATTTCTGCGTAGGTGGAGCCTTCTGCCCTAACGATGACTTTTTCGGTGTCCGGCGCCTTTTTTACCGCTCCTCCGACGGTGTCGACTCTTTTGTCAGGGGGTTTCTTCCTTCCCCTTGCCCCTGCGGTCATTATTATGGCCCTGCAGGCCGTGCCATGGAAGGCGAACTCCGCGCACTTCCTCAAGTAGCCCACGTCGATGGCGCCGAGGGTGTACACTCTCACTCTCTCCAGCTGCTGCTTCACCGCTTCTTCCCTCAGGTTCTGGCAGAGCCGGTACAGAGTTCCAGTGTCATTAACACCCCCCTCGTCCATCTTGTAAGGGAGGACGAATAGGGTGTTCTCCCTCTTACTTTTCTTTCCTTTCCTGTCCACGGCTTCCGTGACGCTCCTCAGGAACTCCACTCTACCTTCCTGCAGACCGTCCTTGGCCATGCAGACCAGGTCGGGAAATCTACTTGCCATGCCTTTCATGACACTGCCCTCAGGGTCTAGGCCTGGGTCCACGATAACGGCTAGATCTTCTTTAGCGTCAGCTTTTGTCATGTTACCGGGCTCCATAGTGGTAGCCCTGTAACATGCTTCTGGCCAAACGCTGTCTACTATCGGTGCTAGATCTGCGAAGGTTCCCCCTCCAGCCAGCGTCGCGGTGAGCCTATTGCTCCGTTCCGCCCGGGATGCCTCTTCAGATCCAGCTTCCGATACCGGGTCCGTCTGGGTTGCAATACTTGCCGTATTGCACGCCTCCTTGCTGACCCTTTTCAGCCGCTTCTTCGTCGGCGATTCCCGGAGCTTCTGCAGCTTGCGGTTTGTGACCACCACATGCCACTTGAGCTCCTTTACCGCCTCCTTTATACTCATTTTCGTGTTCGGTGTCCCGTCCACGATACCAGCTAGTTTGTCCGTCGCCATGGTTAAAAGTTTCATGGCTTCAGCAAACTCCTCCTCTCTCTCGCCCTCGGACCCCTCTCGTTCCCTCCCTCTTTTAATCGAGGTTGGGTTCGAGACAACGTTCGTCTTGTCCTTTTTGCCCTTCATTGTGGCGAAGAGTGCGGCTACGCTATTGCGTCTCACAGCTCTCACCGTGCCAACTCCAGCCTGGGCTTTACTCTGGCTCTTCCTTGGATCATCCTCTTCGGCCACAACAATGATCTCCGCCTCCTTCTCCGCTGCAGTTGGAGTGCAGCCCTTGTCTTTCCGTGGTGGCGGTGTTCGCCGCGTGGCACCACTCTTCTTGAAAACTTCCTCTACACTTACGTCGTTTTGGTCCCCCCTATTCTTACTATCCATAATTGTTGTTTTGCCAGCGCATCGTGTGTGATGGAGCAGGCCAGAAGGTTAGGAACGGGTGTACCCTCGGACTCTTGTCCTACCCCAGTTCCCTGAGGCCTAACCTTGTTCTGTTTATCCGGCCCCGGGATACACGGACGGGCCGGGCCCGCTCGGCGCAGTAGGAGATCCGACACCCCCTACTCATCGCACACTTCCCGATCAAGGTCCGAAGCGGCTGGTTCCTGACTCCCACAACCTCTACATTTCGGCAGAGATAAACTCACAGCAGCTCTTCAACCCCGTGGCCCGGGGGACCCCACCCTCAATTCACCAACCTTTGGCCACGGAGCCTCTGAGCACGACCCACGCGAGTATTGTGAGAGCCGATCGTTTGGCTCTTCCGCCCCCTCGGCCATTGTGACGTAATGTCATCCTCTGCCCTCGGGGCCGTTGGCCGGTTATCTTGAAAATGAAAATTAGAAGAGACCCCCTAGCCCTAGTTACCTAGCAGCGTTGGGAGGTGACAAGGGTTGGTCAAGTGTGACCGATAGTGAAGATTAAAGGTCGATCTCACCTCAGACAAGTTGAAGCAAGATGAGATCTTGAGAGATAGGCCTCTAGGTGGGGTGGACAGAGTGAAAATTAAACAGTCCCTGGCCTCGAGTAAACTAGATGCGTCAGGCACAGAAGAGAGCAAGAGAGTCGGGCAGGAGAGCCCAAATAGAGCGGACGACAGAGGTGAGTTTGACCCAGAGCCGAGTAAGGGGAGTCAACACTCAGCTAGAGTGGTATAGGGCCGCTTCCTAATGTCCCTCAACAGGCTGTTGGGGAATTAGGAGGGAGGATAAATATGAAATATGTGTGGGCCTGGCTCGCATTCAACGAATCAGGTCCTGAAGTACAAGAGTTGGGTCAAGCGCGACCCGACAGGAGAGATGGGAGAAAGGAGTGTGGCACAAGTAAGTAGAAGAAGTGTCACGCTCGATCAGTGTCTCTGTACAAGGTGTATAGTGGCACGATTTATTATCGAGGTTCTCTCCTCTAGATCCGATGGTTTTAGTCACCTGGCCACTCCCGGCTTGGGCCAGGAGTGGGCGGGTTATCAGGTGCACCACGAGAAGGACGCATTTATGTTGCGTGGCCTAATAATACCTATGGAGTTGCATATACTGAAGTATGTACTTTCCGTGCACTGGTATTTCGGCTCTTCCATTCGGTCTTGGGCTTGGCCCCTAGACTGGGTCTTTTGCCCAGCTCCCTATCAGAATCCTTCTACGGAGGCGTCTGGCGGCAGGCGGCTGTCTCAAGCTTACGGACTTCGACCTGTTTTACGAGGCTAGCCAGTCCATATACAAGGGGAACTCGTCGAATGCCCGCGTGGTTAGACGCACGGTTCTCCGAGGCTTCACCAGGTGTCAATCAGTTACCCGCTCTCTCCGGATGCGAGTGTCTATAACTCGACCTTTGAGTTGCCATGATGTCTGCGCAAGATGGTTCCATTAGAGAGTTGGTGACAGTATGTGCAGTAGAGAACTTGCTCGGTTCCCCCCTGTCCACCCAGTACAGCGTACAAGGTACCTTGTACCTAGAACAGCGTACAAGGATGGATAATTTGGAAATACAGGGGATCCCAGAAAAAAATAACGAAAATCATTATGAAATTATCGAAAATCTAGGAACAGGTATAAATTATCCGATATCCAAGGATGAAATAAGTATCGCGCACAGAGTTCAGCATTTTAATCAGAACAATAAATTACCTAAAAACATAGTTATCAAACTGCATAGCAGGCGCACAAAGTATGAAATCCTAGCAGCCGCGAAAAGAACTAAAAACAGCTCTTCTAACGCCGGAAAACCAGGCCTTAATATACCAGGAGTAGGTGAGTCAATTTTTATAAACGAACATCTGACAAGTCACAACAAGCAACTTTTCAAAAAAGCTAGAGAAACGGCTAAAGATAGGGACTACAAATTTGTTTGGATAAGAAATTGTCTGATACATATCCGCAAAAATGAGACTTCACCTACTAAAATCATAAAATGTTAATCAGATCTAGCAAAAATGTAAAATTGTTCGATTTATTTTTCTTTCCTTTTCGTATTTAAATTAATAAAATTTTTACTTTAAAATGGGTATCTCTGTATATTACCAGAATGTACGAGGGTTGCGTACTAAAACTCACACGTTCTACAAAAATATTCTAAATAGTGACTAAGATATTTTATGCATAACCGAAACATTTCTAGTATCTGGAATAAACAACAGCGAACTATTCACCTCTGAGTATAACGTTTTCAGAAGAGATCGAGAAAGTAGTGCCTCTCATAAGCACGGCGGGGGTGGTGTTCTTGTGGCAATAAGAAAAACAATACCAGTGAAGTGTCGTGATACGTGGAATAGTGCGGCAGAAGATATTTGGATTTCTGTTGGTACTGGATCAAATAAATTTCATCTTTGTGTAGTTTATCTTCCTCCTGGAGACGAGAATGCATTCTCATCTTTCATGGGAAAATTAGCCGTAATTATGAGCGACATTGGTAACGACACTGTTTTCATATGTGGAGACTTTAATTTACCTAACATTTTTTGGACGCGAGGTAATACAGAATGCTTAATACCTATTAACTACTCAGATAACCGGTCTACACTGTTTGTGGACACAATGTCGTTATGCGAGCTCACACAATTTAACTCTGTAAATAACTTTGTAAATAATAATATTCTAGATTTAGTCCTTTCAAATACTTTACAGGCCATAGGATATGTAGAAAAGAGTAACTTTTCCATTGTACCGGAAGATTCTTATCATCCCTCTTTAGAATTTAACATTTTATTTCAAAATAATTCAAACTTAAAAAATAAAATTTCTAACAGATGTTTCAATTTTTCAAAGGCAAATTTTGAGAGAATCGATAACGACCTTCTTGCTACAGACTGGCAGAACTTACTAGGAAATTGTTCAATTGATTTAGCAGTTAATGTGTTCTATAAAAAGTTAAACAAAATTTTGGAATGTCATGTGCCTCGAAAGCGGAATTTTAATAAACGGTATCCACCGTGGTACAGCGCATCAACTATTAAAGTTATAAAAGAAAAACGTAAATACCATACGCGCTGGAAACGTTTCAATAATGGACTCGATTATTTGACGTTCAGTACTCTTAGAGGAAGATGTAAATTTTTAATTCTAAACGACTATAATAATTATTTGTTAACGTCGAGAATAATGTTATAAATAATCCAAAATTCTTCTGGAAGTATTATAAAGATAAGAAAAATTCACATTCGAACATACCAAATATAATGTACTACAATAATCTGAGCGCAAACGATGGTCAGTCCATTGTTGAAATATTCTCTGATTATTTCAAGTCTGTTTTCGAGCCTGCCCCAACGTCCACGGAGTATCAAAATCAACATCAGTTAAATCTCTTTTACGAAGAGTCTGTATACGCTGAAAATCTTATTGATAACTGTAGTCTTTACACAAGACTTAAAGAGCTAGATCCTACCAAAGGAGCCGGAGACGATGGTATCCCTACATGTTTATTAAAAAATTGTTCTTCCGGTTTCACTGTCCCGTTAGCTATACTGTTTAAAAAATCCCTATCTAGTGGAATATTTCCAGCAGTATGGAAAAAGGCATTAATTTTTCCAATTTACAAAACTGATGATAAAGCTCTTGTTAATAATTATAGGCCTATTTCGAAGCTATCAGCAATTTCTAAAGTCTTTGAGTCTATTATCTATAATGAAATTTTCTCGGAAGTATGCAATATGATAATACCACAACAACACGGTTTTTTTAAAAATAGATCATGTGAATCTAATCTTCTTTATTATTTACAACAATTATCTAGTGCGTTAGACTCGCGAATACAGGTAGATGCAGTGTATACAGATTTTAGCAAGGGCTTTGATAAAATAGACCATTTTATACTATACGAAAAACTTGTCGAAGCCGGTGTACATGGTATCTTACTGCGCTGGTTATGTTCATATATAAATAACCGTTCGCAAGCGGTTACAGTCAATGGATACAAATCAAAATTTTATACCACAACTTCGGGTGTGCCACAGGGCTCTCATCTAGGCCCTTTATTATTCATAATATATATCAATGATATAATAAAGTGCCTCAAGCATGCACAATTTTTACTTTACGCAGATGATCTTAAAATATTTTCCAAAATAACTTCTATTTCTGACTGTCACCTACTACAAGCCGATCTGACAAGATTATACAATTATTGCCACTTAAATAAATTATATCTAAATTTTTCAAAATGTTTTCACATTTCATTCACTAGAAATTTTAATAAAATTTTATTTGCTTATAATATACATACAAATATAGTTAAAAATGTTAATCAGGTTAAAGATTTAGGAATAACTATTGATTCAAAATTAATATTTAATATTCATATAGATAACATTACCCGGAAAGCTTACAAAAGTAGGTACAGTACCTAGGAAAGTACCTATATCAGCTGCCGATTACATTCATCGCTGTTGTTATTTTAACATGCTCACCCTCAAAGACAGACGCTCTATATCTGACGTAGTTGCTATAATAAAAATTTTAAATGGTTTAATTGATTGTCCGCCGTTACTGTCACTTGTTAATCTTAACGTACCTTCTCGTGATTTTCCCGAACTAATTCTAACTTAAATGGTCCACTTATAAGATTTCCGGCAATACTAAATCAGATTTCAGCTCATGTTGATTTTGATATTTTCTATAATAACCTAGAATATATAAAAAAACATATTAAAGTTCACTATAAAAGCTTATACATTTGATAGATGACTTTGTTACACACTGTCAAAATTAGTCTGTCTTTTTTTTTTTTTTTTTTTATCTTGTTATATATATATATGTATAGTCGTTATAATTTAATGTAACAATTTGTAAATTATGTCGTTGTAGTGTTGGGTTTGTCCCGTTTACAACGCCGCCATCTTAAATAAATAAATAAAAAGTGAGTAATAAGCTACTAGGAGCACATATTTAGTTACTATGACCACAAGATTTCTCAGTAAGAAAATTGTTCTACATAGTTTACCACTCAAATAATCAACATGGTGTTTCCAATTTAATTCCTTGTCAACATACATCCCTACAAATTATTAAAGCCTGGACTCTCAAATGTATATTTTCTTAATGAAATAACGTTACTTTCACATTTGTTTGTGTTTAGAGACAACATGTTTGCCGCAAACCAATTACTAGCATCGTTTAAATGGAAATCACTGTTAATAATTAGATCGCTAAATGATGTGGATCTTGAAATGATTGTAGAATCATCAGCATATAAAACTGTTTTAGTTTTTAATAATGATGGAAATTCATTAATGTATATTAAAAATAGAAGCGGACCGAGGATCGAACCCTGTGGTACTCCACATTCCAACGGCAAAATATCTGATTGATTGTTATTAACAGCAACATATTGATTTGTGTTTGCTTAGTAAGATTGTATTAGTTGCTGACTATTCTCATTGAAACCATATTTTTTAATTTTGCTAATTAATACATATCATGCGGCACACATTCAAAGGCTTTACTTAAGTCCAAGAAAGTTGCCATGCAAAATTATTTAGATTCGAGGGCGTCACATACCTCTTCTAAGAAATCTAGTATGGCATCAGTTGTTGACCTGTTTGAACGAAACCCGAATTGAGACGATTTTAACAAATTATTTCCTTATAAGAAAGAAACAATCTGTTTATATAAAAAAAAAATCATATATCTTTGACAGAATGGGCAATAGTGATATGGGGCTATAGTTATTTAATTCTTCTATGTCATCTTTTTTATGAAGTAGGAGGACTTTTGCTATTTGTAAGACATCAGGAAAACAATTTTATTCTATGCATATATTTATAACTTTTGTTGAGGGCACAATTATTGCATTCTTAACAGTTTTAATTAAGGTACTAATATCATAAATATCCCGTGTATCGCTATTTCTTAGAGAATTTATGATGTATCTCACGGTATTATATGATACTGATTGAAATTCGAAATGGACATTACTCAAATCTAAGGACAGGAAGGATATAGCTGAAAAATTAGTTTTGGGTAGGTTTTCATTTAATTTTTAAGCGATATTTACGAAGTGTTCATTGAAATCATTAGGAGACAAGTTAGTACTCATAGCTTGTTTGGTATTAGATTTACCTCTATTATTGTTAATGACTTTCCATACATTTTTAGAAACATTAAAGATTTTATAAAAGTTGAATTTACAATAATTTTAGCATTTTTATCTCACTTCAGAATTTGGGATTTAGGAAGTTATTAAAAAAAAGATTGAAATCTTTTTCACTATTAAGATCTGGTTGTAAAAAAAAAAACCATCTATAGACTCTAATTTGTTATAGAAAGCAAATTTATCCGCTAATAGGTCTATAGGCTTTGGGCTCAGTTTTGTGATTTATACTATTCTCAAGCAGACACGTATCAAATTGTATGCCACTGTGATCTGATAAGGAGGTACAAATTTTGGTAGCAATGGGGTAACATGGGTATTTATAAAGCATATTATGGTAAACGTTGTCAAGTTGATTTTTTCCTCTAGTTGTAAAGTTTACATTAGACGAGAGTCCGTAAGACTTAAATAAATCATTTAGCTGCTTAGATTCCCTATCTATAAGATTCAATTTGACATTGAAATCACCACACATAATGACATTCTTAATAAAATCAACTGTACTACAAATCGGATTTAATTGAGACATGAAAGTTTTAAAGTCACCATATAACTTAACATCACCATTGCAACGTATAAAGCAACTTATACTGAACAAACAATAGGTAAACAATGTCCTTATTCAATCTCATCCCAAATTTTTATTTTAATGAATTATATTAATTTAGTAAAATTTAAAGGATGAGGGATCGAAATGTATATAAACAAACCGGGATCGACATGTATCGAAAACCGGTGTTCCAGTTCATAAATTTATGAAAAAAGTCGTTTCGGCTCATGAAATTATTGAAAATATTGTTTCGGTTCATCCGAAAAATAATATTTTAAGAATGTAGCTACTAAATTCATTTTAAAACTATGATTGTTAGTTAGTTAAAATTTTTGGCGCACAGCAACAAAGGCTATTTGCGCCTAAAAACTATGATTGCTCACCCTGTTCACTGTCATATAATATAAAATTACTTTACGCCTTTTTTTGTATATATTGAAATAGCTTCTTATCTAAAGTGTAACGTGAGATACGATTAGATTTTAAGTCAACATACTTTTTGCTTGGATGATTGAAAATATTTGAGTGGCGTTTGCACCACCCGAAAGTCCGCGCTAGGCTGTCATCGACGGCAGATCAATTTCTTTATTATGAATTATAATAAAAATCCGCCAAGGACTGCCGTCAAGATCCGTCCAGTTAATAATCCTAAATTAATAATGGAAAGTCCACAATGACACGCGATAAAGAAAAATTTAGGTTATATTTGTTTATTAATAGTTTTTTTTTTTTTTTTAGTTATTTATTTATTTATTTGCCTGTACAGACATTGTCAACAAAGTACAAAATATAAGAAAAGTACAAGAATATTTAATTACAAAAACTGTATATATTGTATGAGGCTTTATTCAGCAGATAAAGTTTGAGTGATCTCTGAAAACTCTTTAGAGATCCAACTTTCCAATCATCTGGACAGCGATTGTAGAGCATGTTGTCTAGTTTTAGATAGGTGGTCGTGGCCAATCGGACATGCGGTACTCGTAGTTTCTCCTGATAACGAGTGACATAGCCATGGGATTCACCTATTTTGGTGTGATTCAGCTAATAGGTTAACATTAAAATCTCCAGTTACAATAACTTTAGCATTAACAGGTAGTTTATTTGTTAGCATGATTAATGCATTATCAAGTATCTCCAGAAAACGGAATATATTATCCTTATGCCTGTATAATAATAATAATAATAATAATATTTATTAGTTCTGTAAGAATGATACATTCATAGACACGTCAATATAAAATGCAGAACAATGAAATATGAAATAATACAGAGAAATATAAAAGATACAAAAAAATAAATAAATAAATAAATAAATAATAATAATAATAATAATAATGAACAAAAACTAATTAATTAGAGACATTTTTCTATTTTGTTACACAATATTATCCAATAGATATTCCTCAATGGTATAATATACCTTTTCTAGGAGAATAGATTTGGCAGCAGATTTAAATCTCTTAAGATCCATCACTTTAATTCTATCCGGTAGTCGATTAAAAAATTTAGGTCCCCAGTATCTAGGGGAGTTTTTACAAACTTCCAATCTGATCCTGGGTATTTCCAAATGGTTACCAAATCTAGTCACTCTTTCAAGGTTCTTGTTTACGGAATCAAAAGTTTGAAACTCAGATTTAACATATATCAGACAATATAAAATAAACATAGCAGGTAAAGTTAACATTGAATGCTTAATAAAGTACTGTTTACAGGAGGTATTTTTTCTGAGCTTACATATGATGCGTAAAGCTTTTTTTTGAGTTCTGAATACTTTTATAGCATCTGTTGATGCGCCCCACAATAGAATGCCATATGCCAAATGGCTGTTGACGAGAGCGTGATAGGCTATTATAGCAGTTTCAAATGGCACTACCGGTGTTATTTTACGTAAAGCGTATAATGACCTCGAGATCTTACTAGTGATACTCATACAGTGACGTTTCCAATTCAAGCTGCTATCAATATGTAAACCCAGGAATCGCACCTCATCAGTCATATCAAGACAGTCATTGCGACTGTGTAAAATCATGTTTTGTGTTTTTTCTCGATTAAGTTTTAGCCTGTTTGAACAAAACCACTGCTCAGCGTTCGTTAGTGTCTCCCCCGTTATAACTATTGCTTCATCTTTGTCGAAGGATGAGTTTAGGAATGTGGTATCGTCCGCAAATAAGATACATTTAGAATTATTTATATTTGAAGGTAGATCGTTTATATAAATCAGGAAGAGTAACGGCCCGAGGATCGATCCTTGGGGCACAGAGTGCTTGTTAAAAAGGATAGACGATCTAGTTTTATTTATTTCTACAATTTGTGAGCGATCTGTTAAATATGAACATAGTAATTTGAGTGCTATGCCTCTAACACCATAAAAAGATAATTTATCTAATAAGATATCATGAGAGACCCTATCAAACGCTTTGCTAAGGTCGCAGAACGTTGCACTGACGAACTTCCCTTCGTCAAAAGACTTTAACAAAAATGTAATTGCTCTAACAACTGCAAGAGTAGTAGACTTTCCCTGCCTGAATCCAAACTGTTGCGCTGTAAATAAATAATTTTTTTCAAAGTACGACATTAACCTTGTTTTTATTATTGATTCTAAAATTTTTGAGATAACTGGAAGTATTGAGATGGGTCTGAAGTTGTCCAGTTTGTCGATATTAGCTTTTTTTTGTATTGGAGTTATTTTTGCAATTTTTAGGGCTTCCGGAAAAATACCCTTTTCCAAACATAAATTAAAAATGAATTCTAATGGTGGACATATTATGTCGCTAATATGTTTTAATATTGTAGAGTTGAACCCGTATATATCTGTGCTTTGTTTGTTGTTCAAGTTTTTAATAATATTTTTTATTTCGTGTACATCGGTTGGATACATAAACAAAGAATAATCTGGACTCAAGAATGTTGTGTTTAAAAAAGTACTAGGTGAAGCATTCGGAAGTGGAAGTTCATTGTGTATATTACAAGCCACATCTACAAAATATTTGTTAAATTGTTCACAGGTAAAACTTGTCTCCATTACTTTGCTTGATGACGATAATTCATTATTTATAACATGCCACACAGCCTTTGATCTGTTATCTGAATTGTGCATATAGTTACTGTTATAAAGTTTTTTTGCTATGGCTAATTTAGTTTTGTAATGTTTTTTGAAGTTTTTATACAGGCTTACTAAATATTGGGTGTTAAATTTTTTTGACAAATCAAAAATGAGACCAAGCGTATTTTTAATTTTAAGTAATTCAGGAGTTTTTTAGTCTTTTTTATAGGAAAGGCGCAATGGAAAGAAGATAATAAAACATTGTGAAAAATTTCGAAGCATTCATCGGGGTTATTCAGTTTATATATGAGTTTCCAATCAGTTGCTAGAAAATTGTTATAATACATATCGAGACCGTTTACCGTTATGGGTCTGCAATATGTTGGTTTAATACTAATATCGTTTTCATTCTGCTCAGTGTAGATTGATATTGTTTGCGCAAAATGATCCGATAAATGATCTTTAATCACTGAAGATTGGTAGTTTACCGTATTCACAAATATGTTGTCGATGCAGCTTGCTGACGTAGCTGTAACGCGGGTTGGTTCAAAAATTGTTTGATGTAAGCCGTACGATTTTAACAAATTGATAACATCATATCTATGTTGATTTTCTTTCAAAAAATACACATTAAAATCACCTAATACTAAAAGATGTTTACTATTAATAAAGATTTTGTTTAAAATGGATGTCAAGTTATTTAAAAAAGTCTCAAAGTTTCCCGAAGGAGGTCGATATAATAAAAGTATTGTTAAATTATTATTTTTTATTTCAACTGCGGTAAACTCGCATTGTTTCTCAATATTAAAATTTTTAACCCATGACAGTTCTTTACCGGTAAAGTTAATTTTTGTAAAAACGAGTAAACCTCCATGCTTATATTGTTCTCTACAATAAAAAGATTGCCTATAATAGTTGTCAAAATTATAAAAATCTATTTCATTTTTTTTTTAGCCAATGCTCACTAAAACATAAAACGTCCGGTTTGATTTTGAGACTTTTTAAAAACAAATCAACTTCTAATACCTTGTTTCTCAAACATTGTATATTTACATGAAAAATACATAAAGGACCTTTTGGGAGTGACACTAATTGTTCTTGCATAGTTACGTTTGGTTTGTTGGTTTCATACGCGGATGAAAAATTATTAAGGGTTTTCTGTTTATTAATTATTATTTTACTTTCGTTTTCTTTAAAATTTGTTAATTTTTGTCTATGTTCAGAATCTTTTGGTTTAGTAGAAAATTTTTATTGACACTATTATTTATCTTTATAGATCTAATAACCAAATTATCAATAAAATTTATTAGTTCCTTAACTATTATATATTTACCTCTAAAGTTAATATGAATTTTGTCATAAGAATAAAATTTGTTACCTAATATCAAGTTGGAGTCAAAATAATAAAAATTAAATGTATTTGCACATATTTTATACAGAAATTTATTAATGTGATATATGTCATTATTTAAATAATTCATTTTCATATTAATAATAATAGTAATAATAATATTTATTAATGTTGATACATTATAAAAAATGTTTACACAAGTCAAAATATTTAAAAAGTACAAATTTAAAATAGATAGTACAAAACAACATTTTAAAATAAAAATAAAAAAATATATAAAAAAAGTACAAATTTAAAAATGATATTAAATATAATAAGTAAAGTAAATAAAATTACAATTTTTTACAAAGGTCATCAAAAAGGATAAAAAAATAAATAAATAAATAAAAGATATCAGGTGTCAGAGAACAAGTTAAAATCGTCCACCAGGTACTCGTCAAAATTATAGAAGGCCTTTTTGAGTAAAAATTTTTTAATTTTTGTTTTAAAATGACTTTTATCAAGGCATTTGACCTTACTCTGTAGCACATTATAAAATTTGGTGGCATAGTAATTTAACGAGTATCTGGTTGACGATAGTCTTGTGTAATCAGGCCTGATCAATTCTTTGCCTCTGGTATTATAGCTATGGATATTTTTTTGTAGCTTTTTGTCTTTAAAGTTAAAATGGACATTCAATAGGCAATAGTATATGTACAGGCAAGGGAACGTTAAAACGCCAAGTTCTATAAACAAGTGTTTACAACTCTCTCTGTAGCCTATTCCGCCGATAATTCTAATAACACGTCGTTGCAGTGCAAAAATTCTCACTGCATGCGTGGAATGTCCCCACGCTAGTAGCGCATAAGCAACGTGAGATTGAAAAAGCGCGTAGTATGCCGTCAATAGAACATCTTTACTCACTTTCCATCTTAAATTCCTGATACAATATATTGCCTTACATAATTTTATGGATGTCACATCAACGTGTTTCTCCCAGCTAAGGTTCATACCTAGAGTGACACCCAGAAAACATACTGACTCACTGGTAACACAGTCCAGGGCTCGTCTTGAAAAAGAAAAGTGTTGGGTCTTTGCTTGATTAGTGCAGAGTTTGTTGACTGAAAACCATATTACACTACGCTCAATATTCCACTGATTCTGTTCCACTAACTCTTCATAATCTGAGCAATGGTTTAAAAGTGTCGTGTCGTCTGCATACAAGATAGTTTTTTCAGTATTCATATATAATGGTAGATCATTTATGAAGATTATGAAAAGTAGCGGACCCAAAATGGAGCCTTGCGGCACACCAGACTCAATCACCAGATCATCTGATCTTCTTCCATTGATCCATACAAATTGCTTTCTATTTGACAGGTAGCTTTTTAATAATTTACAGCTGTCAGGGCTAACATTGTAACAGGATAATTTAGAAATCAATATATCATGTGATACGCAGTCAAAAGCTTTAGACAGATCTAAAAACGTTGCTATACCATGAGATCTATTTTCTATAGCTGATGTGATATACTCAACCAGTTCTAAAATAGCATGAGTAGTAGATTTTCCAGGTCTAAAGCCAAATTGACTGCTATTCAACAAGTGATTGCTTTCAAAATGTTCCATTAACTGGCGAAGAAGAATTTTTTCGAAAATTTTTGAGAAAATTGGGGTTAGGGATATTGGCCTATAGTTGTTTAAGTCGTCTTTATTTTTGCCTTTATAAACTGGTATAACTTTTGTTAATTTCAGCGCTGTCGGAAATGTATTCGTTACTAAAGACGAATTAAAAACTTTGCAGAGTGGGTCAATCAAAAGATCTTTTACTGTTGTTCAGCGAAGTAATTGCATCCCTTACTTGATTATGAGTAATTGTTTTAAAAGTAAAGATAGGTATGTCGTTCTTGTTTATTATTGATGAGACTATATCAATAGACTCTTGGTTGCCTTGTAGTTGATTTAAAACTATGTTTTTCGTTATATCAATGAAAAAGTTGTTAATCACATTAGGATGTTGTGAGCATTCATTTTTCTTGAACAAGGGCCTGGATTGATTAATTATATTCCACACTGCTTGAGGCGTGTTATCAGAATTATCTATATATTCAGAATTAGCTGTGATTTTAGATAATGCAATTTCTTGCCTGTACAGTCTTCTAACATGATTCCGAACTGCCACAGTCTGTGGATTGGGATTTTGCATATGATAGGTCTGAAAAAATTGTGATAGGTTTCTTAGCTGATAAAGTTTATCATTAAACCAGGATATATTATTGTTCTTACTTTTAAGTTTAATTTGTTTTTGCGGAAAACAACTGGTAAATAATCTAAGTACTATATCTAAAAAGTTGTTAAAAACAGTATCACTACTTTCATCCGCTATATTTCCGTTATATGCGAAATCCCAGTTCACGTTTGTTAATTCATTATAAAACTTAAGTAGAGCAACATTGGTGATTGGTCGACACACATTTTCATTTACATTTTTATTGTTATTTAGGGAGGACTCAACTGTCTCAACTGTTAAATATTTACGATAACCCATTCCGCTGTGGTCTGAGAAAGAGTTTTTAATTTCAAACACTTCATCAGCTTCACCTTTATCATTACAAAAAATGTTATCAAGACAGTTGTTCCCCCTGGTGTTAAAGTAGACCAGTTTCTGCATGGCAAATGCCCTAAACATATCGCAGAGTTGCATAGTAAGGAACTGAACATATTATGATGTTTGTGTGAGAAATTACACTTTTTAAAAGTGTGAATAACTTGAACAAATATTTAGTGTTACTATTACATATAAAATCATTTGTTCCTGCCATTAATACAATATAATCATTAAAATTAAACAATTTGGTTAAAGCTGTAATATCATTAATAACTTCATTTAGCTTAGCATTTGGTTTGAATATACAGTTAATATTATATCGGTTTGACAGGTTCATTTTCACCACCAGAAATTGAATTAAGGTTGAAGCTGTAGAGTGATCAGCTGGTGGTAGTTAGGATGTTAAATGATAGAGATATTTTGTTTCGACTAGTTTCGTGGGTTATTAACCTCACATCATCAGGAAATTTATTTTTTCTATATAAGAAATAAGCGTCAATGGCACAGTATGACGCCGTGAAACACGTGTTGTTCTGATCAATTAGTTTTCAAAAAATATGTGAAAGATCTAAAAGATCTTGATAATAAGCGTACATTAAACATGTTAAAAAAATAATAGCATTCTTCACAAAGAATGTGGGACGAACCCAAAGTAAAAGTTAAACGTTAAAAAGCAACCATATTATATCACAGACAGTCAGACTTCTAGTCTGAAACTCTAGTCTATAGAAAAAATAAATTTCCTGATGATGTGAGGTTAATAACCCACGAAACTAGTCGAAACAAAATATCTCTATCATTTAACATCCTAACTACCACCAGCTGATCGCTCTACAGCTTCAACCTTAAGTTAATATTATATTGGGCATTGGATTTATAAAAGAGGGAACCAATATTTCTTGCATGACTGTCACCTAGTATAAGAACACTGGGTTTAATACTGCAGTTTGTGGCATGTAAATCAGCTGGCTTGCAGGTAGCGATCGAAGAGTCATTGCGCAGGGCTGACTTATATTCGGACACTTGATTGGCAGGGGCTGATTTCGGCTCCGGTGTAGGTGGAAGATCAAGGGCGCGTGACGTCGGTGATTCTAACAAGAGGTTAATGACCGGGGATTCCAGTTTAGTTTGGTTTTCTATTAATTTCTTAAGATAGACATTTTCACTTCCAAGTTTATTAACAGTTTTATTTAAAGTTTCTATCTCGTTTTGAAGATTTAGAATTATTTTATTTAATTTATTAATTTTATCTTGATGAACACTCACTATGTTTTGCTCACTATTTTCCTCACTAGGACCATCAGTGGAGATTTCACTAACATTTTTAATTCTTTGTATTAGAGTGGCTTTATTTCCTCTCGTATCGAGACCTAGATTACTTAGTTTTTCTTTTAATTCAATTATTTTAAGATCTTTTAGTTCTTTCACTTCTGATATTTTTGGGTATATAAGTATATCTAATTCTTATTGAAAATAAAAGTGAACGTAATTATTTGTCAGGGGATTTATTGCACTATTTATATAACTTTATACCGTAAATATTTTATTAATATTAAGAACTACAACTAGTATCACTCTATTTAACACTTCACGAAAATAACTAATTACTTAATTTATTTTATATGAATATTTTTATTAAACTAAATTGAATTAAAATTTTAGATGTAACGACTTTTTTGTTTTTTTACGTGTTCACTCTAGCGTGTCCGACATACCAATGCATAGAACAATGTATATGCATAGAACTGCAATTTTAAGTGCTGGAAGATAGACGGTTGCCATTTCACAGATACCTTCAATAGAGATTTCTTTGATATGCAAGAGTTCATTGTAGAAAAACAAGTGATGGACATATATCCTGGTTCCACCTCCTATAGATTTTGATCTATTAAACTAAGTAGCTAAATTGAAGTGTTCAAGATTGTAAAGGTCGGAGTACATTTCAGTGAGCCAATGTGCCGATACGCAAAGGATAGAAATATTCTCCTCCAAGGCCCTATGTTGAAGAACATGCAGTTTGTTTCTTATACTCCTTGTATTTATATGCATTATAGTTAGTGTGGTTTCAGGATTACCTTGTGTATGTTGGTTTGGTTTCATATCTATAAAAAAGATTCTGATTTAGTAAACGAATGGTCTTTCTTATAGTTGATGAAGTTGAATCTTTTGTAAGATATTCCTGTTGGCCAGAAGTTAGACAAATATATTGAATCCAGGTCTTCCAGTGGTGCACCCACCATAAAGGCTTTATTTTGACTTTCTTGAGTTGGTATTTCCATAACAATGTAATTTTTATTTAAAAAGTTTCTTCGATAATTCGACCTTTAACACGAGAAGCGAGATGGGCATGTTTATCTTTGACCATCAAATAATAAATGCATTATGTGTCCAACTGTAAATACATTAAGCTGTTCATATTGCTTAATGTAGTATAGCCATGTTCATATAGCCATGTATAATGTGACGCGCATGCGTGTTCAGTCTTGCATAACGAACATTTTATACACAATAAGCTTTGTTTTTAGTAAGTAAGTTAGTTAACATTTTTGGCGCTTAGCAACGATGGCTATTTGCACCTCACAGCCCATTTCTGTAGCTTGAATATTATGTATAAGTTAGAAGAAATAAAACAATAAATAAATATATTCTAAACATTGTTATAAGTGTACTATTCTGTATACAATGCAATCAACTGTTTGTTCGGTAACGATCAGTTCTGAAGTTTTACAGTTGACGCTCAGAATTTCTGTGTTATTAAATTAAATTAATTATTTTTCTTATGATAAGTGGAAGAACTCATTTCTGTAATTTGTTTGATAAATAAATTTGTTACATTAAAATCGGTGCCCAAATGTGACGCTACAAACAAATGTGCGCAAATCTACGACTGCGAAGGACGGATTCAGTGAATATTATTTCAACACGAGGTAAATCAAATTCGATATGTGTATCCGTAAATTTGCCGTGCGAAAACTCATTGCAAAATTATATTAAATCATTGAGTGACAGTGTCGCCTTAAAAAGATAATACTAACGAAAGTGAAAGATTCATTCCTAGCACAGTAACACTTACCAATGATCAGTTACGGACACTAATTACGTAACTAACTACTACCACAAGAATTGTATGTGACGAAGAAGTGGAATCTCCGGCGATCCAAACAAACCTGCCAGAAAATTTTACTAAGTGTACCGCGAGGTTTTATGATGACCAATCTTCTGATGTAGATGTCTTTTTAGATGCAGTCCTCACATACAGAGACTGTGCTTACGTCAATGATGTGAATGCATTACGAGGTATTCCTACGCTGTTTGAAGGATTTACAGCAACATTGTGGAGCGGAGTGAAAGACAATATTACAGATTGAGGCAGTACTGTAACCGCTTTACGCGATACTTTTCACGTAAACTACCTCTTCATCTGATTTTTCTCTAGATTCTCTCACGTGAACAACGTGATGACGAAAGTAGTGAATATTTTATTTGCAATGTACGTGCCTTAATCACGGAAAGTGTACAAATAGTTATGGTTTACTGAATTTTAAATACAAATTTATGTAAAAGTATCCCATACCGTGATTTTGATTCGTTTAAAATGCTATTAATGCACGCCAAATACATTGAAATTTCACGGTGTGAAATGATGAATAATAATAATATAACCAATATCGTGTTATGGATCTGGTGCACCAGGTATCATTAGAACACAATGCCATAAATGTTAAGATCTTCCCAAAAATTATAAGCAGTCTGTAGCATCAGTTAATATCTATGGATTTGTAAACAATAGAACTCAAACTGAAGGTAATCAGCGACCTGTACTGTCCGTATATATACAACTAGCTGAGTACCCGTGCTTCGCTACGGTATATTGACAGTTTGCCATCATCGTGCAATTATTATAAGTCATGGTTCTTTATAGATCACATTGCTAACTCTCTCCTCAGGTGTAGATTCACCCCGTTAGAGGCTCATTAGTGTAAAACTCGTAGTTTGTTTCTAAACATGTGCACGGGTAACTTTTATAAGCAAAAACCTAGTCGATATCTCATCTGTCCTAAGAGATATCGAGGAATTCGTAAAAAAACATTATATTCTTCTTCACCCCATAGGGGTCGAAAAATCCTTTCTTAGTGGGTTCTTACGCCATATCCAGAAATGTAGTCTTGGAATTTCTTATTTCTAATAAAAAAATTCTTTAGGAATGAAATTTAAAAAACTGTCAGAACACTATCGAAAGATTTTAAAAAGTCACCTATATGCCAGAAAGGAATGGTATAATTCAAGAAGCACAGGAGATATAAAGGGTTCAATGCTTACGTTATGGAAGGAATATGTTCCCGGAATTCCATGTATCTAATCAAAAATATAACTATTTCCCCTTTATAGATAAAAAAACCTTTAAAAAACTTTTTAAAGATAAGAAAAATATATATATACCAAAAAGGAATGTTATAACTCAACAAACAAATAAGTTACGAAACATTATATAAGTCGCCCTGATTCAATGTGGATTTGCCCCGTTAAGTGTTGATTGAAGCAAAATCCTAAATTACATTTGTATACATGCGTACAGGTAACCATAGTAAGTAAAAAGCAAGTCGTTATTTCATCAAGAGATATTAAGAAATCCGTTTTCACCCCCTAGGGGTCGAATTTCGAGAAATCTCTTCTTAGTGGTTGCTTACATCATGGAAGAAATATAGCCCCCGAATTTCAATTGTCTACTAAAAAATACCAATGTACCAATGAAATTTATGGAAATATAAAAAATGCAATTTGGGGGGAAATATAAAAAAAAAAAAACGATCAAAATGAAATGATCTTGAAACTAAAGATAATAAAATGACACCTAAATGCGAAAAAGTACAACATAGTTATAGTAAAATAAAGACAGAAGCTACAAAGGGTTCTATAATTCACCCCGAATCTAGAATCGCCCCTTTAGGGATTGATGATTAGAGCAAAATCCTGAATTTAATTTTTAAACACATATACGGATACCATTGTAAGCAAAATCCAAATCAATATACCATTGGACCTAAGAGATAATGAAGAATCCGAGGAAAAACATTTTATCACTTTTTATCCCCTAGGGGTCGAATTTCGAAAAAATCCATATAAGCTGGTGCTTGCGACATGGAGAGAATATATTTCCTGAATTTCATATCTCTATGTGAAGGGACGTTTTTTCGAATAAAAAATACCAATTTACCCCTTTAGGGATGAATTTTAAAAAATTTTCAAAACGCTTTCTAAATGTTTTAAATAGAAAATTATGCACCAAAAAGGAATGAACTCCAAATGTAGATTCACCACTTTAGGGGTTGATTACGGCAAAATCCTGAATTACTGTTTCAAAAATTTGTATGGGTAACCTTTGTAATCATAAACTAAGTCAATATCTCATTGGTCCTAAGGTATATTGAGGAATACTTCAAATCACATTTCACCCCTTAGGGTTCCAATTCGAAAAATCTCTTCTTAGTGGGTGCTTACATCATGGAAGGAATATACTTCCCGAATTTCATGTCTCTATATCCAAGGGAAGTTCTATCGAATATAGCGGGAAGTTACCCATTTATAAATACCCATTTAACCCCACCCCCCATTTACATTTAGAGGTGAAATTTTAAAATACTGTCAATACTATCTCGAGATATTTGAAAAAGACATCGGTGTGCCAAAAATGCTATAACTTAATAAACACAGGAAACACGACGATTTATATAATTCACCCCGATTGTAGACCCCTACAGGGGTTGATACGGACAAAATCCTGAAATACGTTTTTCGGTATTTGGATGGGTATTCTTTGTAAGCAAAATCCAAGACGATATCTTATTGGTCCTAAGAGGTATTGAGGAATCCTTGAAATCACATTTCACCCCTTTTCACTTCTTAGGGGTGGAATTTCGAAAAATCCCGTCTTAGTGGGTGCTTACGTCATGGATGGAATATACGTCACGAATTTTATTTATCTATGTCCAAGGGATGTTCAATCGAATACAAAATTCCCATTTACCCCTTAAGGGTGAAATTTTAAAAACTGTCAATACCATTTCGAGATATTTTGAAGACACCTGTATGCCAAAAGGAATTTTATAATTCAACAAACACAGGGAATATGATGGGTTGTATAAATTCCTATGTTCGGAAATTCACCACTTTAGGGGTTGATTAAAACAAAATCCTGAAATAAGTTTTTCAACATTTATATCGGTAATCCTTTTAAGTAAAAACCAAGACGATATCTTATTAGTCCGTAGAGATATTTAGGAATCCTTGAAATTACATTTCACCCCTTAGGGGTTGAATTTCGAAAAATCATGTCTTAGTGTATGCTTACCTCATGGAGGAAATATACTTTGCGAATATCATGTATCTATGTCCAAGGGATGTTCTATCAAATAAAAAATATCCTTTTACCCCTTTAGGGGTGAAATTTTGAAAAACTGTCAAAACTATTTCGAGTTATTTTAAAAAGGCATCTATATGCCAAATAGGAATTTAATAACTCAACAAACACAGGAAATACGTCGGGTTCTATAATCTTCCCTGATTGTAGATTCACCCTTTTTAGGGGATGAATAGAACAAAATCCTGAAATAAGTTTTTCAACATTTATAATGATAATATTTATAATCAAAAATCAAGACGATATATTATTGGACCTGTGAGATATCGAGGAACCCGTGAAAATACATTTTACCCCATTTCACCCCTGAGGGGTTGAATTTCCAGAAATAATTTCTTAGGGGGTTGTTAAGTCATAAAAGGGATATACTTCCCGAATTTTATGTTTCTCTGTCTAGACGACATTCTATCGAATATAAAATACTAAGTTACCCCTTTAGAGGTAAAATTTAAAAAAAAACGGTCAAAACAATTTATAAATATTTTAAAAAGACACCTATATGCCTAAAAGAAATGTTATAACACATCAAACACAGAAGAGGCGAAGGGTTCTATAATTCACCCTGATTGTAGATTAACCCCTTTCGGGGTTGATTAGTACAAAATCCTGAAAAATAAGTTTTTCAACATTTATGTGGGTAGTCTTTGTAAGCAAAAGCAAGGTGATATATTCTTGACCTAACAGATACTGAGGGATCCGTGAAAACACATTTCACCCCTTATCACCCCTGAGAGGTCGAATTTCGAAAAATCGTTTCTTAGAGGGTTCTTAAGTCAGAAAAGGGATATACTCCCCGAATTTTATGTTTCTTTGTCTAGACGACATTCTATCGAATAAAAAATACCAATTTACCCTTTTAGGGGTGAAATTTAAAAAAACGGTCAAAACACGTTCTAAATATTTTAAAAAGACACCTTTATGCCAAGAAAGAATGTTATAACACAATAAACACAGAAGATGCGAAGGGTTCTATAATTTACCCTGATTGTAGATTCACCCATTTAGGGGTTGATTAGGACAAAATCCTGAAAAGTAAGTTTTTCAATATTTATGTGGGTAGTCTTTGTAAGCAAAAGCAAGGCGATATATTCTTGACCTAACAGATACTGAGGAATCCGTGAAAACACATTTCACCCCTTTTCACCCCTGAGAGGCCGAATTTCGAAAAATCATTTCTTAAGGGGTCCTTAAGTCATAAAAGGGATATACTCCCCGAATTTTATTTTTCTTTGTCTAGACGACATCTTATCGAATAAAATATGCCAATTTACCCCTTTAGGGGTGGAATTTAAAAAAACGGTCAAAACATTTTCTAAATATTTTAAAAAGACACCTTTATGCCAAAAAGGAATGTTATAACACAATAAACACAGAAGATGCGAAGGGTGCTATAATTTACCCTGATTGTAGATTCACCCCTTTAGGGGTTGATTAGGACAAAATCCTGAAATAAGTTTTTTAATATTTATGTGGGTAGTCTTTGTAAGCAAAAGCAAGGCGATATATTCTTGACCTAACAGATACTGAGGAATCCGTGAAAACACATTTCACCCCTTTTCACCCCTGAGAGGCCGAATTTCGAAAAATCATTTCTTAAGGGGCCCTTAAGTCATAAAAGGGATATATTCCCCGAATTTTATTTTTCTTTGTCTAGACGACATCTTATCGAATAAAAAATGCCAATTTACCCCTTTAGGGGTGGAATTTAAAAAAACGGTCAAAACACTTTCTAAATATTTAAAAAAGACACCTTTATGCCAAAAAGGAATGTTATAACACAATAAACACAGAAGATGCGAAGGGTGCTATAATTTACCCTGATTGTAGATTCACCCCTTTAGGGGTTGATTAGGACAAAATCCTGAAATAAGTTTTTTAATATTTACATGGGTAATTACTGTAAGCAAAAACCAAGTCGATATCTTATTGGACCTAAGAGATATTAAGGAAACCGTGAAGCCACATTTTACCCCTTTTAACCCCCTTTTCACCCACTTAGAGGATGAGTTTCGAAAAATCCGTTCTTAGTGAGTGCTTACGTCATGGAGGGAATATACTCGCCGAATTTCATGATTATAGGTCCAGTGGTTTGGGCTGGGCGTTGATTATGAGTAGGTAGCTTAGTTACGATTTTATATATATAGATATGCAAAGGACTGCATACTTCGCGGATGAGTATAAAAATACTTGTAAAGTTTTAATTACCACAGATCTTACTGTGACAGAGAACTGCATAATACCGATTGAAGTGATCGTGTCGCCTAGAGAAAACTATACATAATTGGGAGCTGAATTTATTGTAAATGCTAAAATTTTACTGAATTTCGGTAATCAATATTGGTAACTACAATAATCCTGTAAGAAAATGTAAAGTTATGCCATTTTGAATACGCATACAAAGAAAACCGAAGTGATAAATGTAACAGCATTTGAGCTTCGCCCAATCGAAGGAATCGCGCTTGACCAGACAGAGTAAAAGCAGTTAAAAGAACTTCTAACAGCAAATGAGATGTTCGTCGCACCATCTTATCATCGTGCCTAAGGACCGAGTTCCCATAATTTTTCCATCTAATCGAATGACAACGTCGAAGAAAGAACTTTTAAGGCAGGAGTTCTTTTAAGAGTCATGAGAAATTTTCCAGAAGAAACAGGATCGACAAAAAGTATATGCCGATTGACACCGTAGATCAGCACCCTCCTACTAAGAGGGTGATAAAGTAATGTTGACCAAACATGTACTGAGTGATGCCACTAAAGCAATAACAGCAAAATTTGTCCCCAAAACAGAAGAACCTTACGTTATAATTTAAGTAATTTCATAAGTAACTTATCAAGTTGCTTATACATTTAACCCAATAGATCCGATTGCCCAAATACATGTGGGTGATAAAGTACCCTACATCGGAAGTAATATAAATGAGGGACCAGTGGTCCACATCTGAGGATTTTTGATGTGAACTCTTGGGGGAGAGTGGAACAACAAACTCGCATATTATTTAGTGTTGTATCTACGGTAACAAAAGTTATAAATATAATGTCAGATGTCAAAATACGGTATACCTTTCAAATTGATTTTGCAAACTAAAAATTGAAGTATAGAAGAATTCATCTGTGTAACTTATTTACAACATGAATTTGTTACAATCTTTATTTATGTACGAATATAAATGCACTATTATATATACAGTGAATTTCTTTTATCCTGCAACATTGAAATTATTATTATGAACGGTTTCCCTAGTAACGACAAATTATTTGGACAGCAAATTTAAATCGCCTATGTTGCAAATTAAAAGAAACGCAATTTTATATTGCTGTCAGATTTCAGTTACCATAATAACGATAATACCAATATTGCAGGATGTTGTTTTATATACAGTTCAGCTCAATAACAACTCCAGGATCAATTAGATTTAATTTATTAAATTATAGTTAGTTAGTTGAAATTTTTGGCGCACAGCAACAAAGGCTATTTGCGCCTTTATTAAATTATACAATAGGTATTTTTGATAAGTATTAACTATATATTATATAATGTTTATTTATATTTTATTTATATTAATTATATGACTGTCAATATTGGTTACTACTCAGTTGTCATATGTCAAGAGTCAGTGTCACTTTATTATTTCAACACATTATTTAATAAAAACAACATATAAGTAATTAAATATTTATTTCTAATTGATTGCGTGATCAAAGTAATCCGTCTACAATACTTTTTAATTAATAGTTATAGTGTACTTATATACTCTATAACAGAGTTCTTTGGGCAAAATGTTTAAAGAACCCCCCACAGAGGTAAAACTGTCACGTCAGGGACTTCACAAGATCGCCTAAATGCTTTAATACACAGTGTAGTGAGTGATTCAGAAAATAAATCAACAGATTCAATGAATACGCAAAAGCATTCCCAATTTGGGTTAAAACGAGGTGTTGAAGATACTCCTGGCCAGGACAATCCCAAAAATAAACAACCTTTCCAAGGTAACTCAGTGTTAATCAAGTTATCGCGACCATTAACTAACATTGCGTCTAACTCAAGCAGAAGCTTAAATAATCCAAATATTTGCCAACCTCTGGATATAGATTCCACTCCTCCTAATTCCCAGTTGGAGAATAATAGCAATGCTGCTTCCTATTCTCAATATGCAATCGACAACACAAATAATCGATATTCAGCAACGGACGTAGGTCCTTTTATTGTCATAGTTGAAAGCAAATTGAAGAATATAGGCCGTTTACATTACATGGCTCTCGGTAAAATCATTTTCAATTCTTTTAAATCCAAGGCTGGCAACATTACTAATATACAAAAAATTAGTTACACCAAAATAAAAATCGAAACTAACTTTTATACTACAGCCAACAAACTTTTGGACTTCCAAAGACTTACATCAAATGATATTATAGATTATATACCTGAAAGTAAGTTATTTCGCAAAGGAGTTGCTCGTAACGTTGACACAAATATTTCCATCGAAGAAATACATGCCGTAATTAAAAGTAAAATTAAAATAAAGGATATTAAACGTATCTCTAGGAAAATCATTTCTAGTGATAACTCTGTATCTTAGAGAGATACTCAGACTTTAATCGTTACATTTAGAGGACAATTATTACCTAATTTTGTTTCTATTTACGGTGCCCGATGTAAAATAGAACCCTATGTTTATAAGGTAACTCAACGCTTAAATTGTCTAAGATTTGGTCATTTATCAAAATATTGCAAATCTCAAGCCAGATGTATTGATTGTGGTGAAAATCATGGGTCGTCTCAATGTAATGTATCCGTTACAGGTCCTGTATGTATCTCATGTCGAGGCCCTCATAAATCAAATGATAAATCCTGTCCAATATATATAGAGCAATTAGAATTAAAAAAATATATGGTGATCAACAATTTGAGTTATAACGAAGATAAAGATAAATACAAATCTTTTACTCAGATTGCAGCGTTCAATACAAATTTATTAAACAACAATAATTTTCCAAACTTGCCAACAAGAAATCGTTTCGATATCTTCAACGAAATTCCCCCACAGGATGCAGAAACTTATGTTTCGCCCAGTATCCCTTATCGTAAACCAAAACCAAATCCAGTCAGGCACACTCAATCATATAGATCTGAAACTAATGAACTCAATTACAGAAAAGTTAATAACCCTCCGTCAACTAGCTTCATCTCACATAATCCATATCCCCCGCAATACCACTTGTCTAATACAAGTTCTGTAAAATCTCCATCTGAATCATTAACGGTATCTGCATTGAAAACTATCCTCTCCAAACTGGGCGATCTCTTAGGAATAATTCTCGAAGGACGCCAAGTTCATATATCTGATCTTCAAAATATTATTCTAGCATCCATTCAACCCCATGAGTAATAATCAAACACCGTTCACCTTCCTTCAATGGAACTGCCACTCAATTAGAAGTAAAAAAGCTATTCTTGAATCTCTTCTATACTCAAATAAAATTAGCTGCGCTCTTCTGTCAGAGACATGGCTACTGGATACAGAAACCTTCAAAATTAATGGTTATAATATCATACGCTGCGACAGGAATTATGGGTATGGTGGTTCTTGTATATTACTCAAAAATAATATCCATTTTAAACCTATTAATTTAACATACTCCAATAAAGACAAAATTCAGTTAAGCTCAATATCGCTCAATATTAATAATAAAACTGTCACTATCATATCAGCATACTGCAGTCCCAAACATCGATTCGATTCGAATATCTGGGATAATATTTTTTCTCAAATTTTCTGTCCATTTATTTTGGAAGGTGATATCAATGCTCACAATATTGGGTGGGGATGTCAATCAGACGACATTGAGGGTAATCATTTTCTAGACTCTATAGAAAACAGTTCATCAGTTTTACTCAATGATGGTTCTCCCACTCTGCATACCAAACCAAATGCTAATAAATCTGCAATTGATCTTACTGTTTGTTCTCCTTCTCTTTTACCATTTTTAACTTGGTCGGTTGTCAACAACACTTTTGGATCAGAACATTTTCCAATACTAATTAAACATAATCAGTCCATCGTCAATGACATTGTCATTAACCCTTCTACAAAAATGAGATGTTAAAAATGCCAATTGGGAATAATACTATAATAAAGCCTTAGAACTCTCGAGCACAATATCGTTCCCATCATTTTCCACATTAAATATTGATGCCAAATATGAGATTCTAAATAACATTATTAACCAATCTTCAGAAGCTGGAATACCAGTTAAACATCCCAGAAAGATACCTTCATTCAAATACTGCAACTGGTGGGATAGGGATTGTAAAGCGCAAAGGGACGAAAGTGACAAGGCTTTTATCAACTACGAGAAAAATAGCTCTTTAGAAAATTTCATTGAATGTAAAAGGGTAAATGCAAAATTTCGAAGACTTGTTAAAACAAAGAAATGAGAATCTTGGAGAAACTTCTGTAATGATATTGATAAAAATACGTCAGTACAAGAGGTATGGAAAAAAGTAAAAATTCTTAGTAATTCTTTTACTGCAGTCTCCAAGAAACGAGCTTTGGATTTGTCCTCGGTCAATGGTTTCCTATCAAATTTAACACCTGACAGTTGTGAAGAAGAAATTAGCATTCCTTACAATTCTTGCATAACCAACCATCCGCTCGCAGGCCCATTTTCTAACAAGAATTATGCCACTCTCTTAAAATGTCTAATAATAGCTCTCCAGGAAAAGATAACATTCATTATTCTATGTTGTCTAACCTACCCAGTTGCACTAAATCTCTATTGCTCAATATCTTCAATGATGTATGGACAAATTCCCATTATATCAACCAATGGTCAACCCAAGTTATCATACCCATTCTAAAACCACATAAAGATCCCCAAAACCCATCTTCATACAGACCTATAGCATTATCGAGCTGCATAGCTAAAACCTTTGAACGCTTAATTAAAACGCGCTTAGAATGGTGGCTGGAAAGTAACTCAATTTTGCCTGTAAGTCAACATGGCTTCCGTAAAGGACATAACACCTGCGACAATCTTTCCACTCTTATTACAGATATTCAGCTAAATAATACTAAGATGGACTATCTAACCGCTGTGTTCATTGATATAAAAGGGGCGTATGATAATGTCAATACCCTAATCTTAAAAAACAAATTGATATCAATTGGACTTCCATACAACATGATAACTGCAATTATCAACCTGATAAATCCAGAAATATTTTTGTGAAGATTGATAACAAATTTGTGGGTCCTAGATTATCTAGAATGGGAATCCCTCAAGGATGTGTCTTAGGTCCGATATTATTTAACATCTACGTTCACGACTTACCAATGATATTCCAACCTAACATCCGAACATTGATTTTTGCCGATGACATTTGTATTTATTCTTCGGAAAAAACCTTAAATCTTACTCGACAAGCACTAAATGTAGCTTTTTACCTCTTGCTCATTTATGCAAAATCAAATGGGTTTGAAATTTCAATGGAGAAGACTGTCGCTAGTATTTACTCTAGGCATAGAATCCCGAGAAGCCTAGACGTAATCCAACTGGGCATGCAGAATATCAGGATTTCCCAAGAAGTTAAATTTCTTGGCATGGCTATAGATAATAGACTTACATGGAAACCACATATTAATTACATTGTTAAAAAATGTATTCCTCGTTTAAATTTAATGCGTTGTGTTACAGGTTTTCATTGGGGTGCAGAACCAAATACAGCTCTGATGCTATATAGAAACCTTGTCTTATCTATAATTGATTACGGTTCCATTCTCTACGGATCAGCATCCAAATCAGTGCTGAGTCCCCTTGACTCCCTTCAAAATAAAGCAGTTAAAACAGCTATCGGTGCGATGCATTCATCTCCGACGAATTCCCTTTTGGCTGAAGCTCACGTTATGCCTCTTCATATCAGAAGACAATTATTGGCCTCAAGGTTTATGATAGACAGACTTGACAGAAATGCGATATTCGAAGTGGAATTCTTTCTTCTCTTGTCTTAACTCATAAATACTGGTCAAGGAAAAATTTTCCTCTAGTTGTTTCGAGTACCTTGATAATAAAAGATGTCGCTAACTTGAATTATTCTGCTGATTTACTGCCCTGTTTTCATGCCTCTCTCCATTTTTCACTAATGAATACTGATTGAAACCCCTCTCTATACAATACTATTTGCAAAGCTCACCAAAATTCAAATATTAATGATATTAATGACATTTTCTTCCAGAAAATTGAATTGTTGTATCCTAACAGTTGGCATATATTCACTGATGGTTCCAAGTCATCTGAAGGAACAGGTTGAGCCTTTTGGATTCAATCTATCAACGCAAAATATCTATTCAGACTAGAAAATAACTCTTCAATTTTTACGGCAGAATTAGTAGCCATTAATGAAGCACTTAAGTACATTTTAAATTGTCACCATAACTCCTTCTTAATATTATCAGATAGTAAAGCAGCAGTCAGTAAACTTCAATATCCCGGCTTCAAGAAAAGTAACAATAACATCATTTACTCTATTCTACATAACATCAATTATGCAAAATGAGAAAATAAGTCGGTTAAAATAATTTGGATCAAAGCTCACTGTAATATTCAAGGTAATGACATAGCTGATGAGCTAGCAAAGAAAGCCATTTCCTCTGGAGATCCTTATGACTTATCCCTTACTACAAATGACACCAAAATTATAATTAAAAATATATTATTTAAAAAATGGGAAGATGAATATTTACAAGAGTCATCATATAAAGGGAAAGTATATCATCTGATTCAACCAAGACTTCCATCTACTCCTTGGTTTAAAAAATATACCAAAAGAAAATTTATTGCCACCATCACAAGAATAAGACTCAATCATATTTTTTCTTCAGCGCACCTACATAAAATTAAAATGAGAACTAATCCATTTTGCCAATGTGACAATAAGTCTTTTGGTGATCTCAACCACATTCTTTTTAATTGTTCTCTGTGCTCTGCAGCTAGAAGCAAAATTTTCAGTGTTTTCAGCGTTCAACACCCTTCAGATATTCGATCTATCCTGTATGAAGCAATGTCAGACGAAGTCAAACTAGAAGCTCTTTTTAATTTTTTCAATTCCATCATATTAAAAGTTTAAAATATCACTTTCACTGCTAATTTAAAATAAATATTATCTAAGAAAAAAAAGTAAAAACACAGATCAGTAATTTAACAGATGCAAAACAACGAACACACCGTAGACTAGTGGTGTTGCCAGTCTCTCAAAGTGGAGGGTCACCAAAAACAGTGTGACAGTCGCTTCTATTGTTAAACTGTTTTTGGTGTAACATTGATATTATTGTGAACGCAAAGTATTAATAACTTATATTTGTATATTATTGTTTGTTCTAACTTATTGTAAATTTATTGTAACTTATATTTGTATTGTTATATTTTTTTTTCTCTATATTTCACTGGTTAATAGTCCGTGTAACTAAGACCAATAAATACAAAATAAAAAAAAAATATATTGGTTACCATGTAAGTGGCATACTTTGTTTATTCCAACACTTCCCCTCAAAGTGACGTACTGGCACATTTGACATTTCCAATTTGTCACTTATCTTCAAACTGACATTTGATGTTTCCCAATGATGTTTTTAATTTTTGATTTCGACTGTGCCTAAATCTTGTACAAAATTATGATGCTTAGGCCCAAATAATCATTTGGTTAACACATCAGCTGTCATATTTTCGGTCGGCATGTAATGTAATTCAAAAATCTTGTTTTCATAGGCATCTCTGATAAAATGATATTTTATGTCTATATGTTTTGTTCTAGAGTGATGCGTTGGATTTTTAACCAGTTGTTGGGCTCCTTGATTATCATTAAATAATTTTATCCCATCTTTTTCTATCCCCAGCTCCTTCAAGAACGATTTTAGGTGCAGAATCTCTTTGCAAGCTTCTGTGAGAGCCATATAATCAGCTTCTGTGCTCGAGAGGGCAACGGTATGTTGTTTTCGTGACTCCCAGCTGCACCTGCTAATTTGAAAGCATATCCTGTGTAGGATCTTCTGTCATTTAAACAGCTGCCAATCCGCGTCGACATAGCCAACTAAGTTTTCTCCGGTTTTTCTGAAATGCAGCCCCTTTTTGGCAGTTCCCTTCAGAAATCTTAGAATGCGTTTGCCAGCATTCCAGTGTTCGGCAGAATATTTGCTGTTGAACTGACTAAGCATACTTACAGAATAGGATATGTCTGGACGTGTTGATATTGCCAGATACATAAGTGATCCAATGAGATTCTGATAAGAAAATGTTTTCATATCTTTTTCAGAATAATGTTCTGGTTTCAATGTTTCAATAATGTTCAATTTACAACTTGGATCTAGCTGCGTCATTACTGGTTTACAATCCTGCATGTGAAAACGATGTAAAATCTTGTCAATGAAATCTTCTTGACACATCTTTATAGAAATTTGGGTTTTTTGACGGAAATCAATTCCCAAACAGTGACGTATGGGTCCCATATCTTTCATTTCAAAAATGTTTGTTAAATTGGTTTTAAATTCGTTCATCCAACTCATGCTGTTGCAGGCTATTAAAAGATCGTCCAAGAATACTGCTATAAGCATCATTTGATCATATCTTCTGGCCATGTACATACACGGGTCGGCGTTCAAAGATTTCATCCCCAATTTTCTTAGTTCCAAATCCAGTTTCCGGTACCACTGACGTCCTGATTGTTTTAATCCGTATAATGATTTTTGTATCTTGCAGACTTTTGGTTTATCACTTCTTATTTCTTTTAACCATGTTTTAGCTGTTTCAACTATTTTTTCAATGTTTTTATCTTCTTTATTCCTATTCAAATCATTCTTACAAATATCCTCCAGTATTTTTTCTAGTTGATCTGGTATCCGCATATACAATTCTTCTTCAATTTTTCCGTTTAAATATGCTGTTATCACATCTATTTGATGGACAGTGAAGCCATATTCAACGGATAATGCCATGAGAAGTCTGATGGAACTCATTCGTGCAACAGTAGCATATGTTTCATTAAAATCTAAACAGGGTATTTGTACGTAACCCTTGGCAACCAACCTTGCCTTTTTCCGCTGTTTTTCAGAAATTGCGTGTCTTTTAATACGCAGAACAAGACGGTTTCCTATTTGTCTTGCATCTTTTGGACAATCGACTATTCTCCAGGTTTGATTTCATGTGTGCCATGTATTCTCCTTTTATTGCTTCTTTCCAGTCCTCTGAGTCTGGTCCCATCAGTGCTTCTTCCATGGTGATTGTGTCAACCATTTCAATTAGCTGAACATTTTCATCTGTTTCTACGATGGGCGGTAATACATTTTATTCTTTTTACGGCCGTACTCGTCTTCCTGTTTTAACCTTTTTTGGTCTACCTGGTCCTCTTCGTAAATCTTCTGGTCGCGCTAGATTTTCTTCTTCGCTGTTCTCTTGCGCATCATTTAAGTTGATTATTTTCTCTATTTCTACTTCGCTGTTATCATGTGCATCATTTAAAGTTATTATTTTCTCTATTCCAATTTCTTCCCCTTGCTCTGGTGATCCTTGTTCTTTTGTGAAAATTTCGTTGGATATAAAATCTTTATAATTCGAATTGTCACAAAATTCACCTAAAAACTTAACGTCCCTTGTAATGTGAATTTTCTTTGTCTGTTGACTCCACATTCTGTATGCTTTTGATTCCTCAGAATACACCAAGAAAATACATTCCGTTGATCTGTCTTCAAATTTCCCTCTTGACGGATTTTTATTCAACATATAGGCCCTACAACCAAAAGTTTTAAAATGACTGACAGTTGGTTTCTTACGCGTCCAAACTTTGTGACGTGTCTCTCCAAATAAGCTTTTGGAGATGCATCTATTTCTTAGGTAGTTAGACGTTGAAATAGCTTCTGCCGAAAACATTTGAGATATTCCGGATTGAATCATATTGCAACGAGCCATTTCCACCAAAGTTTTGTTCTTCCTTTCAGCCACACAATTTTGTTGGGGAGTATAAGGAACAGTTAATCTTCTTTTGATGCAATTTTCTTCTAAAAATTTATTAATTACATTATTGCGATATTCGGTCCCATTGTCTGACTGCAATATTTTTATCTTCTTTCCTGTTAATGTTTCAGCATGTTTTTTAAAATGTTGTAAAGCGTTGAAAACTTAATTTTTTTGTCTTAAAAAATATACCTCGCAACAACTTGATTTGTCGTCAATAAACGTTACAAAGTATTTTTTACCACCAAAAGATTCTATTCGCATTGGTCCACAGATATCAGAGTATATTTCCAACAGATCTTTAGTCCTTTTCTCTTTTCCATTTTTAGGAAATGGCGTCTGCGTCATTTTCCCCCTGATACATACTTTGCATGGCGGCAAAACTTCATTTTTGTTAAATTTTAGTCCCATGACTGATTGTTTTTGCGCCATTTCTTTTAAACTCTGTTCGTTTAAATGGCCAAGCTTTTCATGCCATTCGATTATTTTCGGTTTAGGCTTTTCTGGTTGTACAATTTTAACTTCTTCTTATGTAGTATAGATCTCCACGGCGATCAGCTATAGCTATTATTTATCGTTTCTTATTCACTATAATAGCTTTCTTCATACTGAATCGTACCTCCAGATCTTTGTCTCTGATTTTTACAATGGACAAAAGATTTGTTCTGAGATCTGGCACACATAGGACATTTTTTATTAATAGAGAATGTCCAGCGTTCTGGTATTCTGCTATTATTTCTATATCGCCTTTGCCTACAACCTTTGTTGTTTCTTTATTCGCTAAATTCAAATGTTTGTGAACTTCTGTAAAATTTTTAAAATTTGAAATGCTTGAATTTGACATATGTGACGTGCACCCGCTGTCAAGACACCATTCATCATTACTCAATTGTTCTGTGGTATTTAAAATAGTTTCACGTTTCGCTGATTCTACGATCATCAACGTTGAGACTAATTTTTCATCCTTACTTTTATTATTCTTTCTTATCCAACATTCTTCTAGCTTATGTCCAAGTTTTCCGCAATAATGACATTTGAATTTTGAATGTTTGATGAAATTGTTACCTTGACTACGGTTAAAGTTACATGTTTTATTTTTATATTTTTTACAACCAATGTATTTAGCATCCTGCAGATCATCATCTTCTTTAGATTTTCTAGCATCATTTTCTTCCAGAATTTTGATTTTAAGAATTTCGGGTCCCGGCAATTCGTCACGTGACTCAATTGCACATCTAAAATTTTCAAAAGTTTCCGGCAGGCTGTATAACAACATAATGTTTAATAAATCCTCATTTATATTTAGATCCATTTCTGCTAATTTATCAACTGTGTCGAAAAATTCATTAAGGTGTTCTCTAACGTCATCATTTTCCTTCATCTTCTTTAAAGTTAATTTCTTTAGTAGGGTTCCTTTCTAGCTGGTCCTTTTGACTGATATATACTTTCCAGTTTTAACCAAATTTCGCGGGAGGTCTTGCATCCTTTTATTTGCCTTAGTTGCGACGGTTCTATCGATAATATTAGGTCAGATTTTGCCTTACCATCGATGATCTCCCACTTTCTTACAGATGCTTCGGATTTTGCGTCACCATTAATTTGTTGAAGTTTGACTTTTTGGCCGTTTACCAAATCCCAGACATCATTTTTCGTTAAAACTGCCTCTACTAGGAGTTTCCAAGTATCATAATTATCTTTACTTAAAGCTTCGATATTTATATTTCCAGCCACTATTTAACAATTTTATATAAATTTTTCTGAAACTTGGAATCAGTACATATTAATTTTATTTGTCCTTTTTATGAATTGCTACTGGCTGGGCCCATAACCTGTTGTTTTATATACAGTTCAGCTCAATAACAACTCCAGGATCAATTAGACTTAATTTATTAAATTATACAATAGGTATTTTTGATAAGTATTAGCTATATATTATTTACATTTATATTTTATTTATATTAATTATATGACTGTCAATATTGGTTACCATGTAAGTGGCATACGCCAACTTTGTTTATTCCAACACAGGATAAAAGAAATTCACTGAATCATTTTGTAATAATAATAATAATAATAATAATAAATTTATTCAACCAATAACACATTACAGAAATGTTGTGGTTTAGTCAAGATGACACATATAGTATAAATTGAAACCACATGATTTAAACGATACAAATAAATTTAACAAATAGTACAGTTAGGAGATTACAGAATTTAATATTAGCCCTTATGGTGTAAATATTCCTGTATGCTATAAAAACAGTTGGTTTGTAAAAAATGTTTGAATTTTAATTTAAATGCTCTACTGGACGTTATAGACTTTAATTCAGGTGGTACACAGTTAAATAATGTTAAAAACTTTTTGGCACATAGGTGTCTTCTTAAAATATCTCGAAATACGTTACTATATTTGGAGACTTTAGTGATTGTTGTGTTGTAATTGGATTTTATCGAACCATATGAATGTCTAAACCTGGCTTTCCAATTTTTGGTTAGGTTTCATTGCATTAAGGCTAAATTCATTAAAAAATTACAAACATCAGATTGCTCTTAACGTCAATTATTAGTCAAATAATTTGAAAGATGCCATTTCAAAATTATCACTCTAAGCGCCGGTTTCTAGAAGCTCAGTAAACTATAAGCTAATGGTCAAATACGGTTGCCTTAGTAAACTGTTGCAGGAACAAAAATTAATCCAAAGTTAACCATAAGTCAACTATGCATAGTTTACTTCGCATTGGACGTGAGTTCAACCAAGGCTTCCTTGGTTAAGTGTTGCACAAACGTTGGTCACGACTTGAACTCGAGTAAAACAATTGAATTTTGCTGACTATACCTTGATCACAGTTTAACTACGATTTACGTCAATATTCGGTTTTTTCATAAATTTTATTTTCATAATTTCGGGGCTAAATAAGAGGAAAAAGTAATTTAATTAAGAAGACGGTAAATTTTATTATTAATTTGTGTTTTAAAATGATAAGATAATAATAGTTTATTCATGCCTTTCAGCCTTGAATTAATACATTAATTTTCCCAAAATACTATTTGTGTGATATCACATTCAATCTATATATATAAAAGGCAGTGTCCTGACTGACTCACTGACTCACTCATCACCTCCCAGCCCGAACCCCTTGGCCTATATATCGGTTTTTTCTTACAAAGATTACTCATACAAATGCCGAAAAACCTATTTCAGGATTTTGTCCTAATCAACCCCTAACGGGGTGAATCTACAATCGGGGTGAATTATACATGAAGTCATATTTTCTGTGTTTGTAGACTTATAACATACCTTTTTGGCACATAGGTGTCTTTCTCAAGTATCTTGACATATTTTTGCCAGTTCTTTTAATTTCCCCCTAAAGGGTTAAAAGGGGTGAAATGTGATTTCAATGATACTCTAATATCTCTGAAGACCAATAAAATATCGATTTGGTTTTCGCTTATAAAGATTATCAATACAAAGGTCAAAAAATATATTTCAGGATTTTACCTAATCAAACCCTAAAAGGGTGAAACTACATTCGGACCTAGCTATACATCCCGTCGTATTCCTGTATTTTTTGAGTCATATAATTTATTTTTGGCTGATGGTTGTCTTTTTAAAAAATCTCGAAATGGTTTTGACAATTTTTTAAAATTGCATCCCTAAAGGGTTAAATGTGATTTCAAGGATTTTATAATATTTCTTAAGACCAATAAGTTATGATCGATTTGATTTTTGCTTATAAAGATTACCCATACAAATGCCAAAAACTTATTTCAGTATTTTATGCTAATCCACCCCTAAAGGGGTGAATCTATATTCGGGGTGAATTATACATCCCGTCGTATTTCCTGTGTTTGTTGAGTCATAACGTTCATTTTAGGCACATAGATGTATTTTTAAAATATCTCGAAATAATTTTGACAGTTTTTTTAAATTTCACCCTTAAAGGGGTAAATTATAATTATTATATACTGGAGGTTCACTATTGAGTGACAACTCCACACATGTTATTAGTAGCTATTAAATTTACTGGTTCACCTCTTTGGTTAGTAGTAAATATTATCAATAAAGAAAAAAGGGGGGAAAAAAAGGAGTAAATGGGTATTTTTTCTTCGATAGAACTTTTTTTGACATAGAAAAATTGAAATTCGCAAAATATATTTACTAAGAAGAGATTTTTGGAAAGTCGACCTCTAAGAGGGTGAAATATGATTTCAGGAATTCCTCAAGAACCAATCAGATATCGACTTGGTTTTTGCTTACAAAGGTTACCCATACAAACGTTTGTAACAGAAAGTCAGGATTTTGCCCTAATCAACCCCTAAAGGGATGAATCTACATTCGGGGTGAATTATAGAAACCTTACATAGGTTTCTATTAACTAGAAACCTACTTTGCTTTCTATTTAAAATATTTAGTAAGCGTTTTTCATCCCTAACGGGGTTAATTGGTATTTTTTATTCGATAGAACGTCCCTTGACATAGAGACATGAAATTCGGGAAATATATTCCCCCCATGACGTAAGCACCCAGTAATATGGAACTTTTCAAAATTCAATCCCAAAGGGGGTGAAAGGAAAAGGGCTGAAATGTGATTTCACGGATTCCTCAATATCTCTTAGGACTATTGAGATATTGACATGGTTTTTGCTCACAAAAGTTACCCATACTTAGTTAAACTTAATCTTATTTTAAAATTTTACCCTAACCAACCCCTAAAAGGGTGGATCTGCATTCAGGGTTGAGAACCCTTCGTATTTCCTTCATTTATTGAGTTTTAACATTCCTTTTTGGCATATATGTCTTTTTAAAATATTTAAAAAGTATTACAGTTTTTTTACTCAATTTGACGTAAGAACCCACTAAGAAAGGATTTTTTGAAGTTCAACCTCTATGTAGTGAAAAAGAGTGAAATGTTTTTTCACGGATTCCTCAATATCTCTTAGGACAAATGAGATATCGACTAAAAACTTTAAAAACAAACTGACTATTTTACACTAATGACACTAATGAGACCGTCAATATACCGTAGCGAAGCACGGGTGCTAGCTAGTCTATATATATAAAAGGCAGTGTCCTGACTGACTGACTGACTGACTCACTCATCACCGCCCAGCCCGAACCCCTGGGCCTAGAAACTTGAAATTCGGAGAGTATATTCCCTTCATGACGTAAGCACCCACTAAGAAGGGATTTTTCGAAATTCCACTCCTAAGGGATGAAAAGGGGTGAAATGTGATTTCACGATTTCCTTAATATCTCTTAGGGCCGATGGGATATCGACTTAGTTTTTGCTCACAAGTATTACCCATACAAATGCCAAAAAACCAATTTCGGGATTTTGCCCTAATCAACCCCTAAAGGGGTGAACCTACAATCGGAGTGGATTATACATCCCGTTGTATTTCCTGTGTTCGTTTAGTTGCAAGATTTTATTTGGCACATAGGTGTCTTTTTAAAATATCTCGAAATGGTATTGACAGTTTTTTGAAATTTCACCCCTAAAGGGTGAAAAGGGGTGAATTGTAATTTTAAGGATTCTTTATTATCTCTTAGGACCAATAAGATATCGACTTGGTTTTTGCTAACAAAGATTACCCATACAAATACCGAATCACCAATTTCAGGATTTTGTCCTTATCAACACCTAAAGGGGTGGATCTACAATCGGGGTGAGTTATACATTCCGTCGTATTTCCTGTGTTCGTTTAGTTGCAACATTACTTTTTGGCACATAGGTGTCTTTTTAAAATATCTCGAAATGGGTTTGACAGTTTTTTAAAATTCCACCCATAAGGGTTGAAAAGGGGTGAATTGTGATTTCAAGGATTCCTTAAATCTCTTAGGGCCAATAAGATATTGCCTTGCTTTTTGCTGACAAAGATTACCCATACAAATACCGAAAAATATATTTCAGGTTTTTGTCCTAATCAACCCCTAAAGGATAGATCTACAATCGGGGTGAACTATACATCCCGTCGTATTCCCTGTGTTTATTGAGATATAAGGTTTCTTTTTGGCACATAGGCGTCTTTTTAAAATATCTCGAAATAGTTTTGACAACTTTTTTAAATTTAACCCCTAAAGGGTGAAAAGGGGTGAAATGTGATTTCAAGGATTGTTTAATATTTTTTAACACCAATAAGATATCGACTTGGTTTTTGCTTACAAAAACTACCCTTGCAAATGCCGAAAAACCTATTTTAGGATTTTGTCCTAATCAACCCCTTAAGGGGTGGATCTACAATCAGGGTGAATTATACATCCCGCCATATTTCCTGTGTTCGTTTAGTTGCAACATTACTTTTTGGCACAAAGGTATCTTTTTAAAATATCTCGAAATAGTTTTGACATTTTTTTAAAATTACTCCCTAAAGGTTGAAAAGGGATGAATTGTGATTTCAAGGATTCCTTAATATCTCTTAGGGCCAATAAGATATTGCCTTGCTTTTCGCTGACAAAGATTACCCATACAAATACCGAAAAATTTATTTCAGGATTTTGTCCTAATCAACCCCTAAAGGATGGATCTACAATCGGGGTGAATTATACATCCCGTCGTATTCCCTGTGTTTATTGAGATATGAGGTTTCTTTTTGGCACATAGACGTTTTTTTTAAATATCTCGAAATGGTTTTGATAACTTTTCTAAATTTAACCCCTAAAGGGTAAAAAGGGGTAAAATGTGATTTCAAGGATTGCTTAACATTTTTTAGGACCAATAAGATATCGACTTGGTTTTTGCTTACAAAAACTACCCATGCAAATACCGAAAAACCAATTTTTGGATTTTGTCCTAATCAACCCCTTAAGGGGTGGATCAACAATCGAGATAAATTATACATCCCGTCGTATTTCCTGTGTTCGTTTAGTTGCAACATTACTTTTTGGCACATAGGTGTTATTTTTTTTAATATCTCGAAATGATTGTGACATTTTTTTTAAATTTCACCCCTTAATGGTGAAAAGGGGTGAAATGTAATTTCAGTAATTCCTTAATTCTTTTAGGACCAATAAGATATCGACTTGGTGTTTGCTTACAAAAATTATCCATACAAATGCCGAAAAACTTATTTCAGGATTTCTTCCTAATCCACCCCTAAAGGGGTGATGCTACAAACGGGGTAGATTATACATCGCGTCGTATTTCCTGTGTTTGTTGAGTTATAACGTTTCTTTTTGGCACATAGGTGTCTTTTTAAAATGTCGAAATGGTTTTAACAGTTTTTTACCTTTAACAAATATCACCCCTAAAGGGTGAAAAGAGGGAATTGTGATTTCAAGGACGCTTTAATATCTTCTAGGATCAATAAGATATAGACTTGGTTTTTGCTTATAAAGATTACCCATATAAATGCCGAAAAATGAATTTCAGGATTTTATCTTTATCAACCCCTAAAGGGGTGAATCTACATTCGGGGTGAATTATAGAACCCTTTGTATTTCCAACGGTTGTTGAGTTATAACATTCCATTTTGGCATATATGTGTTTTGACAGTTTTCTTTCACTCCTAAAGGGTAAATTAGTATTTTTTTGTTAGAAATAAAAAACTCGGAGAGTATATTTTTCAGTATGACGTAAGAACCCACTAAGAAAGGATTTTTTCAAGTTCGACCCCTATCTGGTGAAAAGGAGTAAAATGTTTTTTCACGGATTCCTCAATATCTTTTAGGACAGATGAGATATCGACTAGATTTTTTGTTACAAAGGTTACCCATACACAAGTTTAAAAACAAACTGCGGTTTTTATGCCAATGAAACCATCAATATACCGTAGCGAAGCACGGGTTTTCAGCTAGACTATATCTATATATATAAAAGGCAGTGTCCTGACTGACTGACTCACTCATCACCGCCCAGCCCGAACCCCTGGGCCTAGAAACTTGAAATTCGGAGAGTGTATTCCCTTCATGACGTAAGCACCCACTAAGAAGCGATTTATCGAAATTCCACTCCTAAGGGATGAAAAGGGGTGAAATGTGATTTCACGAATTTCTTAATATCTCTTAGGGCCGATGGGATATCGACTTAGTTTTTGCTTACAAGTATTATCCATACAAATGCCGAAAAACCCATTTCGGGATTTTGTCCTAATCAACCCCTAAAGGGGTGAACCTACAATCGGGGTGGATTATACATCCCGTTGTATTTCCTGTGTTCGTTTAGTTGCAAGATTACTTTTTGGCACATAGGTGTCTTTTTAATATATCTCGAAATGGTATTGACAGTTTTTTGAAATTTCACCCCTAAAGGGTGAAAAGGGGTGAATTGTGATTTTAAGGATTCTTTAATATCTCTTAGGACCAATAAGATATCGACTTGCTTGTTGCTTACAAAGATTACCCATACAAATACCGAATCACCAATTTCAGGATTTTGTCCTAATCAACCCCTAAAGGGGTGGATCTACAATCGGGGTGAATTATACATCCCGTCGTAATTCCTGTGTTCGTTTCGTTGCAACATTACTTTTTGGCACATAGGTGTCTTTTTAAAATATCTCGAAATGGGTTTGACAGTTTTTTAAAATTCCACCCCTAAGGGTTGAAAAGGGGTGAATTGTGATTTCAAGGATTCCTTAATATCTCTTAGCATCAATAAGATATCGATTTACTGTTTGCTTGCAAAGATTATCCATACAATTGCCGAAAAACTTATTTCAGGAATTTGCCCTAATCAACCCCTAAAGGGGTAGATCTACAATCGGGGTGAGTTATACATTCCGTCGTATTTCCTGTGTTCGTTTAGTTGCAATATTACTTTTTAGCACATAGGAGTCTTTTTAAAATATCTCGAAACGGTTTTGGTAGTTTTTTAAAATTTCACCCCTATAGGGTGAAAAGGGGTGAAATATGATTTCAAGTATTCCTTAATATCTCTTAGAACCAATAAGATATCGACTTGCTTTTTGCTAACAAAGATTACCTATACAAATACCGAAAAACATATTTCAGGTTTTTGTCCTAATCAACCCCTAAAGGGGTGGATCTACAATCAGGGTGAATTATACATCCCGTCGTATATCCTGTGTTCATTAGTTGCAGCATTACTTTTTGGCACATAGGTGTCTTTTTAAAATATCTCGAAACGGGTTTGACAGTTTTTTAAAATTTCACCCCTGAGGGTTGAAAAGGGGGAATTGTGATTTCAAGGATTCCTTAATATCTCTTAGGACCAATAAGACTTACTGTTTGCTTGCAAATATTATCCATACAATTACCGAAAAACGTATTTCAGGAATTTTTCCTAATCAACCCCTAAAGGGATGGATCTGCAATCGGGGTGAGTAATACATTCCGTTGTATTTTCTGTGTTCGTTTAGTTGCAACATTACTTTTTAGCACATAGGTGTCTTTTTAAAATATCTCGAAATGGTTTTGATAGTTTTTTAAAATTTCACCCCTAAAGGGTGAAAAGGGGTGAATTGTGATTTCAAGGTTTCCTTAAATCTCTTAGGGCCAATAAGATATTGACTTGCTTTTTGATTACAAAGATTACCCATACAAATACCGAAAAATATATTTCAGGATTTTGTCCTAATCAACCCCTAAAGGATGGATCTACAATCGGGGTGAATTATACATCCCGTCGTATTCCCTGTGTTTATTGAGATATAAGGTTTCTTTTTGGCACATTGGCGTCTTTTTAAAATATCTAGAAATGGTTTCGACAACTTTTTAAATTTAACCCCTAAAGGGCGAAAAGGGGTGAAATGTGATTTCAAGGATTGTTTATTATTTTTTAACACCAATAAGACATCGACTTGGATTGCTTACAAAAACTACCCTTGCAAATGCCGAAAAATCAATTTTTTGATTTTGTCCTAATCAACCCCTTAAGGGGTGGATCTGCAATCGGGGTGAATTATACATCCCGCCGTATTTCCTGTGTTCGTTTAGTTGCAACATTACTTTTTGGCACATAGGTATCTTTTTAAAATATCTCGTAATAGTTTTCACATTTTTTTAAAATTACCCCCTAAAGGGTGAAAAGGGATGATTTGTGATTTCAAGGATTCCTTAATATCTCTTAGGACCAATAAGATATCGACTTGCTTTTTGCTTACGAAGATTACCCATACAAATACCGAAAAACTTATTTCAGGATTTGGTCCTAATCAACCCCTAAAGGGATGGATCTACAATCAAGGTGAATTATACATCCCGTCGTATTTCCTCTGTTCGTTTAGTTGCAACATTAATTTTTGGCACATAGATGTCTTTTTAAAATATCTCGGAATAGTATTGACAGTTTTTTTTTTTAAATTTCACCCCTAAAAGGTGAAAAGGGGTGAATTGTGATTTCAAGAATTCCTTAATATCTCTTAGGACCAATAAGATATCGACTTGCTTTTTGCTTACAAAGATTACCCATACAAATACGGAAAAATATATTTCAGGATTTTTGTCCTAATCAACCCCTAAACGGTGGATCTACAATTGGGGTGAATTATACATCCCGTCGTATTCCCTGTGTTTGTTGAGTTGTAAGGTTTATTTTTGGCACATAGGCGTATTTTTAAAATATCTCGAAATGTTTTGACAAGTTTTTTAAATTTAACCCCTAAAGGGTAAAAAGGGGTAAATTCAAGGATTGTTTAACATTTTTTAGGACCAATAAGATATCTACTTGGTTTTTGCTTACAAAAACTACCCATGCAAATACTTTTTGGCACATAGGTGTTTTTTTTTTTTTAATATCTCGAAATGATTTTGACATTTTTTTTTAATTTCACTCCTTAAGGGTGAAAAGGGGTGAAATGTGATTTCAGTAATTCCTTAATTCTTTTAGGACCAATAAGATGTCGACTTGGTGTTTGCTTACAAAAATTATCCATACAAATGCCGAAAAACTTATTTCAGGATTTCGTCCTAATCAACCCGTAAAGGGGTGAATCTACAATCGGGTTGATTTACAATTTTACATCCCGTCGTATTTCCTGTGTTTGTTGAGTTATAAGGTTTCTTTTTGGCACATAGGTTTCTTTTTGGCACATAGGTGTCTTTTTATAATATCTCGAAATGGTTTTGACAGTTTTTTTAACTTTCACCCCTAAAGGGTGAAAAGGGGTGAATTGTGATTTCAAGGATTCTTTAATATTTCTTAGGACCAATAAGATATCGACTTGCTTTTTGCTTACAAAAATTACCCATACAAATACCGAAAAACTAATTTCAGGATTTTGTTCTTATCAACCCCTAAAAGGGTGAATCTACAATTGGGGTGAATTATACATCTCGTCGTATTTCCTGTGATTGTTGAGATGTAACATTACTTTTTGGCACATAGGTGTATTTTTAAAATATATCGAAATGGTTTTGACGGTTTTTTTAAATTTCAGTCGCAAAGGGTGAAAAGGGGTGACATGTGATTTCAAGGATTTCTTGATATTTCTTAGGACCAATAAGATATCGACTTAGTTTTTGCTTACAAAGATTACCCATACAAATACCAAAAAACTGATTTCAGGATTTTGTCCTAATCAACCCCTAAAGGGGTGAATCTACAAACGGGGTGAACTATAGATCCCGTCGTATTTCATGTGTTTGTTGAGCTATAAAATTAATTTTTTGCACGTAGGTGTCTTTTTAAAATATCTCGAAATGGTATTGACAGTTTTTTAAAATTACATCCCTAAAGGGTGAAAAGGGGTGAAATGTTAATTCAAGGATTCCTTAATATCTCTTAGGACCAATTTTTGCTTACAAATATTACTCATACAAATGCCGTAAAACTTATTTCAGATTTTTGTCCTAATCAACCCGTAAATGGGTGAATATACAACCGGGGTGATTTAAACATGTTGTCGTATTTCATGAGTTGTTTGAGCTTATGTGCCAAAATTTCTTTTTGGCACATAAGTGTCTTTTTAAAATATCTCCAAATAATATTAACAGTGTTTTAAAATTGCATCCCTTAAGGGTGAAAAGGATTGAAATGTGAATTCAAGGATTTCTTGATATCTCTTAGGACCAATAAAATATCGACTTGGTTTTTTCTTACAAAGATTACTCATACAAATGCAGAAAAACTTATTTTAGTATTTTATCCTAATCAACGCCTAAAGGGGTGAATCTACATTCGGGGTGAATTATACATCCCGTCGTATTTTCTGTGTTTGTTGAGTCATAACATTCCTTTTTGGCACATAGATGTCTTTTTAAAATACCTCGAAATTAGTTTGACAGTTTTTTTTAAATTTCACCCTTAAAGGGGTAAATGGGTATTTTTTATTCGATAGAACGTTTTTTGGACATAGATACATGAAATTCGCAAAGTATATTCTTTCCATGACGTAAGCACCTACTAAGAAGAGATTTTTCGAAGTTGACCTCTAAGGGGCTAAAAAGGGGTCAAATTTCAGGGATTCCTCAATTCCCTCTTAGGACCAATCAGATATCGACTTGGTTTTTACTTACAATGGTTATCTATACATATGTTTAAATAACATAGGAATTCAGAATTTTGTCTTAATTAACCTCTAAATTGAACCCTTCGTATTTCCAGTTACTTAGTTCCAATCTTTATTAAGTTATAAAATTCCTTTTTGGCATATATGTGTTTTTCAAAATCTTTAGGAAGCGTTCCGACTTTTTTTTTTATTTTTGTTTAATATCACCCCTAAAGTGGTAAATTGGTATTTTTTATTCGATAGAACATCTCTTGGACATAGAGACATGAAATTCGATAAGTATATTCCTTCCATGATGTAAGCACCCACTAAGAAAGGATTTTATGAAATCCCAGCCCTAAGGGGTGAAAAGGGATGCAATTTGATTTCAGGGATTCCTCAATATCTCTTAAGACTAATGAGATATAGCTTTTTGCTTAAAAAGGTTACCCATACATTTTTATTATTCAGGATATATATAAGGATTCATATATTGCAAGAACCGGCTCTAAGCGACGTTCTACCTACGACCGACCTGTTTCTCGGGATCATGTTTACAGTTCATATATTGCAATAACCGGCTCTAAGCAAGAGCCGGCTCTAAACGACGTTCTACCTACGACCGAATGGCCGACCGACCTGTGTCTCGGGATCATGTTTACAGTTCATATATTGCAAAAACCGGCTTTAAGCAAGAGCCGGCTCTAAGCGATGTTCTACCTACGAACTAACGACCAACCTGTGTCTCGGAAAGATGTTTACTTAACCGGATTACTGAGCCGGATCAATGAACCGGCTCAACAAACTGAACGACCTCCACTGATCCGGTTCCCCAAACTGAGCCCAAAATTCCCATCTCTAGTAATGTAGTAGAAATTCACAAACATGCTCAGAACTTATTATTAAAAAAAAAAAAGAAATGCACAGTTACAGCACATACTAACTCAATAAATAATCAACTCCTAAACGGGTGAATCTACATTCGGGTCGAGTTATAACATTTCATTTTGGTGCATAGGTTTCTATTTAAAATATTTAGAAAGCGTTTATACAGTTTTTTTAATTTCATTCCTAACGGGGTGAATTGGTATTTTTATTCGACAGAACGTCCCTTGGCATACAGACATTCGGGAAATATATTTCCTCCATGACGTAATCACCCACTAATATGGAATTTTTCAAAATTCGGTCCCTAAGTGGGTGAAATTGGGTGAAATGTGATTTCACGGATTCCTCAATATCTCTTAGGACCATTGAGATATCGACTTGGTGTTTACTTACAAAGGTTACCCATAAAAATTTAAATTTAAGTCAAAATTTTACCCTAATCAACCCCTAAAAGGGAGAATTATAAAACTCTTCGCATTTTTTTCGTTTGTTGAGTTATAAGATTCCTTTTTAATATATATATGTCTTTCTAAAATGTTTAAAAAGTTTTACAGTTTTTTTTTACTCAGTAGTTCGACCCCTATATAGTGAAAAAAGTATAATGTTTTTTCATGGTTTCCTCAATATCTCTTAGGACAGATGAGATATCGACTAGGTATTTGCTTACAAAGGTTACCCATACACATGTTGTTGCGGGACGGACTCAGCCAGGGGATCGAACCCTGCGTGAGAGGCCACTACTACCGGCCGCGGCTAGCGTTGCGGTGAGTCTGAACTATGCGCGTCCGTTCTAGATGCCCTGAAAGATAAAACTTGGTTCCCCAGGGTTTGAGAAATAATAGTCGGACAGTTTAGGTTTATGGTTTTTATTAACAGAAAATAAATATATATATAGAAGTGATAACAACAATGAAAATGAATAATAATTAATATCTAACAATAAAAAGGAAAGGAAGCGAGAGAAGGAAAAAGACGGGTCTATGCGATGATCGGCGTTCGTCGCTGGATAGTGTCGCTCGACACTGTGTTCACGGCAGCGATGAAGAGCCGAACAGCTCGAGTAGGCGGCGCCGTAGTTTCCGATTCTTCTTCGTTGTTCCTGGTGTAGTTGGAGTGATCGGTGGAGTGACCACTGAAGTAGGAGTGGTGACCGACAAGGGTGACAGCGGCACAAGCGGGCGAGCTGTTGCCTTGAGCGGTGATGGTGTCGGCGGTGGGAAGCAGCGGGTCCTGGGGTCGTCTACCTCGTAGAGGGCCTTCCTCACTGTCTTCTTTAGGTCCTTGTATGGCCTGGAGGCTTCACAAGCCCGTAGGTTCCGTCGATAGTTCCACGCAGCGGCGTGGAGACGGCGCGACTCGTACCTCTCTTCTTGGGGGCCAGCGTAAACGGCTGAACTGCCGTGTGAGTGCTAGGCCTCGATGTTGATGACGTCTGAGTCGTAGCGGTCTGTAGCGGCGCTACAGAACAGGCGACGACGGAAATCGGCGTGGACGTTGGCTTCTTGATGCGGCGAGGAGCCGTGCGTTCGTAACAGGGGGTACGAACGTGGCGGCGGCAGGCAAGACGACTACGGACGTAGAACGGTGCCAACGTAGCGATAACGGATGTAGACTTGAAGAGATGAGACGGTAGAAGATGTGAAGAAATCGGGCGTCGACGTGAAGCGAATATCGTGGAGAAAACGGGCGTTGACGTGAAGCGAATATCGTGGAGAAAACGGGCGTTGACGTGAAGCGAATATCGTGGAGAAAACGGGCGTTGACGTGAAGCGACAAACGTGAAGAAAAGATCGTGGATACGTATCGACGAGGTCCGCTAAACCGTCAGCGAACGGGACACAGGCACGCCGAGGCGATCAGCGCACTGTGTATACGTATTACAAGTACAGATAACAATCACAAGCACCGCTAAGGGGTGTCAGCGTTACTTGCGAGAATTATTGTAAACAAAACAAAACAAAGAAATATATGAATAAAACAATAATATGCAGCGTGCATAAATTCTTTTTATATTCTCGGTTAGACCGATCACTTCTTTCAACTCACTTGATAATTTTCTCGTTGGTATATTCTGGTAGACTGTTTGCTGGTTGCTGATCTGATGGATACTCTCTGATGGATACTGTTCCAATTCTCTAGTTGCTCGGGTTTTTATTCGAAGTCCGGTGTTTTACCCCCACTCCGATCGGCTCTCCTATTGGCCGGGTTCGGTGACGGCTTAACTCGGATCCTGCGCTCTGATTGGCTCGGATTTTGGAGCGAGGAAATACCCAGTCATAAACACTTAAGCTGCACGTGCAGGATTAGTGACGTCACGGAAAAAAACCTTTGTGTCAGGCACGTACGCAGACTGCCTGGCGACAATGTTTAAAAACAAACTTAGGATTTTACACTAATGCGTCCGTCAGTATACCGTAGCGAAGCACGGGTACTCAGCTAGTAAATCTATAAATGCAAAAATGCAATTGATGGTGGCATTAAGATTTTACGCTACGGGCACTTTTCAAATAACAAATGGGGACCTTATTGGTGTACATAAAAGCACAATATCAAGAATTATTAAAAAAGTTACTATAAAAATAGCCGAAATAGCCGGGAACAGGATTTAATCAAATACCAATTTTACAATATACGAGGGTTTCCAAAGGTGCTCGGGGCAATAGACTGTACGCATATTCCTATTCAATCACCTGGTGGACATAACGCAGAACTATATAGAAACCGTAAGGGCTATTTCTCGATAAATGTACAGGTGGTCTCAGATGCAACATTGAAAGTACGTAACATTATTGCACGTTGGCCAGGATCCGTGCATAATAGCACCATATTTAATAACTCTCCACTCTGTGTCGAGTTTGAAACTGGTCGATATCATGGGGACTTTCTATTAGGGGATAATGGATATGCTTGTCGAAATTTTCTTTTGACACCACTTTTGAATACAAACACAAGAGCAGAGGAAAATTGTAACAGAGCCCATGTTGCAACAAGAAATGTTATAGAGCGATGTTATGGAGTCCTAAAACGAAGATTTCCATGTTTGTCATCAAGAATGGCTATTAAAGTTGACTGTGTCCTAACGGCAATTATAGCTTGTGCTGTTTTGCATAATTTTTGCATACAACAGCATGATACAATGGAAATTCCTGTAGAACTATTGCAGAACGATGAATCAAACATTCAAAATTGTAATGATACTAATGTAGCTGTACGTAGTGCATTAATCCAAACAGTTTTCAATGTACCCTAAAAATAAAAACACGATATAATAATTAAAATAAAACAATTTTAATTAGTTTTTATATTTTTTTTTTAATAATTCTAATACGATTTTTTTAATTTTTAAATCATAATTGTATAGCATTCTGGCCCTGTTTTGGCAGTCTATTTGGGCAGTCTCATACAGTGACGGACTAAGCCATCGCCGGGCCCGAGACATTTTTGATTTACGGGCCCTCAACCTATTTTTAAAAAGGTCTTCACCTCCCAAATCCAAGTGAAGAGCAAAGAAAAAAAAGACATCACCTACCAAATCCGGGCCCTTGAAAATGACGGGCCCTAGACAAATGTCTTTTTTGTCTAAGGGGATAATCCGGCCCTGGTCTCATATTTAGTTTTAAAATATAAAGTTTTATAATCAGTTTTCTTTTTTAATTTAAGTTTCTTGGATTTTTTTGGGATGGAACGAGGTTCAGGTTCTGGATCAGGTTCTGGTTCATTCTGGTCCAGTAAAAATAGTGCTGGTTCTAATTCTAATACAGAATGGTAGGCAGGAGGTGGTGGCACAATTCCTATATCTAGGGTACTACCTAGATCTAGGCTACTTGGACCAGGTTCTACAAAAAATCGGAATAAATTAATTAAAAATGAAACACAGTGTAAAATATTATACCATCATTAAAAAAATCAGAAGCGTCGTCATACAAATTCTGCATGGGTTTGACCTGCTCTTCAAATGTGGCTATTAATTTAGCACCGTCTTCGCTTAAAGTCGGAATATGGGGAGGACCGCTCCGGTTTTTAACAATTCTCTCTAATGATAAAATTAAAATAGTAAATATTAATAACATAATTAGTTAATTAAAATTTCTTGCATTTGCGCGTACACAACTCAACTCCAGTTTTGTCCTGACCACGGTTGAGACAAGACGTGTGTTTCCGCTAATAAGGTTACCTAATCTATGTAATTAGGCTCTCATTAGTGAAATACTGATATATTAATTTGTGAATGAACATTTTACACTTATAAATCTGAATAAATTGTGTATAGTGAGTGTGTGATATAAGTACCATGGAGGGGGGCAGGGGGCCCGACCCCCCCGACACGGGGCAGATCGTTACAACAGCAACAGTTATAGGTGGTGCACTAAATGTGCTTCATAATAAACAAATTGAAGATATGGAAGTAACTCCATTGGCAAAATTAAAACGTGCAGGTGACACAATAAATTTTGAACATATAAACAAACAACCAGCGATCATGCAGGTAAGACAGACTGCCGTATCTACTTCAACCGGCCTGAACGGAGAATGCAGTGATAATACTGTACCGAACGTTGCTCAAACAAGCAACACTCAACAGTTAACACCATATGATTACAATAAAATGCATAGATATTCCGAAAATGACAAATGCAAATTTTTTATACTCATCGAAAGCAACTCTGATAAAAACATTGGTAATATGCATTTATTGAGCATAGGGAAACTTCTCACTAATAAAATGCATTTGAATAACAATGAAATCCAGAACATATTTAAAACGGGACGTAACAGAATTTAAGGTCGAGGTGGATAATTACATAACTGCTAATAAAATTTTAGATTCTGATATATTAAAACAAAATGAACTCAGAGGATATATACCGGAATCAGCTATTTCTCGCAAAGGTGTCATAAGGGGTGTCGATACCGACTTACTGTGCGACGAAATAAAAGACGTAATAAAGTCTTCAATTCCTATAAAGGATCTACGCCGTATTACTAGACAAATAACTGAAAATGGAGTACCGACAACATTTAAAACACAAACTATCGTTATAACTTTTAAAGGACAACTGCTGCCTCCCAATGTTTCAATCTATGGAGCTAGGTGTACAGTTCAACCCTACGTATATAGGGTAACACAATGTGATAATTGTCTTTTATTTGGACACGTTGGCCGGCAATGCCGCACAAAATTACGATGTAAAAACTGTGGAGAAAATCATCTCACGGAGTCATGCACCCAATTAAGAAACCCAAATGTACCTTTCTGCATAAATAGTAACGGGGAACATAACACCACAGATAAAAACTGTCCTCATTATCTCAAACAAACCAAAATAAAACAGTACATGGCAAAACATAATGTTAATTATATGGAAGCTAAAACAAGCTACAAAACTTTTTCTGAAGCCATATCAGAGCCACCTGTTATATCTAATATTAACTATCCATTATTGCCGAATACAAATAGATACAATGTGCTTGAATTAGATGCCGGTCAATCTGACAATATGGACAACACTTCATACTACTTTAACAAACCTAAAAACAATAATAATACATATCACAAAGTACAAAACTATAAGTATAATCAACCAAATCCAGGTCGACAACCAACCATCACGAAACCTCAAGCTCAACCAGCAATAGTGAGGAATCCGTACGGACCACAACCTCACCTAAAATCCTCAAAGTCACAAGATATAGTCTCTGAAAACTTTATCACACACATTTATTCTTTTATTTCACAGCTCATTTCACAAAACAACGGTTCAAATTTTTCCTTTTCACAATTTAAAGATTGTTATATTTCCTCATTAATTAATAACCAACCAAATGGGCAAGTTTAATTTTGCACAATGGAACGCACGATCCATCAAATCTAACAAACCGCAATTCGAATCTTTACTTTTTTCGCGTAAAGTACATTGCGCTATAGTATCTGAAACATGGCTAAAACCAACAGACACATTTCATATCAACGGTTATGATTTAATACGAGCCGACCGCAACGATGGTTGGGGAAGCGCAGGTATTTTTATAAAATATGGTATAAAGTACATAATAATCGACTGTTCAAATCTTAATTCAAATATATTGCAAATATGTGCCATAAAAATTGAGCTAGATAATAAAAACACTACAATTGTTTCAATATATTGCACGCCTAATCATAAAATATCTGAAAATAACTGGTTAAACATACTTTCTAATTTCCAACACCCTTTTATTGTAGCAGGTGACTTGAACGTGCACCACGAACTTTGGGGTTGCGAAGATTCAGATTATGAGGGCCGACAACTACTTGAAGTATTAAACGATCTTCACTTGACATTATTAAACGATGGAACACCAACATTGTTACAAGCGCCTAACCAAAAAAAATCCGCAGTAGATCTTACATTTTGTTCGCCGCAGCTATCAACTTTTCTAACCTGGAAAGTAATCAATGATACGTTTGGTTCTAACCATTTTTTAATCAATTTCATTTACGATTATGACATTAATTACAAATATACCATATTTCCCTCATCAATCTGGGATACAAAAAAAGCTAACTGGAACTAATATTTTAGCATCTCTAAAAACTTGGCTGAAGAAATCGATTACGAAGAATTTTGCAAATTGAACCTTAGAGAGAAATACAATATATTTTTAGATATAATATATAAAACGGCCTCCCAAACCATTCCAAAAAGATACCCAAAGGAAGTAAATTCATTCAGAACCAGTCCTTGGTGGGATGAAGATTGTCATAACGCAAAACAGAACAAAAAACATTGGCTCAACATATACAAAAATCAACCAACTCTAGAAAATTTTATCCAATGTAAAAGAGCTATAGCGCGCTCCAAACAAATTTTCAAATAGAAGAAAAGGAAATCATGGGAAAAATTCAGCACCAAAATTAATAAAAACACCAACATAGCGGACGTATGGCGTCAAATAAAAATGCTGAATAAAAACAAAACAACTCGCAGTACTTCAGCCTATATTGAGCAAAAAGTCCTAGATGAATTTATGATCAACCTTACCCCTTCTTCTACAGAAGAAAATTTATATCTACAACTCTCCGAAAACAATAATGAAATAGGTAACCCATATACAATGTCAGAATTAATCCACTGTTTGAAACAGACTACAAATACAAGTCCAGGCTACGATAATATTCATTACCCAATGCTTAACAATTTAGCATCTAGGGCAAAAGTTTTATTATTGAATATATTTAACCACGCATGGTTTTCAGAACAAATATTACCTGAATGGACAACTCAACACATAGTACCAATTTTAAAACCAAACAAAGACCACACATCTGCAGCATCATATCGACCAATTACTCTCTTCTCGTGCATACTAAAGACCTACGAACGACTGATCAAAGTTAGATTGGATTGGTGGCTAGAACACCACAATTTACTACCATTGTATCAATTTGGTTTTAAACGCGGCTACAGTACAATGGACAACCTAGCTACTCTCGTCACAGATATACAAATTAACTATTCAGAAAACAAATACTTAACAGCATTATACCTAGATTTAAAGGGTGCGTTTGACCATGTATCAATTAAAACACTATATCAAAAAATGATGGCAATCGGGATACCAACAAAAATAACTAACACCGTTATTTCGATTTTTAAAACCAGACAAGTTTATATTAAATATCAAGATTCGCTCATAGGACCGAGGGTATCTCACCAAGGTTTACCGCAAGGAGCAGTTCTATCACCTATTCTCTTTAATATTTATACAGCAGATTTGAACAATCTCTTTCAACCTGAGATTAAAATAATCCAATATGCAGACGACATATGTCTGTATACCTCACAAATAACTATACACCAAACAAGAAACCAATTAAACCTTGCCATGGAGAAATTCAATAAATGGTCAAAAGTCAACGGATTTACAATCGTGCCAAACAAAACACTAATATCAATTTATACCCGCCATCGGACACCTCTCCCTAATTATTTTACACTCGATAATCAAACGTTCAACATAGTACCGATTGTGAAATTCTTAGGCTTTCAAATCGACTGTAAACTCACCTGGAGAGCTCATTTGAGATATACAGTGACCAGATGCGAATCACGCCTAAATTTGTTACGTTCAGTCGCTCGATTTAGCTGGGGTGCTGACCCCTCGACCATCCTGATGATATATAAAAATTTTATCCTATCAATTATTGATTACGGAAGTATTCTATATGGTAGTGCCACTGCTAATGTATCCAAACTAGTAGACACAATACAAAACAAAGCATTGAGAATTGCCGTTGGGGCCCTCCACTCTACCCCCATAAATGTACTACACGCGGAAACTAACATCATGCCGTTAAAATTGAGAAGGAAATTTTTATCATATAAATTCACTATAAAACGAATGTTGTTACAAACAAAAATACCGTTAGGACACTTAGCTACAGATCTACTTACATTAAACTACTGGTCGCGAAAAACGACACCACCATTAATAGAAAGCTTCATGGATATAATCAACATTTTGCCACCGGAACAAACAAGACAATCTATTCCCTGTTTCCTATATCACTATTCTCTATCATTGCCTAATAATTATTTTCAAGACGAAATAAACTTACCCATGGAAAATACGGCATTCACACTAAAAATAACAAGTTTATGGCCCCATTCTTGATACTGCTACACAGATGCTTCAAAAAACAAACAGGGAGTTGGATGTGCATTCATCGACACTACATTGAAAATTACCAGCAAGTTCAAACTAAAGAATCACAGCTCAGTCGCTTCAGCGGAAATTATGGCCATTTATCTGTGTCTTTATCACATCAAAAATACATACACAAATGCACAAAATTTTATAATCTTTAGTGATGCCAAATCGGTTATACAAAAATTAAAACATCCTAATTTCAGCAATAAAAATCCGGAAATAATATACAAAATACTAAACATCATAAAAAACTTAGAGCATCAAAATATGAATGTAAAAGTAATATGGGTCAAAGGCCACTCTGGAATAATACATAATAATCAAGTTGACGCCTTAGCTAAAGAAGCCATAACCACAGGGACACCTCTGGACAGTTATTTTATTCCTAATGACGAGATATCACAGTGACCCCATAAACCCCCAGGCATTATATTATATTGAAATCAAATCATTTTTTAAAAAATCTTCACTTGGCACGTGGTTTCGGCCGCCATATTGCATCCGCCATATTGAATTTTCTAAATTTGACCCTGGATTCATTAACAGCCGCCTCAACTACCTTTAGGTAACATTTTCAGGGGTTTGACACCCAAATTGACTCGATTGTGTTGACTTTATAATCGATTTATCGAAGAAAAGGTAGAGCTCACGTGGGTTTGGTGGCCATATTTGATAAGTTACGATGTTTCCGTAAAAGAGCTACTCGGATTTCGAAACTAGACTACAATAAGCATCGAATGAGCCCTGGTAGACCTTTCATAGACTAATATATTTTTGGACAGCATGGGGTCTGGCGATGAAAAAGAATGACTCATATATATATACCTATAATATACCTTGAAATTAGGGTGAAATTAAAAAAAATGTCAAAATCATTTCGAGATATTAAAAAAAAAACACCTATGTGCCAAAAAGTAATGTTGCAACTAAACGAACACAGAAAATGAGACGGGATGTATAATTCATCCCGATTGTAGATCTACCCCTTAAGGGGTTGATTAGGACAAAATCCAAAAATTGGTTTTTCGGTATTTGCATGGGTAGTTTTTGTAAGCAAAAACCAAGTAGATATCTTATTGGTCCTAAAAAATGTTAAACAATCCTTGAAATCACATTTTACCCCTTTTTACCCTTAAGGGGTTAAATTTTAAAAAAATGTCAAAACATTTCGAGATATTTTAAAAATACGCCTATGTGCCAAAAAGAAACCTTATAACTCAACAAACACAGGGAATACGACGGGATGTATAATTCACCTTGATTGTAGGTCCATCCCTTTAGGGGTTGATTAGGACCAAATCCTGAAATAAGTTTTTCGGTATTTGTATGGGTAATCTTCGTAAGCAAAAAGCAAGTCGATATCTTATTGGTCCTAAGAGATATGAAGGAATCCTTGAAATCACAATTCATCCCTTTTCACCCTTTAGGGGGTAGTTTTAAAAAAATGTCAAAACTGTTTCGAGATATTTTAAAAAGATACCTATGTGCCAAAAAGTAATGTTGCAACTAAACGAACACAGGAAATACGGCGGGATGTATAATTCACCCCGATTGCAGATCCACCCCTTAAGGGGTTGATTAGGACAAAATCAAAAAATTGGTTTTTCGGCATTTGCAAGGGTAGTTTTTGTAAGCAAAAACCAAGTCGATGTCTTATTGGTGTTAAAAAATATTAAACAATCCTTGAAATCACATTTCACCCCTTTTCGCCCTTTAGGGGTTATATTTAAAAAAGTTGTCAAAACCATTTTGAGATATTTTAAAAGGACGCCTATGTGCCAAAAAGAAACCTTATATCTCAATAAACACAGGGAATACGACGGGATGTATAATTCACCCCGATTGTAGATCCATCCTTTAGGGGTTGATTAAGATAAAATCCTGAAATACATTTTTCGGCATTTGTATGGGTAATCTTTGTAATCAAAAAGCAAGGCAATATCTTATTGGCCCTAAGAGATTTAAGGAAACCTTGAAATCACAATTCACCCCTTTTCACCCTTTAGGGGTGAAATTTTAAAAAACTATCAAAACCATTTCGAGATATTTTAAAAAGACACCTATGTGCTAAAAAGTAATGTTGCAACTAAACGAACACAGGAAATACAACGGAATGTATAACTCACCCCGATTGTAGATCCACCCCTTTAGGGGTTGATTAGGATAAATTCCTGAAATAAGTTTTTCGGTAATTGTATGTATAATCTTTGCAAGCAAACAGTAACTCCATATATTATTGGTCCTAAGAGATATTAAGGAATCCTTGAAATCACAATTCACCCCTTTTCAACCCCTAGGGGTGAAATTTTAAAAAACTGTCTAACCCGTTTCGAGAAATTTTAAAAAGACACCTATGTGCCAGAAAGTAATGCTGCAACTAATGAACACAGGAAATACGACCGGATGTATAATTCACCCTGATTGTAGATCCACCCCTTTAGGGGTTGATTAGGACAAAAACCTGAAATATGTTTTTCGGTATTTGTATAGGTAATCTTTGTAAGCAAAAAGCAAGCCGATATCTTATTGGTCCTAAGAGATATTAAAGAATCCTTAAAATCACAATTCACCCCTTTTCACCCTTTAGGGGTGAAATTTCAAAAAACTGTCAATACCATTTCGAGATAATTTAAAAAGACACCTATGTGCCAAAAAGTAATCTTGCAACTAAACGATCACAGGAAATACAACGGGATGTATAATCCACCCCGATTGTAGGTTCACCCCTTTAGGGGTTGATTAGGGCAAAATCCCGACATTGGTTTTTCGTCATTTGTATGGGTAATACTCGTAAGCAAAAACTAAGTCGATATCCCATCGGCCCTAAGAGATATTAAGTAATTCGTGAAATCACATTTCACCCCTTTTCATCCCTAAGGAGTGGAATTTCGAAAAATCCCTTCTTAGTGGGTGCTTACGTCATGAAGGGAATATACTCTCCGAATTTCAAGCTCCTAGGCCCCGGGGTTCGGGCTGGGCGGTGATGAGTGAGTCAGTCAGTCAGTCAGGACACTGCCTTTTATATATATAGATAGAAGATATATATAATCGAAGGAAAGTTCTTGACGAAATTAATATGGGTATTAAATAAAATTCTTATGTCATACTCGTCATATATTTATTAAAACAATTTTTATCGAGACGTTTCGATTGGTAATCGAATCATCCTCAGTCTAAAAATAAGGATACACATTGAAATATAACAAAATTGAAATTATTAGTCTTGTATTAAAGAATATTTGTGATGAAGAAATGTAGAAGTAAAATGAAATAACTAGAAAACTAACAATGAACAAAATATGAAAAACAAAACCAAGCGAACACCATTTTGTATTACGTACGGTTAATAATATATGTGCTAAACACGTAAACTGAAAAACATTAAATTGAAACAAAATGGACAAACAATATTCTTTAATGCAGTCATAATTAGCAACAAAAGGAAGTGTTCTTAACAAAGATAGCTTACCCAATATTATTGTCAAATGTATAAATTAATGTATTTCCACATTAAAATGTTTGGATCGGACAGGAACGGTTAATCATAGTCTAGCCGAACGGTCTGTCCTATACTGGTAGACAGATCGACGTCACAGACATATGATAAGGTGAGGAAACTACTTGTGACAGGTAGGTATCGAAACAGCTGTTTATTATGTGAAAAGTTTAAAATATGAATTATTAAGACCGACGGTATCTGTTTTTTTATTTACGCATTTATCTTTAGAAGTGTGTATGTGCAGCATCTCTGATATCATTCTTTTTTTTTTTGAAAATGTCCTTCTTTATCCAAAATTTGAACATTTTCATAATCAAATATATGACCCGTTTTATTAGAGTGTACCGCGAGAGCTGTGCTGTTAGGTTTTAATCTTACGTCACTTTTATGTTGGTAAATACGTTTTTTTTAAATTTGTTGAGTGGTGCCTATGTAACTTTTACTGCATTCCCCACACGGAATTTCATAAACAACATTAGCGGTTTCAAGTTTGGGAATTTTAGATTTTAATTTAGAAAAATTATTATTATTATTATTATCTGTGCTGAAGGCTAAATTTATATCAAATTTGTTGAAAATATTTTTAAAGGGTGGAATGAGTTGAAATTAAGATATAGACCTGTATGTGTTGGTTTTCTGTAGACCGTGGTTGCTAGAACCCCCTTGCCATTTCTGATTATCAATACATCTAGGAAAGGCAGTTGATTGCTAACTTCCAGTTCAACAGTAAACTTAATGTTAGTGTGTACTGAATTTAGGTAATGATGGAATTCGTGGAGTTTATCTTTACCATGTGGCCATATGACAAAAGTATCATCGACGTATCTTAACCATTTATTCGGTTTGTACTTGGCTTCTTTTAAAGCTTTCGCTTCAAAATGTTCCACCATAATAATTCCACCATAATAGCACTAAGAGAGCTGTTGCACTGAGTCTAGTTAATAGAGCCAAAGTAATTTGTTCTTCTAAAAAGCTTCTTAAAGTTGAATTGAAGAACATCCGTTCCACCTTACAGGATAATGGCTACAGTCATAAAATTATTACTGATGCTATCAATCATAAGAAAAATGACACACCTAGAACTGACGAAGTGAGATATGTCTCTATGCCCTATTATAAAGGAGTATCTGAGAAAATTGGTAAGATACTAAAGAAGCATAATATCCAAGTAGCCTTCAAATCGAGTTCGACTTTAAGATCTATCCTATCATGTACAAAACCCAAATCTGTCCTAAACAAAAACTGTGTCTACTCTATTCCCTGCCAGTGCGGGAAACAATATATTGGCGAGACTTGCAGACCTCTACATGTTAGGGTAAATGAGCATAAGAAGAAAGTTCAACAGGGCGAAATTTACAGTTCCAAACTGGCTGAACATGCTTGGGAAAATGAACACCATTTCCAATGGAAAGATGCTAAACCCTTAATGTATGAGGAAAACAAGTTCAAGAGAAAATTGAAAGAGTCTGCTTTGATCGAAAACTCTGGAGATGCTGTCAGCCAAGCCAGCATAGAATTTCCTCATCTCCGGCTTTCCATTATTCAAAACAATCCTCTTAATCCTCAAGTCACTAATCCAGTAACAAACAACTCATTACCACACAATAATGTGACAAACAACCTTAATCCGGTCGTTAATCCTCAGCAGGTAGTCGCGTCCCTACCCATACCTGATCCCAACCACCCAACCAATAGCAACGCACCTATAACCTGCTCCCACTCCTACAATACTAGGTATAAAATCTCGAAGAAAACTGAAATGTTTATCACTTCTCGTGATCGCTGAAGACGGAAACAGATTGTTGAGCAGTTTCCGAAACGTCCGAATTTTTTATATTACTCTTGAAGTATTATATCTTTTTGATACTAATACTCATTATATTGTACTATTCTAGCCTAGTACTATCAGCAATGGCAAACGTCCAAAATAAAGGTGTCTGCATTAATATTGGACCATTGCAAAATAATTTCAAAGATATTGCTAACTTTATGGCATGGTCAAGCACATTGTTGAGGGAGTTGACCTTCAATGACATAGGGTGATTAGAACAGACATTTAAGTATCGGCCACTGTGAGTATTTTTACAGTACCAATCCGTAAATATCTGGTTATCCTCAGACCTTATCATTAAAACATCCATGAAAGCTATTCTACCATTTTCTTCTTCTTCATATGTGAAGTTCAATCGCGGGTGAAAAGAATTAAAGCACTCAACTAGGGTATTAATTGAGTTTTTGGGATATATTAGAATGATATCATCTACGTATCTGTAATAAAGACCAGGGGTTTCTGGTAGTCTACTTAAACAATTTGTTTCAACTTCTTCCATGACTAAGTTGGCTACTACACTCGATAGCGGGCTACCCATAGCACAACCATGCGTCTGGGTGTAGAAGTTGTCAAATGCTTTGAAGTATGTGTTGTTAAGACAAAATCTGGTACCTATTAGAAATTCTTCTTTAGAGAGTGTGGTGAAATCTGTAATCTGGTCCCATTTATTTTCAATGATTTTTATTGCCAGGTCAATTGGTACATTGGTGTAGAGTGATTCTACATCAAGTGAAAGCATTATGTGATTATTGCATTATGTTAGATAGAATATTTGCTAAAAACTTAGACATTTTGTATGTCGGTGAATCTATACTTGAAACAATGGGTCTAAGTGGAACACTAACTTTGTGAATCTTCGGTAAGAAGTAGATACGTGGGGCATTGGCATTGGTGATTAGAAGACCATTTTTGCTTTTTTTCGTTGATGGATTTGTTATTAAACCATGATTTGATAATTGAATTATTTTCATTTTGGAGTCTATTGGTAGGGTTACTTTTAATTTGTTTGTAAGTGTCAACTTCGTTCAACAATCCGTTGGCTTTGTTAATGTATTCTTGTTTATCCTGAATTACTGTGACATTCCCTTTGTCAGCTTTACTAACTATAATCTCCGGGTGTACTTTTAAGAAAATTTTAGTATCTTTGTTTAATTTTTGAAAAAAGCCTATATTATCATTTTTAATTTTTTGATTTTTATTCCGGTTAATGAGCGTTTTTGTGTAACTGGTTACTTTATCCCTGAGATTCTGACCATCTTCAATTTGGTATTGGGAGATGGCAGTTTCAGTGCAATTTATTATATTGTTTACTGTTGATTGTTTAAGATTCGGTTGTTCAAAGTTAAATTTAGGTCCTAGGCTTAGACATAATTCTACATTAGTGGGCAGAGCTGTATTGGAAGTGTTCCTTATCCATTTATCTTGTATTTTTAGGGGAGGTTTATTTTGCTGTTCAATCTGACGGTGATCTGATTTGGTTCATTGCTAGTTTTCTAGTTATTTCATTTTACTTCTACATTTCTTCATCACAAATATTCTTTAATACAAGACTAATAATTTCAATTTTGTTATATTTCAATGTTTATCCTTATTTTTAGACTGAGGATGATTGGATTACCAATCGAAACGTCTCGATAAAAATTGTTTTAATAAATATATGACGAGTATTAAATAAGAATTTTATTTAATACCTATATATATATATATATATATATGTAAGGATAGCCGGGTTCTCAACCACAAATAAGTCTAGTGGATCTTGTGAAAACAATCATTTATTCAATATTACAATTAATCTTTTTGTACTACACTACTACACACCATGACACGCCCGGTCATGGCTACCAACTCTCGTCTACTCCCTCTGCCAGTGGCGTATCAGCATGGATTGCTTACAGCTCGGCCTTTCCTGATAACAAGAGCGTCCTCGCTCTCGCTGTTGACCGAGTTGTCATCTTCGGACTGGACGTCGGCTTCGACATCTACGTCTTTGGCGTCGTCATCTCCGGACTCGACGTCGGTTCCATCCCCTTCGTCTCCTGGTATGATACACCACGGTTTCATCCGATCTGCAGCGTAAATATGCTCGAATGGTCTCTGTGTTCTCGGCGCTCCAGGAATATCACGCAACAGATACCGGTCACGTGGATACACCTTGGCCACCATGTATGGCCCTTTAAATTTGGGAGCCAACTTTCTTGAACGTCCTGTGGCTACGGGTTCTCTGGCCACAAGTACCATGTCACCCTCTTGATACTTTCGCGCTGGTATTTTCCTCGAGTCGTATCTAGTCTTCTGAGCGACTCGATTACGTCCTATGGCCTCTAGTGCCACTTTTCTTACCTCTTCTATATCTTCGAGTTCTTCCGTCTTCTCCAGGACAAGAAGCAGTTTATTCTGCAATATATTGCGGGGTTTATATGCAAACAACATCTCATGCGGTGTTTTTCCTGTAGTTTTACTCGGAACGTTGTTTAGGCCCCACTGGAGAGCCCTCAACGTTGTGTCCCACCTATCCTCACTCTTGTCGCTCAACATACTCGGGATGGCAACCCCAAGCATCCTATTGAGTCGCTCCATTTGGCCGTTGGCCCTCGGCGTTGCGGTCGCGTTATATACGATCTGTATGTCGTTATTCTTACAGAAAGTCTTCATTACCTTTGACGTGAACGCAGTGCCCTGGTCGGTAATTATACGTTGCAGTGTCCCGTACACATCAATCATGTTTTGCAACGCTTTCAGTACTGGTTTCGTTTGGGTACTCTTCACAGCAGTCAACACCACATACTTCGTAAATGCGTCAATAATAGCCAACACGTGTGTGTTTCCTCTGCGGCTTTTTACATAGGGTCCCAGATGATCCATATGTATGGTATGGAACGGTATTGGAACCTTCTCGATTGGGTGTAGTTTACCTTCTCTCATGCCTCCTTTTGGTTTAAAATATGCACTTTCCACGCACATCTGTATGTAGCTCTTGACGAATCGTCTCATTCTAGCAAACCAATAATGTTGGCGTAAATGCTCTAGCGTCTTATCTACGCCAAAGTGACCAATGTCATCGTGGCTCTGTCGCACGATTCTTTCTCTAATCTTTCTCGGTACAACCCATTTATTTCCTGACTTCGTTCTTCTGCATAATCTTTCTTTCTCGTTTACATACTCTTTATGTATTCTTCTACCCTCATCATTTTCTGGTTTATTCGCTAATATTTCCCAGATTCTTGCTAATTCTTGATCTTGCTTCTGTAAAGTAAGCAGACAGTCTTCCTCGCTAATTTCAACCATCAAGACTTCGAGATTCGCCACCTTTTCTTCACTTGGATCATCAATTGGATTGCGGCTTAACGCGTCGACGTGACTCATAGTCTTCCCTGGTCGATGCATTACTTCAAATTGGTACTCCTGGAGTCTTAACCACCATCGTCCAATTCGAGGCAGCATATCTCTCTTAGACATTGCAGTTTTCAGCGCTACGCAGTCTGTTACTACTTGGAATGGTCGTCCTAGCAGATACACGCGGAATTTGTCTATACTCTCCACCACCGCTAGTGCTTCTAACTCATAACTGTGGTATTTCATCTCCGCAGAAGTGGTTTTCCTGCTGAAATACGCCACAGGTGCTATAGTCTTACCAGATCTTCTCTGCATCAAAATTCCACCAAGCCCATGCTGGCTTGCATCAGTGTGGACTTCGTGCTGGGCTTCTACGTCGAACAGTTCCAGAACAGGTCCGTTACTCGGTGATTCTTCAACTTCAACATCGCTTGTTCTTGGTCTTCGGACCACTTGAATTGCACGTCTTTCTTGAGCAAGTCGGTTAAAGGTTTGACGATAATTGAATAATTCTGGATAAACCTTCTGAAGAAGTTGGTTAGTCCGATAAATTGGCGCACCTCATGCACATTTTTCGGACGCGGAAACTCCTCTATAGCTCTTGATTTCCTACTTCCTGGTTGTACTCCATCTTCACTAACTCTGAGTCCTCGGTATTCGACAGTTTCTTGGAAAAATTGACATTTCTTCAATTTCAAAGCGAGCCCTGCATCACGTAGTACATCAAAGAAACGTCTCAGCTTACCCATGCCTTGTTGAATCGTTTCACTGGGGATGAGTATGTCATCCATATAGACAAGGATGTCTCCTGGTCTAAGTCTTCTCACTACCTTTTGCATCATTCGGTTGAACATTGCTGGGGCGTTTACCAAACCGAATGGCATTCTGGTAAACTCGTAAAGTCCATCCTCCGTGATGAACGCAGTTAACTCTTGGGACTCTCTCTTTAGTGGTATTTGATAGTACCCACTAGCCATATCCAGCACACAAAAATATTTATTCCCCGTCAAGCGATCAAGTTGATCAGTCATCGAAGGCATTGGGAATTTGTCCTTCTTAGTTGTTTGATTGAGACGCCAGTAATCCACGCAAAGTCGTTCGTCTCCATCGGATTTCTTGACCAGGAGTACTGGACTCGCGTACTCCGAATTGGACTCCTGAACTATTCCTAAGTCTAGCATTTCTTGTACCTTGTCCCTGATTATTTTCCTTTTCGCGTATGGTTGCCGGTAGGGTTTGTAGCACACCGCTTCCTTTCCGGTAGTCTCTATCTCCATCTCTGTTATGTTTGTCCTCCCGAGCTCTCATATTTCGGGCAAAACAATCCTGATACTCTCTTACCAAATCTATGAGTTCGTTCTTCTCTTCCACTTTGACATTATCGTCAACTTCAATCTCGGTCTCTTTTATAGACATATTTCCTCGTGAACGATCTCTTTTTGCATCAGTTAACAACAGGGTCTCTTGTGTTTCTTCAGACTTCTCTTCTCGTGTTGTAGATTCGTCATTTGTAGACTCTCGTTCTGGGTCGACCTCGTTGGTAGTCGTTTCTTTTGCTATCTGGCCTGTTTCTCTGGATTTTATTATCAATTCATCGCCCTTTTTCACAAAAATAACTTCAGGTAAGTCAATCCAATCTCGGCCGATAATAATTCCAAAGGGTTGTGACTTGTCAGGTACAACACACATTTGAACCTTTGCCACAACTTCGCTGATTTTGACTGTAGCTGTTCCTTCACCTAAGGTCTGACCTGCTGCTCGTTCGTCGTCTCCCCATCCGTAGAGTAGTCGTTTGATGGGTTGAGTCTGCAAACTCACTTCAATTTCTTCACTGGCTCGGATGATGCACCTCGAGCTTCCTGTATCAATAAGGCCTCTGATTTTCACGCCGTTCACTTCGACGTCTCGATAATATCTGCATTCATTTGGATCCTTCACCAACATGGTCGAATTATCCGGAGTTGCGCTGTTCTTTGGGCAATTACGTTTGATGTGCCCTCTCTGGTGACATCCTCTACACGTAACTGGCTCCTTGCAGTTCCTCGACATGTGTCCTACCATGTCGCAGTTAAAACATTTCAACTGAGTGCTTTTCTCTTCATTTCGTTGGGTTTCAGAGGAAGTCCTTCTTGTTATCGCTGTATCTCTCCAATTTGTTGTTGAGGATACGCTTTTATTTCGACCGGTGGAAAATATTTGCGTGGCATCGTTGCCTCGCGTCGATGCTCTAGCATTTATGTTCTCGTAACGTTTTATCTTCCTCAGTACACCCTCAGCGTCTTCAAAATCGCTTAAGGCCGAAGACCTCACTAGATCTCGATCCTCAATGCCGTTTATGATATATTTTATCAACGAACCCTCGTCGATGTTTCCTCGCCTAGCAATGGCCCTCATCGCGTAGACGTACACGTCATAGCTTTCATTTTTGTTCTTTTTTTCTTTAGTCAACTCTAAGTGTATGTCAGCCTGGTCGCTGGCTGCTGGGAAGCTGTAGATTAGTTTATCCTTAAATTCAGGCCACGGTATTATGGAATCTGCCACTCCATCCATCCACAGCTTGGCTGCGCCTTTCAGCTTGCTAACCGCATGCACCAGCGTCATTGCTTGGTCCCAGGAATACGCTCCTGCGATGTCTTCCACACGATGGACCCATTGCACCGCCTGAAGACCTGTTACTGACGACGGGTCGAACTCAGGTAACAGTTTCTCGGCTAGTTCTCGATGCGTGTGCACTACAGTACTCATTAAATTCCCGTTACGGTACGAGGAATTAAACAAATCCCGTTCGCGATTTAAAATATCCCGTTCGCGCTCTAGCAACTCGCGTTCGCGTCGTATATATTCGCGTTCGCGGTCATTGTCTGTCTCACATATACGCGTCGACATGGCATCGGGCATATCAACCGTACGAAAATCCGCTACACTATGCGAAAAGTTTCGCTTCATCATCTTTTCCCTGTCCAAACACAGTTCAAATGCACAAAACTGTCTCGTAGACACGCTTTCTCGTGTCGCCTGTGCGTCGTTTGCCCGCAATACACTCACGTCGGACAAGTTGCCTACCCTCGGTAGTGACGCCTTGTTTGTTCACAGTAATGTTTTCGCAATACACTCGCGTCTGACAAGGTTGCCTACCCTCGGTAGTAACGTTTCCTTTGTTCACAGTAATGTTTTCGAATAAGTACGCGCAAGAAAACAGTTCACTCACGTTGTAAAGTTTCTCAAATGCACCCTGCATTGACAAAATAACGACTTTCTAACCGTTCAGTCTCAATTTAGATGCCAAATGTCTCTACTCTCAACGAAAAGAAACCCCGTTTCAGACCGCAGTGAGACGTTACCGCACCCGTTTTTCACACGATTTTTGTCTCAAAATCCTTTCACAACGTGCACTGACTCTAATTGTTACTCTAACAATAGTCACTTCACCACAAAACAACTTTAAACATGCTTTACCAACTTTTGCGCGGCAAAACGTTCGTCGTAACCTATCGAATTAAGGTTATCACTTGAATTTTAGCACACACTGTTCCACAAGCATCCCACTTCTGAGCTGTAAGGATAGCCGGGTTCTCAACCACAAATAAGTCTAGTGGATCTTGTGAAGATTATAAGTAATATTACAATTAATCTTTTTGTACTACACTACTACACACCATGACACGCTCGGTCATGGCTACCAACTCTCGTCTACTCCCTCTGCCAGTGGCGTATCAGCATGGATTGCTTACATATATATACATATATATATGTCGCGTTGCACAGCCAGGGTGAAGTAATAAACACTTTTATACAAAAATAATCAGATTTAATAACGATAACTTGTACATTTGATTTTAAGTAAATTCAAGCAACCTAATGCGTCGGCCATTACATCGCGAACTGTCGTGTGTGTCCGGCGAACCTCTCCGCTCAGTGTCGTCGAACCGGGGGTCGGGCGGCGCATCAGGGGCTAGCAGGGCTGGTATGCGACAGCTCGGCCACGCTATCTATCGAGGCGTCCTCGTCTCGGTCAGGGTCTTCTTCCAAATCAGTCTCGTCCTGGGAGTCGGACAGGTCATCCGGCGGGCTGCACCATGGTTTAATTTTCTCCGCCGCGAACACTGAATGGAGCGCCCTCTGCGTACGCTCGGCACCTGGAACATCATGCAAGACGTACCTGTCATTGCCCAAACATTTGGTGACCAAATATGGGCCCTTGTACGTTGGCGTAAGCTTTTTGGGTTGGCCTGTAGCTGCTGCTTCTCGCTTTATTAGCACGATGTCGCCTTCATTATATTCAAGTGGTTTTCTGTGTTTATTATCATACCTCAGCTTCTCCTGCTGTTGTGCCTTCTTGATATTTTCCAGTGCTAATCTTCTACTTTCTTCTACATCTCTTTCTGTGTAACCCATCTCATCTTCAATTGCCAGAATTAATTCATTTTTCAAAATACTCCTAGGGTCGTAATTGAACAGTAACTCATGAGGACTCTTCTTGGTTGTCTTATTCTTCATTCCGTTGAGTGAAAATTGTATCACACTCAAGTTTTGATCCCAATCTCGCCCATCTGGTTTCTCACATAATGTTGTTACAGCGTCTGCGACTGTTTTATTAAAACGTTCAACCTGTCCATTAGATTGAGGCGAAGAAGTAGCATTCTTAATATGTCTTATTTTATGTTTGTCACAAAATTCTTCGAAAGAACGTGCCGTAAAGGCAGTTCCCCTATCAGTAATAATTCTGGTTGGACATCCGTAGATTCCAATCAGTTCATTCAATACGTCGAGCACATGCTTTGCTTCAGTACTCTTCACTGACTTCAGTATAACGTACTTGGTGAAATTGTCCACACAAACCAGGATATGCGCGTTTCCTTTAAGACTTTTAGGGAAAGGCCCAAGGTGGTCCATATTTAAAGTATGGAACGGTACAGCTACTCGCTCAATAACATGCATCTCACCTTCCTTCTTTCCTGGCGGTACCTTATGGTAAGCACAGTTGATACAGGATTCTATGTACTTCTTCACACGTTTTCTTAGTTTGTGGATCCAAAAGTTCTTCTGCAAATACTGTATAGTTCTTTCTATACCTGGGTGACCTCGGACATCATGACTGCTTCTAATTAATCTCCACACAATGCTCGAAGGAATCACCCATTTTGCCTTCCCATCTATTATTCTGTACAGTCTTCCGTCTTCGTATTTGTAATTCTTCTGTATCTGTCGCTCTCTGTCATCTTCCGACGTCTTCTGTAGTGTCGTAATAATTTCTTGTAATTTCGGATCTTGTACTTGCATAGTCGTTATACAGTCCATCTCACTTATTCTGGTAGTAAAAACTTTTATATCCGCTACCGTTGCTTCTTTTTGGCTCTTCTACCGGATTGCGGCTGAGACAATCTACATGTCTCACTCTATCATTTGGTCGATGCTCAACCTTTATGTCGAATTCTTGTAATTTAAGCCACCATCTTCCGATACGCGGCACCATGTCTCGCTTGTTCATTAACGTTTTTAATGAATTACAGTCGGTAACTACCTTGACGTTTTTTCCAAGTGCATAGATCTTAAATCTCTCTAGCGACTCTACTACAGCAAGTACCTCCAACTCATGACCATGGTATTTTTTCTCTAAATCTGTTGTCTGTCTACTATAGTACGAAACAGGCTTTAAATCTTGATCCTCCCTCTGGAATAGTATTCCTGCAATACCTAGACTGCTTGCATCTGTATGTATTTCTACTTCTGCCTTGGGATTGTAGATCTTCAATATTGGTCTTTCTAACAGTTTTCCTTGTATCGTCCTAAATGCCACCTCTTGATCTTCTGTCCATTGAAACTCTTCTCCTTTTCTCAGTAAAGTGGTTAGTGGTCGGGCTAATAACGCAAAATTCCTTATGAATTTTCTAAAATATGAAGCTAATCCGCAAAATTGCCTAACTTCATGGATATTCGTAGGTCTCGGAAATTCTTCAACAGCAATAGTTTTTGCCTTCTGGGGTCGAATACCGTTTCGCGATACTTCATGTCCTATATAGTCCACATTATCAAACAAGAAATTACATTTTTGCAACTTTAAAGTCATACCGCATTCACGTAATGTCTTTAACACACGCTCTAACTTTAACAGTCCGTCTTTGGTACTTGCACTCGGTATTAAAATGTCATCAAAGTAATGCACTACATCACCTGGTTCCAGTCTTTTAACTAATCGGTCCATCATGCGCGCAAAAACAGCTGGGGCGGTCACAATTCCAAATGGCATATATTTGAACTGGTACTGTCCCTCGTTGGTCACAAACGCAGTTATGTGCCTACTTTCGGGTTCTATCGGTATCTGGTAATACCCTGAAGCTAAGTCGAGCTTCGTAAAATGGCGACTGCCTGCCAGTTTGTTTAATGTTTCATCAATCACTGGTATAGGATAAGAAATTTTTCTTACCTTCTTATTTAACTGACGGTAATCAATGCACAGTCTGTTTTCATTGTTCTGCTTCCTCACTAGAATCGCAGGACTCGCATATTCGGACACAGATTCCTCGATGACATCTGCTTCCAACAGATCATTCACCAACTTATTCATTTCTTCCCTCTGCGCGTATGCAATGCGATAAGGCTTTTGGCTGACTGGGTTAGGGTCTGTCATCTCGATATTCATGCTAATGATAGACGTCTTCCCAATCTCATTCATATTTTTCGCAAAGCAATCTCTGTAATTTTCTATTAACTTCCTTACCTCTTTTCAGTCTTCGTTGTTAACATCCTTGCCAGTCTTCACATCTTCATCTGTCACCTTTTCAAATACGTTGATTCTTGAGACGACTTTAGCTTCCTTCATTTTCACTTCAGGTACTGGGCTCTGTTTAATTTCTAACTTCCCGTTTTCTGTTATCACGCTTATGCCTGGTAAGTTTAATGCAGAACGTCCTATTATTATCGCATCACTCTGGGCCTCGCTTGGGACTATCAAAATCTCGGCAACTATGTCTACATTATCTATAGTAATAATTGACATTCTCTTAACAACAGTCTCACAGCTACCCTCACCGAATCCTTTCAGCATTACCTGGTCGTGTAGATACTTCATTCTAGCTGTATCCGCTATGTCTTTCCTCAATGTTACCACATCACTTCCTAAATCTATGAAACCAATAACCTTTGTTCCATCTACATCAACAACCTTATACCGCTCATCCTTTAGTTCCTCGTTGCTCAATCTTACTCGCTCTACAGTGCGTACTTCTTTTTTCTTCGGTTCAGTTGCTGCCTTGCAATCCTTTACAAAATGGCCCTCCTCTCCGCATTTGTAACAGTTGCGTCCTTTGCTGCTTGAACAATCTTTTGCCTTATGACCTGTCTTATTGCATCTGAAACATTTTACCTCTGCTGCAGAAAAAGGCCTTTTTGTAAAATTTTGACCTGTGCTTGGCTGGCTTTCCTGTACTGTACCTGGATTTACAATTCTCTCATATCTTTTCACCTTCCGTAAAAAATCTTCTACGTCAACGAACTCTTGCGTTGCCATTGCCTTTATTAATTCTGTATTTCCTAGTCCTCTTAAAATGTATTTAATAATAGAGCTATCCTGTAACTCACCTCTCTGTCCGATGGACTTCATTGCAAATACATAGGCTTCGTAAGTCTCATCTTTCGATTTCTTTCGTTCCGATAGTGTTGTGTGCACATCGGCTTGGTCCATCCTTGCTCCGAAACTATAAATTAGTTTACCTTTGAACGTTTCCCATGTACTGATTTCTTCTAAGTTACATTCCATCCATTGTTTTGCAGCTCCTTTCAGTTTAGTCGCTACTTGTGCTAGCAGTTGTTGCTGTGACCAGTTGTATGCACCTGCTACACTTTCCACACTCTTCACCCACCTATCAGCAGTGAGTCCTGTATGGTTGCTAGGATTGAACTCTGGCAGTAGTTGTTCCGCAAAGTCTCGTTGTACTACCGTATACATGTTCGATTGGTCCATCTGGATATCTTGCATTGTAGATCTCTCTCGTTTTAACAGGTCAATTTCGCGTTGTAGCAGTTCCTTTTCCTTATTCATTAGTTCTCGTTCTCTTTCGTACATATTCATCTTGTTAATAATATCATTATGTTTTGTTTCAACTCTATGCACTGGCGTAGACTCATATTTAGGCCATTCTTCCGCCTCACCGTCACTGTTTTTCTGATTTGCATCCATTTTGTTCACAGAATTTAAAAAAATTCAAAAATAGTCAACGTAAATGTCAAAATTTTAAACGTAAAACTGTCTCTCTCGCGAATACACGCCTATTAAACTATATTTTCAGTTCCTGTCTCAATTTCGTGCAAAAATACTTTATAGTTCTCACTTTGTTGAACGAGTACCACGTTCGAACTTTGTGCCACACAGATGATTACTATATAGCACCGTCTTTTCACACCTTTCACAGTTTATCACAAGTTTTTAATCAAACTTTGCCAAAATTCATCGTCAAACACACTTATTAACAATGTATTTAGCTCTCTCACGTTAATTTTGTTCCAAAAATTAACCGCAAATGTTAATTTTCACTAAAAATTTAACTCAACTTTGCCAAATTCAATGTCAAACACTATTATTAACAATGTATTTAGCTTTCTCACGTTAATTTTGTTCTAAAATTAACCGAAAATGTTACTTTTCACTAAAATTTTAACCAAACAGTTTCGCCGGTCTTCTATCTCACTCCACCGCACGCATTAGTTACTAGCACTCTCTCTCTCTCGAAACACGTTGTGATAATTTTTAATTAACGGTTAATTCACTGATTTTTAAACATATCCCACCGCTGCTTTGTCGCGTTGCACAGCCAGGGTGAAGTAATAAACACTTTTATACAAAAATAATCAGATTTAATAACGATAACTTGTACATTTGATTTTAAGTAAATTCAAGCAACCTAATGCGTCGGCCATTACATCGCGAACTGTCGTGTGTGTCCGGCGAACCTCTCCGCTCAGTGTCGTCGAACCGGGGGTCGGGCGGCGCATCAGGGGCTAGCAGGGCTGGTATGCGACATATATATATGTTAGCGAAAATATAATTATGCAACATTTACACTTATTAACGATCATAGGGTGCTATATCGTTGCTAAGGCATATTGTTTTATGTAAATAGAATAGTATAAAATATATCATATGATGTGTGAGACGTATTAGTTATCAATAAAATCATGTCTTATTATTCATAAAATACCTTTTTTATTAATATCAGAAGTGTGATTGGCCTATCACCCACAAGAAAATTAAAATAGAAGACTATAAGTGCAATATTAAAAATATTTTTTTAATGCAACAATACATTGGTGTAAAGAAATTGTCGTATAATATTGCAAAGGCTAATGTAAAGGTTTAAGTTAAAGGTGATGATTGAGAATCATATAAAGGTAGTATGAACTATGAGCTAGATAATAGATTGCCGAATTTTAAGGTATAGTATTTCTGATTTGTTTAATGGTAATTTAAAATTTTTGGAGTATTGTTAATAAGGTGATTTCTATAGAGTTATGATTATTGTGAATATGATTAAAGGATAGTTTTTGTAATTTCAGACAACTAAAATTGGTTTTGTAGTTTTTCAAAAATTGAAAGATATTGTTTCTTTTATTTTATTTATTCATTTGACGTTTAGATTACTTGGCGACCGATTACTTTAATGTCAAAATTTATCGCAGTAAAATAATAAATTAGCTTAAATTAATTAAAATAAAATCAAAATTCATTTAATGGGCAAAATATGTAGTTTTGAAATAATTCTAGTAAATTTAAGTCAGTTAATTTATATTAGTTGAATTTGCAGTTATTTTGTCAAAAAAAAAAAGAGGGAAGAAAGATAGAAGTAATACTTTCTGTTATTTTTGCTTACGATTTTTATTTATTTAATGATATCTCTGCATGTTGATGTCTCCATAAAGTATTATGGATTACATGGTTCCTAGACATTAAAATTAGTATCTATGGAAATGGCACTTTTTGGAATAAATTTTAAATGACATTTCTTTGAAAAATGCAGGTATAATATATTTTTAAATGTAATACTACATTTCTTGGTACCTTTCGTGGTTTCGGGTGGAGTGAGAATTTCGTTGGCACTGTCTATTGCAAAATTAATAAATTTAAATGGCTTATAAACATCACGTTTGTTTATGTTTAGAGCATCCATATAGAAATTTCATAGTGAATGACAGCTGTGATGTAGAATTTCCGTGACTGTTTTGAATTTTTATAATTCTTGATTTAAATCAAATCTCTAATTGCAAAATTAGGAAATGTAATATATAAAGTGTCAAATGGAAATGAAGTTTGGATACGTCATGCCTAACAATTACGACCTAGAAAACATTTGTTAATAAAATTGAATGATTTATTGGAGTTGTATGACACCCTAAATCAACATTTAACACTAGTAGTTGAGTGGATAATGCGGGAGAACAATATTTAAAACAATTATAAAATAAATGTGAATTTTTAGTTATCGGCCAAGGAATTCTTTGTAAAGCGTGACAGAGGTGCAGTTTTACTGCCTTGCTTGATTTCAGCCATTTATTGTAGTATAATATTCTATGTTTATGAATGTTTTCTATGTTTTAAAGGAAATTTTAAAATCTTGTAACGATTTTGGCACATAGGCAGACAGATCTATTCTGTAAACGATAGTAGAGCAGCAGCGATCCGCTGTATTCCATTTTCGTTATTGCAATGAATTTCGAAATGGAGCAATTCTCTAAAACTTGTTGTTGTTTAACCAAAAACGTTAAATATTTTCGTTGGAACTGTCATATTTAACGAAAAGAGGAATGTGTCGTTATGCTTAGCGTATGTGATGGATGGAAATGATATTTTGATATTTTTGCTGCGAACTTGTGCATCAACCCAGTGTTCATAAAAACGTAAACACAATATTAGTTACATGATTAATATTTATTTTAACAGTTGTAAATACCGTGAATTAAACAGTTGTGGAATAATGATTAATTTGGAAACATATAGTATAAAAGGAGGAGGATTTTGAAAGTATTTAAATTGGATGAATTGTTCTTAGCTCTAGATTAACCATTTGATTTGTAATTTGATTTAAAATGATTTAGTTAGTATCATTTACATTTTGGATATATAAATAATAAAAATATGTGATGAAAAATTAACTTACAATTAACAAAAAAAAAAAAAAAAAATTGTTCATTGTTTTTGCATATTTAATACTTCAAAGCTAATATTAATTGGCGAGATTATCTTTTAGTTTAATATTGATATCAATCAGAAATTTTCAAGTTTGACGTATACAGCATTGAAATTTGACATGTTCATTCGTTGTCCAACCACCGTGGTGACAACACGTCCGTTACTTCGTCTAGGCCTGTTAGTGCTACACGTGCGGTAAAACAGTGGTTAAATCGCTCAAGTTTTAGAATATTTATAAACATATTTTTATAAACGAATAATATCACATAGACTATAATAAAACATAGTGCCATAGAGGGTCCCCAAGATGGACCAGGAGGGCCCTGGGCCTCCGCCCCCGCCAGGACCGGCAGGTAAGCCTAGCAATACTTCATTTAAATCACTCCTAAAATACAGTGAAGAAGACTCCGGTCCTTTCACGGTATACCTTCAACCCCTTCCTAATGCTGAAAACACTAATCTATCAAATGTCCACCCCCTTGTCATCGGGAAACTGTTACACTCCCAGAAAATTGAGCATATCAAGTCAGTATCAAAACTAGGCAAAAAGAGATTGGGCATAACCTTTTTTAATTTCAATTCAGCCAACTCCTTTACCGAGAATCCAGTCCTAAATTCACAATATGAAATTTTCATCCCTACACATCTAGTCGCTTGTGAGGGTATCATACGGGGAGTAGATACCGCAGTAACAGACGAAGAACTGTTACAAAATTTAAACTGTGGGAAGAAAATATTGTCAGTCCGTCGTCTGAACCGAAAAACTAGTCCCCCCGGTGTTTCCCCTCCAGAGTATACTCCTACACAGACCGTAGTTGTCACCTTTTCGGGCACAACCCTCCCAACGCACGTAATACTCTATTACGTTTGTATGGAGGTTTCTGTTTATGTGTTACCGGTCTTACGTTGTTTTAACTGCTTAAGATTCGGGCACACCGCTAAACAATGTAAAAGCGCGGAGAGATGCGCTAATTGTGGAGGCTCACACAACCAACGTGAGTGTAACAATGCTGTCAAATGCATTCACTGCGACTCCACCTCGCATAATGCTCTCAATGCTGACTGTCCCGAATTACAACGACAGAAGAAAATAAAAGAGTGTATGGCTAGCAGAAATTACTCCTTCATTGAGGCCGCTTCATTATTTCCTCCGATTAAAAACCCAGCTTCCATAACCTCGGCACCCGCCGCTCCAGTACGCTTATCCCAACACTTCCCCAGCATTGACCTCACCGATCAACCTGTCACTCACCAACGAACTAGCCCTCATACAAACACTCCCTCCTATTCTTACATCACTAGCACTCCCAAAAAACGTAAAACTCAGTCTCCCCCCTCCTCCCCATTTCTAGGTTTTGACCGTGAAGCCCATAAGCAACTGCTTATAGCTCCAAATGGACACCTCCCCAGCACCTCGGGCATCTCACCCTCCTCTCGTAACAACCCAAGCCCTGCCAAAGTTCCTGAAGACGCAGTCATAACTGATAAACTCGCAATTAATCCAAAAGACCTCGCAACCCTTCAAACCCTCTTGCAACCCCTCCCGCAAGGAGAAACTATTCTCGCCCTCCTATATAGTATCCTACTCCAAGCTTTTACCAACTCCTCATCTCCCACCCCATCGACAACATGTATAGATACCTCCAATGGAACATTAGGAGCATAAACAGTAACAAAACTGATCTTTTCTTTCTCCTCGATTCCCTGAATATCGACATCGCTGCGATCTCGGAGACGTGGCTGCTGCCAGACGACATCTGTCGTGTCCGCGGGTACTCGCTACTCCGACATGACAGGGCCGATGGCTATGGCGGTGCGGCCATCGTGATTCGTAACGGCATCGACTACCAACATATCCCCATATACTCCAACTTTCACCTCCAAATTATAGCTGCTAAAGTCCATAATGTCACCGTTATCTCATTATACATCCCCCCTGATAGCACTGTATCCTACGCCCAAATATGTTTTTTAATACGGCAATTCAACCCACCCTACCTTTTGTGTGGCGACTTCAACGCCCATGGCGTGCGATGGGGCGGCCACCTTACCTCCCCTCTCGGCCGAATAGTTGAGGACGTCGTAGACCACTTTGACCTATGCGTCCTCAACGACGGCAAACCCACCAGACTGACCGCCCCTGGGAAACCCCCGAGCATTGTGGATCTCACGATCACCTCCCCTTCCATAGCTCCGTTCATTATATGCGAGACCCTTTCTGACACCCATGGCAGTGACCACTTCCCAGTCTATATCCATGCGGATATAGGGCCGGCTTCCAACCTCCCACCTCTCCAACCCCACACTCCCAAATATAACCTAAAAAAAGCCAATTGGTCCCAGTACTTTAGTTCAGCTTCTGAGGCATCAACATCCATTCCCCATTTCGATAGTACTGAAGCACAAGCCCTTTTCCTCCAAAATATAATCTCCCAAGCGTCTGAAAAATCCATTCCCACATCTAAGCCTCTCCGCAGACCGAACCTCACCCCTTGGTGGGATGACGAATGCGCAGCTGCTAAAAACAACAGAAACATGGCGTTGAATAATTACAAGCGCCACCCAACCTTCGATAATTTTATAAGAGCAAAAAACTCTATAGCTATAGCTAAAAGATTGTTCAAAGAAAAAAAAAAGCAATCCTTTTCTAACTTTTGCAGCTCCCTTAACCCGGATACTCCTATCTCGAAGGTTTGGGAAACCGTCCGGATTTACAGACGGTCATCCTCTCACAGATATAACCCCAAGACCATAACATGCATAGATGAAATTCTTCAAAACCTGACACCAGCATTCGTTCCTTCTCCACCACCAATATTATCCCGTGAAATAAACATCCCGTTCCTTTCAGCGCCCTTCACAATCCACGAACTCACCAACGTACTTAACCTAGGTAAGAACTCCTGCCCAGGTCCGGACTCCATAGCCTACCTCCATCTTAGACACCTGCCTAGTAATCTTAAAGAAATCCTACTATCCCTTATAAATAAAACCCTATCTGGTCAAGATATCCCATCAGCTTGGAGAATTTCACATGTAGTCCCTATCCTAAAACCTAATAAAGACCCCTCTCTGGCCTCCTCCTACCGCCCTATAGCCCTCACATCATGCTGTTTAAAAACAGCTGAACGATTAATTAAGAATAGGCTCGATTGGTGGCTAGAACATAAATGCCTGCTCCCCGACACCCAGTATGGTTTCCGCAAAGGTAAATCCACCACAAACTGCTCCGCCAAACTGTCCATAGATATCCACAATTCCTTCTGTAAGCAAGAATTCCTCATAGCCTTATTCCTAGACATCCATGCCGCTTTTGATAATGTTGACCTTAATATCCTACAACACACACTAGAATCCTTCAAAATCCCACCAAACCTAAACCAACTTATCCTGAATCTTATTGGTTGCAAATCTATATACATCCGGCACAAAAACTCACTCCATGGTCCTCGCACCTCCTTTAAAGGCCTGCCGCAAGGCTCGATCCTAAGTCCCCTTCTATTTAATATGTATACTGCCTCCCTACATCAGTCCTTGAACACCCTTAAAATCAAGTGCATCCAGTATGCAGATGACTTTGTCATTTACCTATCCTGCCCCAAACTGCTTCCCGCCATCGATTCAATTAACCAAGCCCTCGCTCTAATTAACTCGTGGCTTCAGGAGCACAACCTCTCCCTTTCTCCCTCTAAAAGCAAGGCCATGATATTTACAAAACGTCGTACGCCAGTTCCCCTTCCCCCAATCCTACTAAATAATCAACCTGTGCCCTACACCTCTTCCTACGTGTATCTAGGTATTTCCTTTGATCGTAAACTAACCTGGCAACCCCAACTCAACCTCATTGCATCAAAGTCCCGGAATGTCCTAAATATTCTTCGGGCCCTTACCAAAACTTGGTGGGGCGGTCACCCTCAGACTATGCTCTTGATTTATCGCGCCCTACTACGATCCATCCTCGATTACTCCTGTACGATAATGTCACCACTCACCAAAACTAGATACACATTCCTCAATCGCATCCAATATCAAGGTCTCAGACTTTGCCTGGGGGCCATGAGATCCACTCCTACGAACGCTTTGTTGGCCGAAGCCTCAGAACCACCCCTCACAATCAGGTCCCAGTACCTATCTTCCCGTTTTATCCTACAACAGCTCTCCATACACAACAATCCATTTATCCGTTCACTTAATGAACTAAAAGTAAACTTTGACTCCCTAAGATATTGCCGCAATAAACCCAAACCCTTGCTTTGCACCCAGTATAATAACCTTCAGCCTGAAATCCGCCACATAAACAAACTTCGCACCCTCCCCTGCTACCTCACCCCTTACCACACTCAAATCATTCCCCTCCCTATTTCCACAAATATAGGCCTTGACAAAGGTAAAAGCAACCTCCAAACACACTTCCTATCTATTATGCAGAAATCCTACCCTCAGTATACTCTTATTTATACAGACGCATCCAAATCTTCCCAATCCACCGGCTACGGCATTCATGTCCCTTCCCATAACATTAACATATCCCGAAAGCTCCCTCCTATAATGCACATCATGTCCGCTGAGCAGTATGCTATTATGCATGCTCTTTCCCTCATTCCAACCCTGAACCGTTCACATATATTAATCCTCACTGACTCACTAAGTTCCCTTCAAACAATCCAGACCACAGGCATCCTCCCTAAGTCTGACCGTGTAACCCTCCGAATAAAACAACTCCTTCACTCTTTCCTGTCCTCCTGTACTACAGTTCGTCTGGGTTGGATCCCCGGTCATAGCGGTATCCCCGGAAACGACACTGCCGACGCCCTGGCAAACGACGGCGCGAATCTCTTAACACCACCTACAAACTGTACCGTCAACTTCAGGCAGTTACTCCCTGCTGTTCAGAGGGAACTAAGAATATGTTGGCAACAAGAGTACGTCTCCTCAGCGGAAGAAAAAGGGCGCTTTTACTTTTCGCTCCAACCTGTGGTACCATATCACCCTTGGTTCCACAACCTACCCCTCCCCAAAAAACAAATTTCTACTTTTTGTCGTCTCCGCTTCAATCACAACCACACTCCGTTCCATCTCCACCGTATCAACATAATCCCCTCTAACTTATGCTCCTGCGGGTTACCCGCTGATATCTCCCACATTCTATTCTCCTGCCCCAACCACACAGATAAAAGTAACACCCTATACCAACTACTAAGCAAACACCTTCCTGCCCCTCTCTCTGTGCCTAGTATACTGTCTAACCCGTCCATCGAAATATGCTCTTTAATTTCTGAATTCCTAACCTCCATTAGACTAAACCTCTAACATCCTCACACCATCCTCGTATTGCTAAGCGCTGGCGGACTGGCTTTAAGCCGAGGCCAACAAATTGAAAAGAAGAAGAAGAAGAAGAAGAAATTTGACAAAATGTATTGATAATGGGTTTCTGTAATTCAAATAATTGCGCATGTGCAAATCATTGTTTACATTGTTTACACAAGTTTTGTTGTTTACTTTACAAATGTTTACGCTTCAACAGTGAAGTAAATTACATCATGTAATTTACGTGCTCATCACTAATTGTAGTTTGCATGGGAGTGTTAACAACTATTAAATTTAAAAGTTAATATAGTTGCGAGCAATGAAGTATTGCCGATATTCAAATGCGAACGTTGATTTTCGTTACGCCAGAAGGCCAAGCTCAGGATGTGACGAGCATTTTTGGAAAATGCCAATTTCTCTGGTTTCGTTGCAAGAGTTCGATAAAGGTTGAGTCCATGAGAGATGTTATATTGTCTAATCATTGTGATTTATTTTACAGAATAAGGCACTAAATGATTAAATAAATAATAGGGTGCAACTATTACTACACATTTTGGATTTGTTTCTTGATCTGAGGTCCCACGCAAATAAATATTTTTTATTTTTAGCTATTGCGAAAAATGTTGGTGCTTGTTGATTGATTTACTAAATATATATTTTGTTGTTTTATGACTTTTGGAAACCTTAAGAAAACAGTAAGAGCTCAACTTCAAAGAGTTTTAGTTGGTATGTTGTCCCATCATCCCCCTGATGACGAATTGACGCGTGTTTTAGCTGAGAACGCCAGGATTAATTATCCAAAGCAGATCCTTAAAATTTGTCAGGATGAACGAGCGTTGTTTTGTCATTAACAGACACATTGTACGAAGGTAACTGGTTAGATAGTTGACGACTAAAATGGTAAGAGGCATTTTATTGTTTTGGTCAAATCATATGGCACGTGTTAGCCATAATGAGTAAAATTTAGATTTGAGATTTAACATTTGAGATTTTAATAATTGAGTTTTAAGACTTGAGACATCAAAATATGAGATTTTGTTTTTGATATTTGAGATTTAATATCTGAGTTATGATATTTGAGATTTGATAATTAAAATCTGAGTTTCGAGATTTGAGTTTTAAAGTTGAACGTTTATTGGAAAAGACAAATGACAGATCACTGGGATCGGAATGGCAAAATAAACTGAGAAATATAATAGATAATGAGTTGAGAGTTGAAAGCTTGTCGAGTACCGCAAGACATGCCGCTGCCAGTGGCATCAGTCCGGTAATAGCTCTGTAACCATGGTGGCAGATGGTGAGCTATGGCGACGGGCTGATGATGATGATAAAGCACTGTGTGTGCAGAAACGAATAGACGCTCTCTGAGCTGAGCACTGTGTGGGCAGAAATGAATAAACGGCCTCTGAGCTTGTTGTACTGTAGACAATCTGTAATGAAGGAAACTAATAGATAGTTATTGAGTATCTGAGCTTGTTGATCTAGTCACTGAGGTCGTGGTAGATAAATGAAATGTTAACGTATAGTCTCTAAGCTTTCAGATCATAAGTTATAGTATTCCTGGAGAGTTCTGTTTTAAATAAATATTTACTTTTATTAATTGACATTGGTGCATGGTTGATTTTGTGAAAGATCAATTCTGCGCCCAAATTGCTCTATTTACAGATTATGAATTAGGTGAAAACTTTCAAGATGCAGTAGAAGATAAATGGTGGATCAGCTCAAGAATGGAGATCCTGGTATGCAGGATGCTGTTACTGGTATGCAAGATGCAGAATGCTGTTGTTGGTATGGAGCAAACCATTGGTGGTATGCAGGTTGCTGTTGCTGATAACAACAATGCTGTTAATGGTGTGAAGAATACAGTTGCGTCCCGAGAACGTTCCGCATGTCAGTCTGGCCGTGTTAGCGAAAATATAATTATGCAACATTTACACTTATTAACGATCGTAGGGTGCTATATCGTTGCTAAGGCATATTGTTTTATGTAAATAGAATAGTATAAACTATATCATATGATGTGTGAGACGTATTAGTTATCAATAAAATCATGTCTTAATATTCATAAAATACCTTTTTTATTAATATATTTATATATATGTATATATATGTGGGATTTGGTTCAATGATAAAGTTAAAGTAAAAATGAAGACACAAATAGTTTTAAAATAATTTAATAAAAAAGAATGTAAATAATTCATTAACAAAAATAAGGTTTCTGCGTTCTATGTTTGACCATTGTCTTCATTCGACCGACTGTGTGCGACTGTATGTCTTCCGGCGGTCACCTGGTTTCGCCACGCATCAGCGCCAGATTCAGGGTAAATTCCCACAAACTCGGCCGTCCTGGGCCTCATCCGACTCGGATGAGTAATCTTCATCTCGCCAAGGCTTCATAAGGTCGGCGCTGGACGACGTTCTACCTGGACCTTCACCGTTTTCCACCTTTAACATATCATAACGGTTATTATTTTTAGTGCAAGTGATGACATAAGGACCAAGGAATTTTGGTAGGAGCTTAGATTGGGTAGTGAACTGGGTTCTTTTGACTGCAACGACGTCTCCTTTCTTATATTTCCTGGCCTCTTTTCTGCTTTTGTCAAAATTCCTCTTGTTTTCTTCTTGTACCTTAGTTATGCTTGCCTTCGCTTCTTTTCTTAAGTTCTCTCTTTCTTCATCATAAAGTTTAGCTGTTTCTTCTTCTATTGCTTCTATTATGGTCGCTGGCTCACCGCTTCGCATCTTCGTACCAACGAGCATTTCGAAAGGCGTTCTGTTGATACTCCTTTGGTGTGTGTTATTCAGAACACGTTGTAGTTCTACTGTGTGCCTGTACCATTTAGTAGGATCTTCTAACGTCAGCTTAGTCAGTACTGGTATGATCGTTCTTATAGTTCTTTCAGCTTGGCCGTTACCTCTTGGTACGCCTGTTGTTATTGTCAGGTGTTCAATATCATATTTTTCGCAGTATTCTTGAAATATTGTCGACGTAAACGCTGTGCCTCTATCCGATATTAACCTTTTAGGATATCCGAACACTGATGCTTGTATTTCCAACTTGCTTAGGGTATCTTCTGATGTAGTTGACTTCACAGGGTAAAGCCACACAAATTTGGTAAAACCGTCTACTACAACTAACAGGTGTTTGTAGTTCTTTCGCGTTGAAGGTAATGTGCCTAGATGATCAACGTGGTAGGTTTCTAAAGGTCGGTTACCTTTATCGATTGGACTCAGCATTCCTTCCTTCTTGCCTTTCTTTCTTTCTGCCATTATACATGGTATACAGTTGGCTATATATTTTTCGTACTTCTGGAAACCATAATTCTCTTTCTATCAGTTCTTGTACTTTCTTAACAGCAAAGTGTCCATTATCAATGTGCATTTTTCGTATCATTTCCATCTGCATAACTTTTGGTAGCACTAATAGCTTTTTACCTTCTTGTTCTTTGTAGAGTATTTCATTTTCTACTAGATAGTCCTCATGTGTTCCTACTTCTTTAATAAGCTTGACTATAGTACGTAGGTGTGGATCAACTTTTTGGGTTGTTGCTACTTGGGATAGTATGCCTCTTGTTACTATCATAGTTGTAGGATTTCGACTGAGAGCGTCGACGTGTGCCATTCTTGTACCAGGACGGTGTTCAATGGTGTAATCGTAGTCCGCTAGGTGGATTGCCCATGTTGCAATTCTGGTGGTTAAATCCTTTTTATCCATTGTCATTTGGAAAGCTGCACAATCTGTGATTATCTTGAATTTAATTCCATAGAGATACACTCTGAATTTCTTCAGTGCTGATATTATGGCTAAAACTTCTAGCTCATAACTCGTGTACCGTTGTTCTGCGTCGTTAGTCTTGCGACTATAATAGTGTACGGGGTGCATCTTGCCATCTTCGTTATTTAGTTGCATAAGTATGGCCCCTAGACCGTACTTACTTGCGTCCGTATGCAGTTCAGTAATCGCATGTTGATCGTAGATACTCAAAACTGGTCGCTTTGATAAGGAATCCTTTAGGGTGTTGAGTGCGATTCGTTCCTCATTTCCAAACTTAAAATTGCTGTCTTTCTTCAACAAATTGGTCAACGGTCTGGCAACTGTGGCGTAATTAGGAATAAATTTCCTGAAGTATCCTGACAAACCTAAGAAAGACTGGACTTGTTTTACGCTCTTCGGTTCTGGAAAATTCAAAACGGCGTTGACTTTTGTCATTACTGGGCTTATCTTTCCATTGGTTATTTCATAACCTAAGTATTCGATTTTTTGGCATAGAAAACTACATTTTTGCCAATTCATTTGCAAACCGTGTTCTTCAGCTACTTCTAGGACAGTTTTTAGTCTCTCTAATGCTTCGTCTTCATTTTTGGCCAGTATAACCAAATCGTCTAGGTAGGTAAGTAATATACCTTTTCGAATTAAGTCTTTAAAAACAAAATTGATATACCTTTGAAAGCTTAACGGTGAGTTGCAATAACCGAAAGGTGTTCTTAGAAATTCGTACTGACCTCCTGGTGTCACGAAAGCGGTGTACTTGATACTTGCTTCGTCAACAGGCACATGGAAAAATCCATTTTTTAAATCTAGCGTACTGAATATTGTAGCTCCTTGTAACTTGTCTATCTGGTCTTCTATTACTGGTAACGGGTATCTGTCCTTTATGACATTCTTGTTGAGCTTTCTATAATCAATGCATATTCTTGTAGTTCCGTTCTTTTTCTTGACTAACACTATTGGGCTGAATTCCGAACAACTTGGTCTTATGATGCCTTTATCTTTCCATTCTTCAATCTGTCGCTCCACTTCTTCATTTTCAATAGGTGATAGCCGTCTTGGTGTCTGATGTATGGGTGTTTCGTCTTTGAGTACAATTTTCGTGGTGACGGGTGTCGTCTTGGGTTCTTTTGGGTCGTATTCCGTTATTATCTTCTTTATTTCTTCGGTGTATTTTCTGTTTGTACTATCTGTTGTTATTTCTTTTGCTTCATTTTCTACTTCAATTTTCATAACATGGACTTCATTCTTAGTTATGACTGTTTTCGTTTGAGATAACAACTCATTTCCTATGATGAAATTCATGGTCATCGCATTTTGAGGTACAACATGGATATTGGTTGTATAAACGCAATCGTCGATCTTCACATCTGCTGTAAAACATCCTAATGTTTTCATTGTTGCTCCCAAACCTCTTAAAATTTTGGTTTTGTCTTCGACTTTTGGCGAACCAATTCTGAAGTATTCTTCTGCACGGATTAGGTTTACATCACTGCCGGTGTCGATCAATGCTTTAATTGGAACTTGGTTTAACTCAACCGTTTTGTACATCCTGTCTTCTGATGCGTTTTCAGTGACTTGCATACTTTTCGTTTCCTTTTCTTTTCTATCCACTTTTTCTCCTGTGTCTGCTTTAGTACATTTTGCTGCCAAATGTCCGAAGCCGTTGCATCTAAAACATTTCGGGCCTTTATCTTTACTTCTGCAGTCTTTGATTTTATGCCCTAGCTTGCCACAATTATGGCACCTCTCCACGTTTTGGGTTTTCGACCTTTTTTATTCTTTAGCTTCGCTTTTTTCGTTCTTTTCTTTTTCGTTAAAAATTCTATAGAGTTCTAGTTTTTCTTTTATTTCTGCAACAGTCTTTGCTCCGTATAGAATCATTTTATTCTGTTCGCGATCCTGTATGCCATCAATAACATACTCGACTAAAGCTTCCTCCTCTATGGTATCTTTTTGAGCAATACCTCGCATGATGATTAAGTATTCTTGGCAACTTTCGCTTGCTTTCTTTTTTCTGGTTGAAAGTTCTTGGTGAACGCGTGCACTATTGACTTTGTGTCCAAATTCAGTAATGATTTCGGCTTTGAATAATTTCCACGTCTTAAGTGTAGATTGCGCATTTAACCATAATTTAGCTGATCCTTTTAATAATTTTTTCGCGCATACTAATCGTTGTAACTCTGACCAACCGAATAACGTTGAATTTTCTTCAATCTCTTGTAACCATTTTTCGATAGATTGGTTATTTGCGTCTTCACCAAACGTTGGTAAGCAATCCTCGACATCACGTAAATTTAGAGGTCGTTCGTTGCCGTGTTGCCTTTGTAATAAATTGTTTTCGCGTCGCAACAATTCTAATTCTTTCAATAGCAGCTCATGTTCCTTAACATTCATCGCGTTTACATTTTGGTCAGCCTTAGCCATCGCGTTTTCTTCATCCGAACTCATTTAGGATGTTTATTCAAAAATGATTAAAATATAAAATATCTGAATACGCTCCTGTGTGCCTTGTTTGATAGCGCTGAGACACACTGTTCACGTGATCGCGTTCCAGCCAATCAGAACTGTAGGTAGTACTCGCGGGAACTTGATAACAAACACGTTGTTACCGGCTTTTTCATGCAAAACTACGTCGCAAAATATTTTACACAAATATTTAAAAATATTAATGTTATTGATCATGCAACTTAAATCAATTTTATCTACAGTCAATGTTCTTTATTATTTCGGCCTTAAACTATGTGCTTATCTGTTTTTTACAGCTTTATTTACTTCTTTTCAACTTTTCACTGTTTATCTACTTTAATCTTTTATTAACGTCTTTCTTACAACTGTTTCTCCACTTATTTTTCAAGTTTTAACTGTTTTTCTACTGTTCTCCACTTAGTTCACAACTTTTAATGTTTTTCTACTGTTTCACCACTTATTTCACAACTTTTCACTATTTAACTACTTTAAACATTTCTTCACAACTTCCTTACACTGTTACTCCACTTATTTTTAAAACTTTTTTCAACTTAACACTTCATTTTAGACTCTGTTTATATCATATTAAAATCCGCGATTGAGCCCCCAATTTTGTGGGATTTGGTTCAATGATAAAGTTAAAGTAAAAATGAAGACACAAATAGTTTTAAAATAATTTAATAAAAAAGAATGTAAATAATTCATTAACAAAAATAAGGTTTCTGCGTTCTATGTTTGACCATTGTCTTCATTCGACCGACTGTGTGCGACTGTATGTCTTCCGGCGGTCACCTGGTTTCGCCACGCATCAGGGCCAGATTCAGGGTAAATTCCCACATATATATATATATATTTCTATATATATATATATATATTATGTACCAGTCTCGTAATTTCACTACATTCTGGAAGCACACTGGTACAAAAATACGAGCTGCAAGACCCAGTCACATCGACAACCTGAAGGATGACCTCGACATCGCAGAACATTGGCGTGAAATATTTTTGCAGGACTCTGTGAAGGGTAATTCTACTCAAGCTGTCGATTTTTCCGCCGCAGTATCCCCAAATGACTGTCTTATCACTTGTGACAGTGTGAAGGAAGCTGTCAAAAGTCAGAAATGTGGCAAAGCTGCGGGCGCTGATGGACTAAGAGGGGAGCATATCATCCACGCCCCCTCTGAATTACATATTCTACTTGCGCTTTGTTACACTTTTATGATGGTTCACCGACACCTGCCGGCCAAATTCTTGGAAACGGACATAGTACCGGTACCGAAGGGCAAGAGCGGCTCAGTGACATGCAGTAAAAACTATCGTCCTATTGCAATATCTACCATTATGTCTAAAGTTTTTGAAAAAATTCTTCTGGCAAAATGCATAGATAAACTTAGCTGTGCTGACAACCAATTTGGATTTAAAAAAGCACATGGCACAGATATGGCGATCTATCTGTTGAAATCCACCGTCATGCAATATCTAGATAAGGATACACCCGTCTTTGCATGCTTATTAGACCTTAGCCGTGCCTTTGAGCGGGTGGACAGGGGAAAACTGTTAGACAACCTTAAACGGAGAAACGTTTGTCCCAGAATTATTAGTATACTGCACGAATGGTACAGCAAAGAGAAAAAGAGAGTACGATGGGGCCCAGTGAAATCCAGTTCGTTTATGCAGGACATCGGAGTGAGACAAGGAGGACTTCTTTCACCACTTCTTTTCAACGTTTACATGGACGACCTGAGTAACCTGTTGAATAAGGAGAAAATTGTCTGTGTGGTTGGCACCCGTCATATTAACCACATTTCTTATGCGGATGATATGGTAGTCTTTGCACCATCCCCAGCCGGTCTGAGAAAACTCTTGGCTATATGCGAGAATTACGCGATGGAGCACGACTTAATATACAACGTCAACAAAACCGAGTATATCGTGTTCCAGCCGAAAGGTAAAAAATATGCTGTGCCGAGTGCGTGCCTCAATGGTGAAAATGTGAAAAAAGTCTCTTCTGTGTGTTATCTTGGTCACTTTATCAGTGATGATCTCAGTGAAGCAGCTGACATCGACAGGCAATGTCGCTCTGTTTGTGTGAAAGCTAACATGCTAAATCATAGATTCTCGAAATGCAGTCCTGATGTACGTAAATATTTATTTAATACTTTTTGCGGTAGTATGTATACTTCGGCACTCTGGATGTGTCACACGAAAAGTCATCTTCGTAAACTTATTATTTGCTACAACAATGCATTTCGAGTAATCTTTGGTTTGAAAAAGTATTGTAGCGCAAGTGAAATGTTTGTGACGAATACAGTAAATTCATGTATGGCTGTACTAAGGAAATATGTTCATAGTTTGCGGGAAAGACTGTGGGCGACGTGCAACGAGCTTGTACAGTGCTGTTTAGCTAGCGATAAGAATTTTCTTACGCACTGGGCACTACAACTCATTCATTAACTTTTTATGAATGAGCGGTCTCTCCTACAAGTTGTGACCATATTTCCAATATATTTAATACGAACTCAAACATGTTAGTTTTATTTGTAATTTTTTGTTAACTGTTCTCTGTTAACTGTGTATTCTGTTTTCTGTTTCCGTTATGTGTTTTATTTTGGCTCTTGAGCCGTTCAATAAATATATTATTATTATTATTATTATTATTATTATTATATATATATATATACTTATATACTTACTTGCCAGCTATATCTAATAACATATTTTTATCAATACTGGTAAAATTTGATGTTCTTGATGTCATTTTGGTTTCTTTTAATATAATGTGATATAACCTTAACAGTAATCAAACTATAATAGCTGACAGCTGTCATGTAAAGTACAGTTCACATTAGCAAAAAATATCGGACCTTGGTAAACCAATTGTTTGGTTGACCAAGCATTGAAAAATGTTTATGCAACGCAAAATAAAATTGACCATTAGTCAGACTTGACCATTAGTCAGTTGTTACCATAGTTAACTGACGTTTCAGAAACCGGGCCTTAATGTAGGATATGTATTGAAAAATGATAAATACACATTTTAGGTTATGTTTTAAGAATAGTTTAAAAATATTCAGATTTCAAAAGAAATAAAAATATATATATACTTACTTGCCGGCAATATCTAGAAAAATGTTTTTATCGGTGTTGGTAAAGTTTGGTGTTCATGAATTCATTTTTTAGTTCGTTTTAAAACGTTTTAATTCTTTCAGCAACCAAATTCAAATAATCACAGCTGATGGCTGTCATATGAAGTACAGTTCACATTAACAAAAAATATCTGTGCTTAGTAAACCAATTGTTCGGCTGACCAAGCTTTAAAAAATTTTTATGCAACCCAAAATATAATTGACCATTAGTCAGAGCTGACCATTAGTCAGTTGTTACCATAGTTAACTGACGTTTCAGAAACCGGGCCTAAGATGTTATTATAAAAAGGAAAAATATAAAATGGAGAGTGCTATGGAAAACAATTAATCTATCATTCTTTTTACCGACCGTCAACATATATAAGGGAGGTATTGTGATCATACCGATTTTGACATTTCGAGATTTCGATGGATCTCCACGAATTGAGGTCCCTACATAACGTTTTGACTATTTTTAGCATGATGTCTGTCGGTCTGTCTGTCGGCTCGTGTACAGGTGCAGCGCAAATTCGGCTAAAAAGATTTTTATGAAACTGCATATATAAGCTTTTGACTTCAATGACACGAGTCGATCAACTTTTGGTAAAAATCGGTTGCCCAAAAATGGGAGTTTACTAGTGTCGATTTTAAGATTTTTGCGAATATTTAGCAACAGAAAAATATTTCAAAAAATATATTGAACAAAAGTTGCTATAAATGCAATAACTAATAACTTTTATTTGAGATGTTTTTTGATAAAACGAAAAATTACGAAAAAATTTTGTAAATTTTTTTAAAATTTTAATTTAAATTAAAATTCTAGCATTAGAAATAAAAGAAAATATAAAATAACAGACACAGGACCATATTACCTTTTTATTGAACAAAAACAGTTTAGAAGATTACATCCAATGTCAATTGGAAAAATATTATATAAGGGAGAAAATATATTCATTAAAAATAATATATTAAATATTCAAAGTGTTGGTAAATCCAAAATTAAAATTGAATTAAACAATTCCGTTGCTGCAAATAAATTAATAGATTTGGAGGATGTTAATAATATTGAATTTAAAAGTTACATACTTGAATTTAATGTGTCGAGACAAGGTTTCGTCAAATTTATAGATGCCACACTGACTGATGAGGAAATTATTCAAGAAACTGAATGTAAAATTAAAATCATATCACAAGAATTTAAAAGCGAATTTCCAGTACAGAAAAAAAAAAAAAACACATAAGCGCCACAATATCGTAGAGTTTCTCAAAATAATGATAAAATAATTTCGGAAAACTTGCAAAAAAAAAATTACTGTCGTTAATAGAAACATTCATTTAGCTCAGCTTGATAAGTTCAGCATAATGTACTTGTAATAATGATGTACTTGCTCTCTTAAATAACTTGAGTGATTTTGATAATGAAACTACAATTTAAATCATGGAAATTAATATTATTCAATGGAATGGGCAGTCGGTTAATGCTCGTAAGCCATTTTTAGACATGTATTTAGGCACATATAAACGTCATATAGTTCTACTATCCGAAACAGGGTTTAAAAGAAATAGATATTTTAAACTTCATAATAATAATAATAATAATATTTATTATGTTCAAAAAATGTTTAACATTTGTACACTCGTCAATATTACAATATGAAATTTAGATAAATATATATACTCTTTTAAAATTTAAAGGCGTCACAAGAGACTAATTAGGGTGCAGATTCTCATTCAAATCACTAAAGTCATTTGCAAGATATTCATCGGTGGAGTAAAATGCTTTGGCAGTTAAATAAGTCTTGGTTACTTTTTTAAAATTATCAAGTCTTAAACTCTTGATGTGTGTTGGAAGAACATTAAAAAATTTTATTGCAAAGTAATTTGCACTATATCTAGACCTAGCCAATCTAGTATAAGTAGGACGAATTTCGTTCTTATTTCTCGTGTCGTGCCTATGGACCGAGGAATGAGGTGAGAACTCACTAAGATTTTCACGGACGTACAGGATACAATGAAGGATGTATAGGGAAGGTAGGGTTAAGATTTTTAGTTCAACAAAACTACGTTTACAGTCCGATCTGTATATTAAATTGGCTAAAATACGAATAGCTCTACGTTGAAGCGAGAATAGACGACCTGTATGAGGAGAGTGACCCCAGATCAAAAGGGCATATGTTAACTGAGATTGGATGGACGCGAAGTAGTATGTTTTCATCACTGCCAGAGATGCACACCATTTAAGGTTAAATAGACAATTGATATTCGTACATAGTTTCTTGGCTAATTTGTTTATTTGGAGGTCCCAGGTTAGCTTACAGTCAATAAAAAGTCCTAGAAATGTTACCGAAACTGGGTTGTTTATCTCCTGTAAGCTTCTAGTCGAGAATACCATGTTCTGAGTCTTGTTGTTGTTCATGGTCAACTTATTGGCAAGAAACCAATTTTGAAAGGTAGACATGGCCAAATTTCGGTCATCAATAAGTGATGAAATAGAACTGTAGCTTTGAAGGGCGGTAGTGTCATCCGCGAAGAGTATTACATCCAGGTCAGTATTAAAAAAAGGCAAATCATTTATGAAGATAAGAAACAAAATAGGACCCAGAACTGACCCCTGAGGTACTCCATGGTTAATTTCTAGCATCTTGGAAGTATCGTTGTTAGAATTCACTAATTGTTTTCTATTGAAAAGGTATGACTGGATGAGTTTAATGCTATCCGGAGAAAACTTGTAAAATTGGAGTTTTTTTATTAGAATCTTATGGGACACACAGTCGAACGCCTTACTAAGATCAATAAATCTACCAGAGCAATAAACACCTTTGTCGAAGCAGTCGGTAACGTAATTCATGAATTGTAGAATTGCGCTTGTGGTAGATTTGCCAGATCTGAATCCAAATTGTTTATTAGATAATAAATTGAAATTCTCTAGGTGAGTAATCATTTGATTTTTTAGTATCTTTTCAAATATTTTTGAAAGACAGGATACTTGATTGAAAGAAAAGAAGGGTAAGGAGGGGTCAAGTTGAGTGCTATTAGATAGCAGCTCAATAAGGCATAAATTATTAGGATTTTTAATATTTTTAATCAGTTTATCAGCGACGTTGCAGAAGAACTCATTTATTTCATCTGCTGACAGGGAATACGGTGAAGACATTTTTGGTTTACAATTGTTAATAATAACTTTTCAAGTAGCTTGTGAGATATTATTAGAATTTGAAATGAATTTGCTGTTAGCCTCGATTTTATTTTTTATAGCTTGTTTGTAAGTTGCCCTATATGAATTTCTTAATGATAGAGACTGTTGGGAGAGGGATTAGCTAGATAGTGAGCATGTAGTACATTCAGTCTTTCTCTCATGGTTTTCAGCTCATAGTCAAACCAGTTAATAGTAAAATTGCATGATCTCTTTTTTTGGGGTTTCAGAGTGAAGGATGAATTGAAATTGTAGATTACGACACGGAGAAATAAGTCGAATTTATTATTAACATCTATGTCAGAGTCAAAGATAAAATCCCAAGAGATTGCATTTAAGGCTTCATAGAACCTCGCCTTTCCTTCTTGAGTCAAGGGGCGAGTCAAGGTGGTAGCACTCGGGTTAGTAGTGTCGTCAGATAATGGGCAAGAAAACTTGATGTTAATTGCATCATGGTCGGAGAAGGGAATTAAAATTTTGCTAGCTTTTATACTATTGTCGTTGAAGTTAATAAATACGTTATCTAGGGTGTTATTACCCCTAGTCGGAAAATAAACCAATTGATGGAAGTTGAAAGTTCTAAAAAAATCGTTAATAAGTATGGTATCATTATCTTTAGGTACATTGAATTTAACATTAAAATCACCGCCTATAATAATACGATACTTATGTTGAAGCGGAGTCAGGACCTTCTCTAGTACGCCGACAGAGATATTAATGTCACTTGAAGGCGATCTGTAAACATTTATAATTATGGCGTTTAATATTATTAGGAGAAATGCGTTTACTTCGCAGTGGGATTTTATAGACTGTTTGTTAAGATATTCTAGGTTTTTAACTCCACCGACGTGATTCTTGTGGATCAGAGAAATAATTCCCCCATGTTCTTTTATATTTCGAGCAAAAAATGAAATTGTATTATAGTTATTTAAATGAAACTCGGCACATTCCAATTCGTTCAGCCAGTGTTCTTGAATGCAAATAATATTAAATTTTCCGTCAATAACCAAAGAGTAATTAATTTTGCTTTTGATTGATTGGATATTAAAAAACAAAATATTCAGAAAAAATGTTTGTCTAAAAAAACATCGGAACAATTAGTGAACTCTTCGTTTATTTCATAGGCGTCAGGCAAGGTAGTGTCAACAGTCAGAGAATTCCTAGTGACAGTAGGACTAGTAATCTGATTGCTAACACCATTCGCCACAACACAACAAAACTTAGAAGGATAACATACAGCAAAAATTTTCGAGTGTATTGCCTCTATAATGTTTGTTTTTCCCATAATGTTAATATGAAGTCCGAGTCTAGTGAAGCATTTGCGGGGAAGGGAGCCTGTATCGATGATTGCAGCCTGGTTTCTGAAAACTTCACAAAAGAGTATGTTGTCTTCTAGTACTCTGCTATTGAAATCCGTCTGATTGTTCCAGAAGGGAGTTAATACAATCACCAGATTGGTATGTCAGAATTTATCTTTAATTTGTTGCAGTCGAGATCTGGATAAATTTTCATTTAGGGCAGCATTATTGGTTCCTCCAAATAGGATTACAAAGTCTTTTTTGGTGAAATTTTTTGACATGATGATGGCTGTCTCTGCCAATGCGTCGAATTTTGCATTTGGTTTGGATAAGCAGAGAGTATTGAGCTGATTTAGATCCTTAAATTGATCGTTCAAAATAAGGCCACAATTTTTGCCTTGGCTATCTGAGATCAATAATACCTTGTCCTTGACAGCCACCTGTGTGGGCCTAGTGGACAGACTGTTGCTATGGTAGGAGCCTTGCATCTGGTCTTTAACTGGTTTGGGATTGGCAGGTTTAATGATGGACTTGTTTGAGAACTGATTGTTGAAGGTAACGGGGGAACTGCTGGATATTGATTTCTGCTTGTTGATTCGTAGCTGATTATTGCTTACGTTCTTCTTTTTCAGTTCGGCTATAACAGTTTCTTGACTTTTAAGTTCAAGCGTTTGTACTTCTGTTGCCCTGGTTAGTATAGAGATTTGCTCAATATATTGGGAACAGGAGATACAGGAATTATTTTCTTTATTCGCAAGTCGATTTTGAAGGTCGGTAATGGTGAGATGTTGGTCGTCAATTATCTTGTTAAGATTTTCTTCAGATTCTAAATCCAAGGTTTTTAAGGATTCGTTGCCATCTATGGTACGATTTAGATGAAGATTTTTGTCGTGAAGTTCGATTTCCAGATTTTTTATGCGATCTTTTAACGTTGAAATTTCGGAATCAAAATAAATATCAACAAAATCAAAATCTAGTTTTAGTTTGTCTTCATCGAAAGTTTCAAGTAGGCGCTGAATAAATGCTTTTCGCAGTCCATTCGCTTTCAGTCCTTTCATCCTTAGCTTCTTAGTAAGTTCTTCAAAGTTCATGGTTGCGTACGAACTCATATTCAGAGAAAAAAAAGGGAGGAGGCAACACAAAGGAATTACAAAAATACTGTTTCAAATAATTAAATAAAAATACAAAATTTAAATATTAATCCAAGTAAGAATTTTTGCAATTTATGAAAATAAAAGAATAAGGAATTAACTATTATTATAAACAAGACTCTGCAAGTATATTGTTGATATTCAATAAGGTTTATTATTATTTATTTTAAGATTTCAATTATATAGACTGTGTAGTTATAGGTTATAAACAAATTATGCCGTGTGCAGTCGACTTTTATTTACTAAATGATTAAAGTTGAGATGTTACTTCAGAAACAAGTTTTAAATAATAGAAAAACAAATTCTGATCAATAATTATAAACAAGAATCTGCAAAAACATTAAATTTTTCAAACAAAATAAAGAAACAATATAATTTTATAGGTTATATATATCATACGTATGTATGTGCAGATTTTTATTAGTTTTTTGCTATAATAACATTAAATATTATTTGCAGAACACAGGACATAACATAATAATTATAACAAATAAGATTTGCTGAAGATTGAACAGTAAATAGACAAAATATTAGAATTATTCAATATTGATAAATGACTGGTTGGGTGCCACTGGTATGACGAATGTGACAGGTAAAAACATATGATTCTGACAAAAAGCGTTTATCCGTTGCTGTCAATTAGGTTAAAATATTATACAAAAATGGTCAATGAGTCAAAAAACTTACATGAAATTGTGATTAGGTTGTAAGATAAAATTAATTTATATTAGTTAATAATTAAAAACTTTATAAAAACCACTAAAATACATTAAATATTATTTGCCGCGAAAAACACAGTATTGCACACACACCAGTGGTACTCAACAGATAACTATAAACTAGCCAGATGTGATAGAAACGTGGACTATGGAGGTAGCGCTATTTTAGCTTTTAATAATTTAAATTTTCAAATAATAGACACAGAAGATATTTCTGATGACAATATTCAAAGTTGTGCAATTAAACTTAAAATACAATCAAAATATATTGATTGTGTATCTGTTTACGTAAAGCCCGGTCACACAATAGACAACATTATGTGTAGTTTATTACACTCAAATCTTTCTGATACGTTTTTAATTGGAGGTGATTTTAATGTACATAGCCCTGTATAGGGGTGTGCCCTTAGTGATCATAGTGGTCACTCCATACGAGATACACTGGATACATATGATATATATATATATATATATATATATATTTGGATATTTGGTTCTTGACGAGTATTATATGAAATAAAACGCAGGTTCTCTTTTATTCGTCAGTTTATTAAAATGTTCTTGTCGATTTATAAAATATGAAACGTTTCGTGCATGTGTAGTATGCACACCTTCAGTCAGTCAATCAGATAAAATAAAATCACCGCGTAGTCAACCCGAAGTTAAAAACTGTGTGTTAAAAACGAAGTTAAAAACGAAGTTAAAAACTGTCACACAGTTTTTAACTTCGAGTTGACTACGTGGTGATTTTATTTTATCTGATTGACTGACTGAAGATGTGCATACTACCCATGCACGAAACGTTTCATATTTTATAAATCGACAAGAACATTTTAATAAACTGACGAATAAAAGAAAACCTGCGTTTTATTTTATATATATATTTATATATATATTCTAAACGATGGATCTCCCACCCTTGTCACATTGCCTGGCCAATGTCCATTTGTAATACAAACTTGGTTTTACAAACTATGACAAAAACTACAACTGCAACACTAGGATAAAATCATTTCATAGTCTATACTGTAATAACTATAACACAATCATCAACTACTGTCAGAAATTTTACTCCAACTAGATTATGGAATACAAAAAATGTCAACTGGCCATCCTATGTTCAATATATTGACAAGTACATTCCAACATTTGAAGCTGATACAAATATATATATATATATTTAATATATATTCTCAACTAATAGAAACAATTAACAAAACTGCGGAACTTCCAAAATATTGCCATATAATACCCCACACAAGCCGAAACCGTGATGGACAATTAGATGTCAAAAAAAACTTGCAGAAGCAAAACAAACTTAGATAATTTGTTAATTTGTAGAAGACCTGAAAATTCAGAATTAAAATATACTTGGCTATGTTTGTTTAAAATTCTTGAACGATTAATTAAAAATCGATGAGAACGGTCTTTTGAAGATTACAAAGAGCTTTTGAAGAAAAAAGTATTGCTGGAACTGCCTTTTTAGATTTGGAAAAAGTTTTTGACAATATACAAATTCCAATCCTTCTAGAAAAATTGTCCGCTTTGCAAATACCTATAATTTTTATAAATCGTTTAGAAAAAATGTATAGTCTCCGAGAAATTGTAGTAAAATTTAATGTTTCGTTCAGAACCTCCAAATTATAAGAATTAACGTGAAATTAGTACTTAACATAAAATTTGTACGTAGAAATTAAGGAGTGTTCACAATACAAATTAAGAAATTAAGCCACTGACAGATATTTTTATCGATTTCTACTTTATCGATCGATATTTGACAGCTTTTTACATTTGCTAATGAGTTTTTGAGTGTTTCATGTTCTGAAAAGAATTAAAATAGAGGAAAAATTTATATTTATGCTCATAGAAAACATAAAGATGTGGATAGAAACAAAAAAAAATATGTAATTGACAGAGGAGTCCGTGTATTCTCGGTGAAACATATTTAAAATAAGATTAATAAATAAAACACTCGGTAAGTTTCACAAATATCCTGTTGATGGCGTCACTGCCGAAATACGTATAGAGTATATTAAACTGATATTTGTGAAACTTACCGAGTGTTTTATTTATTAATCTTAAAAAAAATATGGTCATAGAAATTTTTAGGTTGCCAATTGCTTACTGCGCATGCGTCAATTATAAATTAACGTAAGGGTTTGGAGTCTACAAACTTCTAATTTTAATTTATAAGTATTAATTTTGAAGGTTTTGAACGATAACGTACAGTTACGTATAACAAACATTTACGTTAATTCTAAGTACTAATTCTAATTCCTAATTTCCAAGGTTCTGAACGCAGCATTAAGGCAAAGTGAGTTCACCAAGGTTAATTTAAATAGGTATCCAACAAGGATCCATTCTTAGTCCCTTATTTTTCTACTTGTACACTGCCATATACAAAATTACCTTCCTAAATCTACAACCTCTGTTCAATATGCTGAGGATATTGTTCTTATAAATAGAAATTCAAAATTAAAGAAATGTATTCAAGAACTAAAACATTCCTTCTTTGATTTAGACATATGGTTGAATAAACATTGTTTCTCTTTATCAGATTCTAAATCTAGTATGGTCTTCTTTACGCGAAAATGAATAAAAGTAAACTATGACACAATTCTACTAGGCATACACACAATCTCGATAAAAGCCACAACAAAATATTTAGGAATGTTTCTTGATAAAAAATTAACCTGGAATTATCATGTTATTTATCTGCAAACAGAAGTCGAGAAATATTTAAATATATTAAGAGTTATAGCACATTCTTGGTGGGCAGCCAATCCGAACATAGTTCTTATGTTTTACAGATCTTATATTCGATATAAAATTGATTATGGTTCTATTTTTTATTCCTCATCTTTTCTTACGAATATTAAGAAAATAGATAGACTGCAATTTAAATCGCTAAGGACTTGCTTAGGGACAATGAAATCGTCTTCAATTAAATCTCTTTTGGTTGACACATGTGAATTTCTGTTATTCTATCGAAGGAAAAAATTGGGTTATAATTTTATCACTAAAAAATTGATGTGAAGTGTGAATTTTCACACATTTCAGGGTTTTGCAGGTATTTAGTAAGTGAATGATGATTATTTTGGATGCGAAAACAAATTTTATATTAAAATATTTTTTTTGTTAATTTTAATTCGAACGCCTAATACCATTATTTAGGTTTCTAAATATGTGCAGTATTTTTTTTTTATATAGTAAGGTTCATTAAGAATTTCAAAATTGCGCCTATGGCTTCCATTGGTTGTTATAAGTTCCGCCCCTCTGATTTCGTGTACATTGAAACAGAATTAAATTATAATTTAAACAATTTCCATTGGCTATTAAATTTACGCTTTTAAAAATTAAATGCAACATTTGCCAAACTATAATTAGAATTTTGAAAAAATAATTTAAACAATATAGAAATTTAAAAAAAATATATATATATATAGTCTCTTCTCCAGGGTTCGATCCCTATCGGATCGGGTTACATGGGTGAAAAGTCAGCGTCAAATACCACTAGACCAGCACACACGTTAGAGTGTTGCTTGTTACAAAGCTATAACTTGTGTACATTATTAGCCAAAAATCACAAAAAATGCGTTTTTCTCCAAAAACCTAATCTGATTAAAAATTCCTGTTGAACTATTCCGGTTCACACCAATGTACATTACTTAGAATTTTTTCAGATTTTTAGTTTAAACCATCTGGGCTACAGGGTGTGGGACAAAAAATTTTTTGCACTATTTTGGCAAAAATCGCTTCAAAATAATTTATTTTGCAAAAATAAAAATTTGATCGTTAATCCACGTACCAAGGGCTTTCATTTGATACCCTACTCAGAATTATAAAAAAATATTTTTTTTTTCGATGGGCACATATTTGTTTATATTTTTAGGGGGATATGTTTTTTAGATGTTTTAGTATGTTTCCTATGTGCGGGTCAAAGAGTTGTATAAGTATGCCAAATTTCAACTCTAGGTTTAGCCGTTTGGCTACAATTTTTACCGAACAGACAGACAGACAGACAGACAGACAGACGACAAAATGACGGTATAAGGGTTTTTTGGTCATACCTACAAAACCCTAAAAATGATACTTTGATTATAAGTCTATGGATTTGGTAAAATGGATTTATATTCAGGACATCACATCATTTAAAGGTCTTACTCACAAACCTCCAGAGTACATATTTTCATTTGGAAAAATTATGGAACTCGCCAAACATAACATAACATAACATTCGTTAACCCTTGTCCATTATTTAAGGTTCCTTACGAAAACAATTATAATGACATTAATATAATTATTCCACCTTTTACCGGTAACATAATTGTAGATAAAGAGATTTTTAAAGAGCAGTTGCGAATGACTGCATCAAATTATATATGCATTTGTACAGATGGGTTTAAATATCACGAGAATAACATTGTAGGAGCAGCTTTCTATTGTCTTTTCTTAAAAATGGGAAAAAAAATTACTTTACCAAATTATTATTCAACATTTTCAGCTGAATTGTATGCAATAGAAAAAGCATTAAATTTCATTATAGCATACAACAATCCAAAATAAAAATTTATTATTATAAGTGATTGTCTGAGTGTATTGCAATCTTTAAAAAAATCTAAAAAATTATCTTTTCATTTTAATATACAAAGAATAATGCACCTTTTAAAAGATATCAGTGAAGTAAAATTTATTTGGATTACATCACACCAAGGTATTATTTCACATGAGAATGACACAGCAGATAAACTAGCCAAAGTGGCACCAAAGATAACTACAGTAGAAATCACCTGTGCAGCACATCATTACGATTTAACAAGTACTCATAAAAACTTGAATGCAGAATGTGCAGACAGAGGAAAATTTTACGGACAAATAGAAAATAGTCTACCGAATAAACCCTGGTTTCATACTAGTGGAGAAAAAAGAAATATAATTACAACTATGTGTAGGATAAGATTTGGCCATGCATTTTATCCACAACATTTACATAGATTTGGTATAATTAAGTCACCGTACTGCCCCTGTGACAATAAAACTATTGGGACCCTAGATCATATTTTCTTCCATTGTCTAAATTTTTGTAATCAAAGAAAAGATCTTATTATGGAACTGGAAAAAAATAATATTAAACCACCGCATTCTGTTATAAATTTATTAAAACATTATAAATCATATGCATTTTTGGTCTAATTTCAAAATGTAATAAATTATATCTGTACATATATATGTTTTATATAATATTATATAAAATGTGCTGGCTAATATATTCGAAGGACCAATAGCCAATAAAACAATAAATAAAAAATAATAATAATAATTTCAAGATCTGTATTTTACAATTGATTTCAATAAAATTTTATTAGTTTATGGGCCCAGGCCACGTGGAATTGAGAAAAGAATGTCGTCTTTTCTCTGAATGAAAATAGACTAAAAAGTTAGTGTACCTGTTAAATTAACCTACTTAAGTAAAGAAAATAAAATTGCTACCAGTAGTGACTACAAAGTACATGTAGGTAAACTTGAAGGGCCTGATGACTGGGCAAAGTGGAAATGCAATATTTCTGTGGTGTTGTGTTTGTATGGACTTGTATACATTGTTAATGGTGTACGCGAACGTGTCCAATTGCCCGAGAAGTCGTCAATCGAAGAAAAAATGGCGTACGCAGATTGGCAAAAAAACAACGTAAAAGCGGCAAGTTTGACAGCAAGTACGTTCAGCAAACCAATGGCCGAGCTCGTGTTAACGTGCAATAACGCGAAGGAAATTTGGGACAAATTGTGGGTACGATTTGAATGAAGCAGTACGCAACGCTTGAATATGCTGGTTGAAGCATTTTTTCGGGTGAAACGTGATAATAAAGAAGGCATTAGCACACACGTTGCCAAAGTGCAGAAACGTGGGTCTAAACGACGAATTAACAAAACACGAAGAAAAAACTTGGTCGGAAAGAATATTGAACAGCTGCGTGATCAAAGCACAACAGAAGCAACTACTTCCATGTCATCTGGTGAGTACAAAAAGAAGTAAAATGCTGAAAAGATAAAATCATCAATAGAATTAGCAAAGCGTAAATTTCCGTGTAACAAGTGCAAACAATTGGGTCATTGTGCAGCACAATCTTCACAGAAGAAAACTGGTAGCAACAATAAAAAGTAGTGTAAGCAATAGAATGGCAATTCTATATTCATTTCATATGCCATGGGCGTTTCGACTGAAAATTATATTGATGCAAACAAATGGTTTTGTAACAGTGGCGCTACCAAGCACATTACACAGAACAAACAGTTTTTTGTTTTGTGTAGTATATTCGCTGTTCCTGAAGTGATATTATTCGGAAAACATGATGTGAGTATGTATGTGTATGGCCTAGGAACAATTGAGATTCAAGTCCGACGAAACAATAAATGGTATATTGCTGCAATAAAAATGTTTTGTATGTCCCAGGTGCAAACGCGCATTTTTTTTTCTGTCAAATCAGCGACAATGAATGGTTACAGCATGACAATCGATGACAAAAATGTTACGATTCGAGACAAAGTTAGTGAGAATATCAAAATGACCGGTTATGTAAAAAATGGTCATGTACAGACCATTTTTTAGATAGCGTAGATCAGTGTTCCTCAACAGGTGGTCGCCAGAAAAATTTTAGTGGTCCGAGAAAGTTTTTATGTGTTTTTTGCAGTTTAAAAAAAAAAAATTATGCACATATTTTATGTAAATAATTTATATTTTGTTTATTTTCTGTGAACTTTCTGTGATTTTCTACAAATAAAATAAATGTATTTAGTAGCACATTAAATATATTTGTTTTCTTGCAAAAAATAAAACACAACAATTATTATTAGTAATCCGCGTTAGAAAATTATATATTATACTGGTCCGTGGTGCGTTTTTAGTTGAGATAAACTGGCGTAGATCATATCAACTACAAACCCAAATAATCGCTACGACGGGCTTCTCAGAGAAAGTGTGATACAAGAAGTGTCAACCGATTGATATGTACTATCATATTAACTCTCAAGTTTACGTTTAATTAACCCTAAGATAATAAATAATTGTTCTATGTCGAATCACGAAATTTATTATTTTCTCCCGACCTGACTTAGGTTCCACTTCCGATACGAACTCACATATAATCCACAACGATAAGGGCCCTAACTATTACATGTCTCTAAAGAAAAGTTCATGAAAAGTGGTACCATCAAATTCAAGCGAGAATCAGAGGTTGTCTCAAGGGCCGTGTCTGTAAAACCACCTACGCACGATTGAAAAACTCAGGGGTCTACTTATCCTTAGCAATTTGTGGCCGCCTCGAATATCATACAGGCGATTTCAGGCAGCGAACAAATAGGTTATGATTGTTTGATGGCTCGGTTGGAAATAAGATTTGGTGATAATCACCGCCAGCAAGTTTCTCATAGCCAACTTCTCAGCAGACACTAAAAACTCGGAGAGATGCTGCAAGGATTTGATGCCGACATTGACAGTCTTGTTCGTATAGCTTATCCATCAGTTACAAATGATTTTATTGAGCGACTCTCTGTGGAGTCCTTCTTCGTGGTGGGGTATGAGTGACCTAGAATTACAATGAACTCTTCGTCTAGCGCATTTAGAGACACTGGATTATGTATTAGCTCCTGCATTAGAATTCGATGCTGTACACAAACTTCGAAAGTGCATGCGCATCTTCGACGATTCGATAACGAGGAGTCCCTGGATGGAAAGTATAAAGAATTGTTTCAAAACTTCCACCCAGAAATGGTAGATCATCTCGAAGAGGGGAGTCTCGAGTTGACGGGAGTTTCTCAATACGTTGTTGAAATTGTGGCAAGCCAGATCAAGTCAGTAGCTTCTGCTACAATGTTTCGAACATTTGTCCAGTGCGAACATTTGTGACAGGTTATTTCCGATCCGCACCCTGAAGCGCCGGTTCGACATTAAGTCTTTTAAAAAGAACATCAAGCGTCCCCGGATACTCCAAGAATGCGGAACGGAGAATACCATATATCCATGCAGTGTCAGAGGCTTTCTCAATATCGAAAAACACAGCTACCAGCTGTTTGTTTTCAACGAAAGCATTTGTCTGTTGCTTAGTTTATAAATTCAAATAACCGCGCTTGATTTGTGTACAGAGGTCGCAGAAATAGTAAGCTGTGCTTTTTGTACACAAATTAATATGAGATTTTTAGTAGGCAGTGATTAACAACAGACACATGAAGCGAGTATTGACAATATTTTCTGGATAAATAAATTTTTTCTACTTGAAGCTGAAGTATCCTGAGTTTGAACGAGTTTTTTACAGTCCACTCCTCTGATCCATCGACATTTGGTCCTTCGAGCCGGATACTTCAGTGTAAAGAAAAAAGAATTTGGCCGTTGTGTCAAAGGTATGGTCGCATTTATTAGTTTGAATAGGTCAAAACCGTTATAGAACAGTCACAAACTTATTATATTTGGTAAATTACTCGGTTATTTTGTATTGTAGTGTTTACACTGAGTAACTTTAGATTTGTTTGTAATTGTAATAATTTGGTTGGAACGGTTGACTACCAAAAATGACGACAACCTTAGAATTAAAAGGTTTAATTATGAAACGGGGTAGTTATAAAGGACAAATTACACGTTTTAGTAATTATTTTAGTAATTTAGAGGTCAGTACTGCGAGTAATGTGTCCGTAAAACAATTAGAAATAAAGTTGGAAAAAATTCGCGAGATTTATAATTTTTTTTAACGAAACACATTTACAAATTGAAATATTAGAAAATAAAGAAGATTCAGCAGAACGGGTAGAATTCGAAGAGACATTTTATAATGTAGTAACAGATGCTGAAATCTTTTTATCTGATTATAAAAAATTACATAATGTCATTGAAAATGAAACAAATAACACCTTGGTTACGCATTCAAATAATAATAAACAAAACGTCAAACTTCCAATTATTCATTTGCCAATTTTTTATGGACAATACGATCAATGGATCGAATTTAAAGACACATTTCATTCACTTATAAACGAAGATACGGCATTGTCAGATATACAACGATTTCATTATTTACGTTCTTCTTTGAGGGATAAGGCATCCAAAGTTATAAGTTCTTTGACAGTATCAGCTAGTAATTACAAGGTTGCATGGGATTTGCTTACCGAGAGGTACGACAATCGTAAATTAATAATAAAAAAACATATTTCGGCTTTATTTAATATGCCTTCGTTACAGAAAGAAACACTCGCACATTTACAACAACTTCTTGATACGTTTCAAAAACATTTTAGATCATTAAACGTTTTAAATGTGCCAGTTAAACATTGGGATATTTTATTATTATATATAATCGTTTCGAAATTAGATAGCGATACTAAAAGAAAATGGAACGAATATGAATTAGATATAGAGACACCAACGATCGACGACATGCTAACATTCTTAAACAAACGTTGCAGTGTTTTAGAATCAGACTCTGAGGGTATTAAAGCAAAAAATATGAATGTGCGTAACGATAATAAAATAAGGTCAAATGCGGTAGTGGATATGAATAAAAAATGTACATACTGTAATCAGCATCATAGTATTACGCAATGTTCGAGTTTCTTAAAATTATCAAAAAAAGGTCGGCATGCTGAAATAAGAAAACTGAACTTATGTTTTAACTGTTTGAAAGGTAACCACATTGTAAGAAATTGTACAGCTCCTAAATGCACAAAATGTCGCAAGCGGCATAATATTTTGTTACATTTTGAACAGGGTGAAAAACAAGGTGACGAATCAGATGAAGAATCTGATGGGCAAGTTGACATTAAAATCAAACCTGTCACAGAAAACAACAATGCATTTGTCTCTCACTCCCGAGAATCTGTAAATTCGTATGAATATGTTTTATTATCCACAGCTATTATTGTTGTGTATGACATATTTAAAAATCGTCATGAGTTTCGTGCATTGTTAGATAGCGGTAGTCAATCGAATTTTATTACGGAAAGAGCTGTTAAAATCTTAACTTCAACTAAACTTAAATGTACTAAAAATATTGTTGGTATAAATCAATCACATTCACGTGTAGAGTATAAATCTGATATAACTATTCATAACCTGAATAAAACGTTTAACTTAGATATATCATGTTTGATTTTACCCAAAATAACTGATGAATTACCGAAAATTAAATCTAGTCTCTTAAAGATACCGGCTGACGTTACGCTGGCCGATCCTGGTTATTTTAATGGTGGAGAGATAGATATTTTGTTAGGGTCAGCAGTATTTTGGCAATTATTGGGTAAAGATCGAATTGTTTTGAATAAAAAAGGACCTACGTTATTTGACACTAAATTAGGTTGGGTCTTAGGTGGAAAATTAGTATTAAAAAACAATTATTCTGAGAAAATACGTTCTAATGTTTGTGTTAGTTGCGAAAAGATATCAGATAAGTTAGAAAAATTTTGGGAAATCGAGAATTTAGATTCGCAAAAGGAATTAACATTGAACGAAAAATGTTGCGAAAACTATTTTATAGAAACGCTTAAAAGAGATTCTTCCGGGCGTTTTATTGTGAAGATTCCTTTTAATGACAATCTTAGAAAATTAGGTAACTGTAAAAATATTGCATTAAAGAGATTCTTAAATTTAGAGAGGCGTTTTGATCAAGATATTGAATTGAAAAATCAATACTCACAATTTATGTCGGAATATGCAAGTTTAGGGCATATGTCAATTGTAAAAGAATATGATATTAACGACGGTTACTTTTTACCACATCATGCAGTTTTTAAAAAGGACAACAATATTAGAAAAATTAGAGTTGTGTTTGACGGATCAGCAAAATCAAGTACCGGAGTATCGTTGAATGACGCGCAATATGTGGGGCCAACGATACAAAATGACTTATTTTCAGTCTTAGTCAGATTTAGACAACATGCTTTTGTTCTTACCGCGGATGTTGTAAAAATGTATAGACAAGTTCTTATTTCGGATGAACATAAAAAATATCAATTAATATTTTGGAGAGAGAACCCAACCGATCCTTTGCAAATTTTTCAGCTAAATACGGTGACTTATGGTCAGGCATGCGCACCATATCTCGCGATAAGAAGTTTGTTTCAACTGGGTATAGAATTAGAAAAGTCCGATTCTGTTTTAGCTGGTATAATTAAAAATGATTTTTACGTTGACGACTTGTTGACTGGGGCTGACACTATGTCAGAATTGTTGGAAATTAAAGACAAGTTAGTTAAAACTCTAGCTAAAGGTGGTTTCTTGTTGAGCAAGTGGTGTGTAAATTTGCAAGAAAAACAGGAAACTTTAGATATTTCATGTTTAAATGATCGAGATAAAATTTTAGGTGTGCGATGGAATCCTAAGAAGGATATATTGCATTATTCGGTTAACGATATAAACGATTCCCCGACTTTTACTAAACGGACTATTTTGTCTCAAGTATCACAATTATACGACCCATTAGGGATTATTGGTCCAATTATAATTTTAGCGAAAATTCTGATTCAGAAGTTGTGGTTATTACAACTAGATTGGGATGAATCAGTACCAAACTCGATAATATCTGAGTGGATTGATTTTAAAACGCAACTTAAGAACATAGAGAGCATTGAAATACCGCGATGCATAGTTAACAAAGGTAACATTAGCGTAGAACTTCATGGATTTTCGGACGCAAGCGAACAAGCGTATGGAGCATGCGTTTATGTGCGCACTAAGACGCATAGAGGGTATGATACACGCTTAATATGCGCTAAGTCTAGAGTCGCTCCAGTCAAAAAAATAACGTTACCTCGTTTAGAATTATGCGGCGCAGTACTTTTATCAAAATTGCTCCAAAAGGTTAAAAATTCAATAAATATTAATGTCAATAGAATATATTGTTGGACGGATTCAACTGTTGTGTTATGTTGGATAAAACATAGAACGAAATGTTGGAAGACTTTTGTAGCGAATCGCGTTTCTATTGTTCAAACAATTACGCATATTGATGATTGGCATCATATAAAATCAAAAGAGAATCCAGCAGACGTGATCTCACGAGGAATGTTGCCAAACGAACTTATAAATTCGGAATTATGGTTTCATGGCCCAAATTGGTTAAAATGTGATTCGTTAGAGTGGCCAAAACAAAACTTAATATTAAAAAATGATACTTTATTAGAAAGAAAAAAATTGATTTCAAATGTATCCATAGAAAAATCAAAATTTGATATTTGTGAAAGATTTTCAAATTATAATTATTGACTAGCATTAATTGCTAGTTTTGCTTTCATATTAAGGTTTGTTTATAATACTAGAAACAAAACACGACGTACCGGTAATCTTTCACAATTCGAATTGAATAATGCGTTGAATAAATTAATTTTAATTGTACAATCTGAATCGTTTTGTGAAGATCTAAAACAATTAAAAAAACACGGACAAGTCCTCAATAAGAGCAATTTATTATCTTTAAGCCCTTTTTTAGATAAAGACGGTTTGCTTCGTGTGGGAGGTAGGTTGTCACAATCGAATTATGAATATACTAAGAAATATCCCCTATTGTTGCCTCATAAACATAAATTAACATTATTAATTATGATGCAAAAACATAAAACACTTTTGCACTGTGGTGCACATACTTTGCTTAATTCAGTAAGAGAAAATTTTTGGCCAATAGGAGGGAAAACTTTAGCCAAACAAGTTACTAGAAACTGCATAACTTGTTTTAAGGCACGACCTAGGTTTCAACCTTATAAGATGGGTGATTTACCTCGTACTCGTGTCACTCCTAGCCGTCCATTTTTAGTTAGCGGTACGGACTTTGCAGGACCATTCTTGGTAAAGGATAGGGCCACTAGAGGAGCAAAATTATTAAAATCATATGTGTGCGTATTCGTTTGCTTCTCGACTAAAGCGGTGCACCTTGAGTTGGTAGCGGATCTTACTACTGATAGTTTTCTAGCTGCGTTAAAACGATTTTTTGCACGCAGAGGTATGTCCTCAGACTTGTATTCTGACAATGCCACAAATTTCGTTGGTGCAAATAACGAAATTAAAAAGGTGTATGAGTTTCTCAACGAAAATCAGAATGTAATTTTAAATGATTTAAATAAACAAGGTATTACTTGGCATTTTATACCCCCTAGATCACCTCATTTTGGAGGTTTGTGGGAATCATCTGTTAAAAGTATGAAAGGTCATCTTGTCAAAGTTATAGGAGAAAACCATTTACGTTATGATGAATTTGTGACTGTTCTTGCGCGCGTTGAAGCTTGTTTAAACTCGCGACCATTAACAAGTATAAGCGACGACCCTGCAGATTTGAATTCGCTGACCCCAGCGCACTTTTTAATCGGAGGTCCGATTCATTCGATACCAGAAGTAGATGTCTGCAAAGAAAAATTTAATAGCTTATCACGCTGGGAAAAAACGCAACAAATTACCCAGCAGTTTTGGCGTCGTTGGATGAGAGACTACATTCAACAACTGCAATGCCGCACCAAGTGGCAAGGTCAGGCAAACAACAGCTTGCTCGTCGGTGATCTGGTGTTGGTGGTGAACGAGAACACGTCTTCTCTTCAATGGCCATTAGGCCGTATTACACAACTACACCCAGGCGAAGATGGGACAATTCGAGTAGTTACCTTAAAGACTAGTACTGGTACCTACACCCGTTCTTCAAAGAAGATTTGTAAACTGCCCCTTCCCGCACCCTAAAAGTGTAGTACCAATAGTGTTTGTGTAGTGAAATTATGGCCTGTTAAAATATAATATCGAAGTGTTAGTTTTAATTTAAACTAGAATTTTTCGTAATTTTACAGACTGACAATAAATTGTACTATTGTTTGTTAAAAAAAAATAAATGTATACGTATTTCCTATTTGCTAAAATTCTTATTGTATTGTTTGCTTTACTTGATAATTGTTAATTATTGTTTGATTTATTTGTATATTTTGTGTATTGAAAATTGTATTTTCAAGCTGGCCGAAATGTCTGTTGCTTAGTTTATAAATTCAAATAACCGCGCTTGATTTGTGTACAGAGGTCGCAGAAATAGTAAGCTGTGCTTTTGTACACAAATTAATATGAGATTTTTAGTAGGCAGTGATTAACAACAGACACATGAAGCGAGTATTGACAATATTTTCTGGATAAATAAATTTTTTCTACTTGAAGCTGAAGTATCCTGAGTTTGAACGAGTTTTTTACAGTCCACTCCTCTGATCCATCGACAGCATTCCTGATAGATATCTCTAGTCTGACCAGATGATTTGCTCTTGAGCGGTAACGGTGAAAACCGCACTCTGTGTTGGCCAGCAAGTCGTTTGATTCTAAAAACCAAATCAGACGCTCGCTGATCATTCGCTCCATGAGTTTGCAGAGACAACTGGTCAGCGATATAGGTCTATAGCTAGAAGGCAAGTGTTTATCTTTCCCGACTCTGGGGATAGGAATTATATGAGATTCCTTCCACTTGGTCACGCACTTGCCCTCAGTCTATATCTTATTATAGACATTTAAAAGCCTAGACTTAGATGATTCCGGAAGATTTCGGATCATACGATAATGTATCGCATCTGAACCAGGAGAGCTATACTTACACTTTGCGCTTCGCACTTAGACATCGCGCTACCTAGCTCTTCACTAGAGAAAAGCAGGTTGTACACCTCGTCTGGAGAAGAAATTGAGAGGTATAGATTCTAGACCTGCTTTACGAGTTAGAAACTCAAGTGGTTAATGTTCAGAGCTAGAATTGAACGCAAAATTATATGCCAAAGTGCTAGCAATTTCGACCGCTGTGGTAACTACGTTACCATTTACTAACAGAACAGCAATTGCTGTAGTTGTATTGCGACTGGAAATTTTCCGGACCTTCTCCCAGACTTTGGCCACTGGAGTGATAACTGTAATATATTAGTTCCTACAACTCCTCAAGAGGAGCAAAGGGCCTCAATTAAGCATCTGCATCTGCAAGATCTTGATTTCGCCCCACGACTTTCCCATTTCTCGCAATTCTTTCTCCACTGTGCGCCTCCATACGTTCTTCGGTCGTCCGATTCTCCTTTTTCATTGCGGGTTCCAGTGAAAGGTCTGTCTGGTTATGTTGTCTGAGTCTCGCCTAGGTATGTGTCCCAACCATCTCCATTTGCGCAAGTGTATCTCATTTCTGATCTCTGACTGTTTCGTTATTCGCCATAGTTCTTCATTGCTTATGGTGTCAAGCCAATGGTTCCCATTATCCTTCTTAAACATTTATTAGCAAAGACTTGCAGTTTATCGGTGAACGTCTCGTTAACCAACCATGTCTCACAGGCATATAACAGTACAGACTTCACATTGCTATTAAATACTCAGATTTTCGTTTTCTTGGTTAAGTGGGCTGATGACCAGAATTTGTTCCAAGAGGCAAACACTAGCTTTTCTTCTTGAATTCTGGACATGATGTCCACATTACCTCCCCGTCTTCGGTGACAATGCTGCCCAGGTAGCATAATTTGGAGGTTCGGTCTATGGTCGCATCTTGAAGGTGAATATTCCGAGTATTTACGATGTTTACGCGCATATCTTTTGTTTTGCTCACGTTGATCTTAAGCCCTGCTATACGAGCAAAGCTTTCCAGATCGTTCAGTTTACTTTGTATATCTTGAAGTGACTGGGCAAGTAGGCAGAAATCATCAGCGTAGTCCAGATCCTCTAGGGGAGTGGCAAGGTTCCATTGGATGCCTCTTTGCGAGGAGTTTGTTGCACGCAAGACTGCATCTATAGTGAAGAGAAATAGCAGTGGGGACAATACGCAGTCTTGCTTCACTCCCGAATACGTGAATGGGACTGCTTACTTTCCCACGGTGTTCAACTTTGCATGTTGAATTAGTATACATGCTTTTAATAAGATTTATTATCTTGATCGGGGTACCATTTTTTTCTAATATCTGCCACAGTACATTGCGGTTAAGTCTTTCGAAGACTTTTTCATAATCAACGAACAGAAGGTAGACTGGAGACCTCCATTCCGTTGCTTGTTCCAGAATTAATCGTAGTGTATTAATCTGGTCTATGCAGGATCTGTTAGGTCTAAATCCAGCCTGCTCTTCACGAATGAATGGTTCTAAGCTATCCTGTATTCTTTCCAATATGATAAGGTAGAGAACTTTACTTGCAAAATTTAACAGGGTGTGGATGGTTACCAAAGAACGAGAGCAGTCTTATGTGGATGGTTACCAAGGAACGACATCAGTCAATTGTTATTGTTAGCAACTGTCAAAGAATATAATTTAATTTTGTTTTAATCAATCAGAATTATAACTTATGTAATTGTAATAATAAATAATATAATTAGAAAACTAAATTGGTGGCCCCGACGTGATCTAAAGCAACTCAATTAATATTTAAATAACATTTACTGGTTGCTTGCAGACATTTTTTTGTTCATTATGATTAATGGTGAAGCACACTCAAACACAGATATGGCTCGAATCAGTGTTAAATTACCACCATTCTGGAAATGTGATCCTAATTTATGGTTTTCACAAGTGGAAGCTCAATTTCACACATCCAATATAACTAGTGATGTAACAAAATATTACTATATCGTTGGAGCAATGGATAGCGAAATTCTTCTCCAAGTGAGTGACCTTATTAAAAATCTACCAGAACGTAACAAGTATGAAACAATTTAAAAAAATTAGTAGAAGAATTTTCAGAAACGGATAAGAATAGGATTCAAAAATTAATATCAGGAATGGAATTAAGTGATCGCAAGCCGTCACAATTATTAAAAGAAATGCGCAATCTGGCAAATAGCAAAGTAAGTGATGACGTTTTACAAATTTTATGGCTCAAATGTTTACCCATTAACGCTCAATCAATTTTATCTGTTAATCAAGCTCAATTAGATGAGCTTACGAAACTGGCAGCTAAAATTATGGAAATATCATCCACTTCTGAAGTTAGTATCATTAAAAATTCATCAAAAGATATTGAACAACAATTAAACAGTTTTCCAATTGAACATATTATTCAACAAATGCAAGAAAACATTACAGATCTCTGCAAGCAAGTCGAGCAAATTAATAATAGATTTTCAACAAAATATGTTAAAGGTGTTAAATCCACAACATATAGAAAATCATCTTATTGTTGGTATCACACGACTTATGGCAACAATGCAAGGAAATGTATTTACCCATGCAATTTTAAAAAATCGGGAAACTACAAAAGCGGTCGCAACTAGAGGCTAACGATTCCGCTAATAAAACAAGCCGCCTATTCATTTTAGACAAGATAAATAATCTTAAGTTTCTTATAGACAGTGGTGCCGATGTTTCAGTTCTTCCACCCCCTAAGAAAAATATGTTGGTTAAAGATTACAAGCTTTTCGCCGCAAATGGGACATCAATTAGAACTTTTGGACAAAAAGTTTTAGTTATGGATTTAGGCCTCAAGCATAAATTTTCATGGTCTTTTATAATTGCTGACATCTCCAAACCAATTATAGGAGCTGATTTTTTAACACGCTTAATTGACAAAACAAACTTATCTATCTCAGTTGGTGAGCTTTGCAGTAGTAAAGCGATCATCATTAAAACAATATCTGGTGACAATAACTATAAGAAATTGCTCAGTAAATTTCACACTATTACTAGACCATCAATATGTTTCAAGAAGATTTAATTCATGATACAACTCATCATATAATAACAAAGGGACCGCCAATTTTTGAAAATCCACGTCGCCTTTCAGCCGAAAAGTTAGATATAGCTAGAAAAGAATTTCACTACATGGTAGAAAACTGAATTTGCCGTCCATCAAAGAGTTCTTGGGCTAGCCCTTTACACATGGTACCTAAGAAAGATGGTTCGTGGCGCCCCTGCGGAGACTTTCGTCGACTTAACTCAGTCACTGTACCTGACCGTTATCCTATTCCCAACATACAAGATTTCTCACATTCGCTCCACGGTAAGCATATTTTTTCTACAATTGATCTTGTCCGAGCATTTCATCAAATACCCGTTGAAGACAAGCATATTGCAAAGACAGAAGTTACCACACCATTCGGTCTTTTTGAATTTCTGCGTATGCCTTTCGGATTATGTAACGCTGCACAAACAATGCAGCGATTCATAAATCAAGTATTACAAGACTTGCCGTTTTGTTTTGCGTACATCGATGACGTTCTGGTGGCTTCATCAAATATATGGATGTTCATAGATAAATGTTGGATGGAATTGACATGTACTGAAAAATATTTTACTCTAATATATTATATTGTGTTGTATGTTAATTTACATGATAAAATTGTAATCATTATTGGTTATGGGCCCAGTACTCCAGTAGTACCCAGTTATTATGAAGTAATAGTTACTTTGGTTGTAAATAAAACTTTAAGAATCTGAATATTTCATTATAAGAAATAAATTTAAAAAAAATGGATTCGGTTACAACTTATACAACCATTGAAAAACTAAATGGGAAAAATTACATAAATTGGGCATTTAAAGTAAATGTATATTTGAGAGCAAAAGGATTGATTGAAATTTTAACAGAACTTCCACCGATAACCAGTGCAACATCTCAGGTTGTAAATGAGTGGAACAAAAAGGATGCTGAGGTTCTTAACATAATTGTTCAAAGCGTTAGTATAGAACAAACAATGTATATTCTAAATGAAAAGACAGCACGAGGTGCATGGCTTAAATTAAAGGAAATATACCAAGGAGATATTCAAGAGCAAAAGATTTCTCTTCGTAGAGATTTAGCAAATGCAGTATGGCGCAAAGATGACGATGTCAATAAATATATTACACGCATAGAATCTTTGGAAGCATCACTAGCTTCTATAGGTGATATAATGACAAAAGCGGAGATATCATCTTATATATTGAATGGTCTTCCAAGTCATTATAAATCAATAAAGCGTATATATGAAGCCATGAAAGCAAATGATATTACGCCAAAACAGATCATAAATTCTCTTATAAATGAAGAAACGAGATTAAATGAAGACGAAAATGCGAAGGCTTATAAGATCAAGTCAAAAAAATATATGGAAGGTAAAATTGTAACATGTTATTTTTGTGGCAAGAAAGGACATATACAGAAAGATTGTTGGCAAAAAGAAAAGAGTAGAAACAAGACAGAAACAAAAAAATTTAAAACTAACCAGAACACGAGATACTCGAGAGAATATAATGAAATAAGAAAGAAAGTGAACCAGGTATACGATAATGAAAGTGATGATGAAGATACAGACTACTTGGTAAATTCGGTCAGTCATGAAAAAAGGAAGAAGAGAGAAGTGTCATGGGCAATTGACAGTGGTGCGACCTGTCATATATCTAATAATCCTAAAAATTTAGAAGATTATAAAGAGAAGAACTCTGGAAGTATAACAGTTGCAGATGGAACTTTGCGAGAAACTGTGGGAGTTGGAAGCGTAACCCTGAAACCGGAGACAAACAGTCAGTATAATTCTGTTACATTTAAAAATATTATTTGTGTTCCAGATCTGGATGACAATTTGTTATCTGTCAGCAAACTAGATGATGCGGGTTTGGAAATATGTTTTAAGAATGGGAAATGCAAAATTTTTGATAAAAATGTATTAATTTTGACAGCTGAGAAAATAAACGGCTTATATAGATTAAATTCTAGAATTATTAAAAATAAAGAAACTGTCAATATGTCAAAAATGACAAATAATGACATTCTATGGCATAGACGTTACGGTCATGTGCATCATGAAGCACTATTTAAAATGTATAAAAGTGAAATGGTTAGAGGACTAGTAATAAAAAATAGTTTGAGAAAACAATGTGAACAATGCGTTTTGGGAAAAGGTACTAGAGAAAACTTTAAAGTTACTAATAGACCACCAAAAGAAAATATTTTAGATTTGTTACACATTGATTTATTTGGACCAATAACGCCTAAATCACTTGGAAATGCGAAGTATGTCATGTGCATAGTGGATGACTGTAGTCGAAAAGTTACAGTATTTTTCTTAAAACATAAATCGGAAGCAGGTACACATTTAAAAAGATTTATATACGAAAGTGAGAATGAAACCAACAGAAAAGTAAAGACCATCAGAACAGATAATGGGGGTGAATTCACATGTAAAAGATTAGAACAATTTCTTATTGAAAAGGGAATTCGAAAACAAACCACTTTACCAGCAACACCTGAGCAAAATGGAATTGCCGAACGAATGAATCGTACACTTCAGGATATGTCCAGGACAATGTTATTAGAATCGGGATTACCAAAAACTTTTTGGGCTGAAGCCGTATCTACAGCTGCTCATATACGCAACCGATGTGTGACTAGAGCACTGCAAGATAAAACGCCACAAGAAATATGGAGTGGAAAGAAACCTACTGTTTCTTACATGCGAGTCTTTGGAGCTTTGGCATATGCTTGGATACCTAAACATTTCAGAAAAAAGTTTGACGCCAAAGCAACACCGTCTATTATGATAGGATATTTTCAAAATAAACAAGCATACCGTTTATATGATCCTGAGAAAAAGAAAGTCTTCGCATGCAAGAAGCCTGTATTCTTTGAAGATAAGAAGGGTTCGGATTTATTGTCAAAGAATAAAGAAAAAGAAATGGAGAAAATTGAAGAAATAGTAACAATAATGCACAAAAGAAATAAAATTACTGAAGAAGATATAGATCAAAATGGAGAAAATAGAAACGACAGAGAAAGCACAAGAATTCAAAATGAAAAAGAAGTAATATTAGAAAACGAAATAGAAGAAAGAAGGATTGAAAACGAATCAAAGAATAGAAGTTCTCAAAGAATAAGAAACAAGCCTGATAGACTTATTTTACATCCTGAAAATAAAAGTTATTGTAAATTATCAAAAAATGAACAAACAGCACCAAGAAATTTCAAAGAAGCAATAAATGGTCAATGTAAAGAGGATAAGATGAAGAGTATGGATGAAGAAATGAAATCACATAATGAGATGAGTACATGGAAGATAATTAAGAGAGAGAAACATATGCATATCTTAAAATCAAAATGGATATTTGTGTTGAAAAATGGTTTAGAAGGTATTAGATTTAAATCTAGGCTAGTAGCAAATGGTTATTTTCAAAGAAAAAATGTTGATTATTATGAAACCTATTCACCAGTACTTAAGTTAGCCAGCCTTAGAATTATATTAGCTGAAGCAAATAAACTAAATTTGGTACTGAAACAAATGGATGTGAAGACGGCATATTTACATGGAAAATTAAATGAAAATGTATACATGGAACTTCCGGAAGGCTATTATAAAGATAAATCTAGAGAAGAATACGTGTGCAAGCTGGAAAAATCACTGTATGGTCTAAAACAATCAGGACGAGAGTGGAATTTTACTTTAGACATGGAATTAAAGAAACTGAACTTCAAAAGATTGGAAAGTGACAGATGTGTGTATATACGGAAAGATGAAGAAGGTTTAATAATGTTAGGAGTATATGTAGATGACTTTTGTATTGCTGCATCAAATGAAAAATTAATGACAAAATTCGTGCAAGAAATACAGAAAATATTTGATGTAAAAGACCTTGGAGAACCAAATATAATCTTGGGGATGAGAATAAAGCAAGATAAAGAAAAAGGAATCATAACTATTGATCAAGAAAAATATATCGAAGAATTACTTAGAAAATATAATATGGAAGACGCTAAAGGAATAAAAACTCCAATGGAAATAGGATTGGTTCTTGAGAAAAATGAAAAACCCCTTGACCAAAATATCCCTTATCAGTCGTTGGTTGGCGCATTAATGTTTTTAGTACAAGGTAGCAGACCAGACATTACTTACCCGGTACATTATTTAAGTCAGTTCAATAATTGTTTCGATAGTACTCATTGGAAACACCTAAAACGAATTTTAAGATACTTAAAAGAAACAAAGAATTTGAAACTTACATTTGGAAAAGAAAGTAATTTGACGGGTTATACTGATGCCAACTGGAATACTAAAGAAGATGGAAAATCTACTTCAGGATATTTGTATTTATTGAACGGTGGGGCAATTTCTTGGGCTTCAAAAAAAAGAGCCAATTATAGCTATGTCCACGTGTGAGGCTGAATATGTAGCTCTTTGTGAATCAATGAAAGAAGGAAAATGGATAAAAAATTTATTCACTGAATTAGAAATGGAATTATCCAATAATGGTAATACAATAACAATATACTGCGATAACCAATCTGCACTTAGTATGGCAAAGAATGGAATAAATAGTAGAAGATCAAAACACATGGATTTAAGATATTTATATGCAAGAAAGGAAATTGAAGATGGAAATTTTGAATTAAAATATATACCAACGAATCAGATGTTAGCAGATGGATTAACCAAAGCATTACCAGCCGAGAACATTATTAAAATAAATAAATCAATAGGATTGATAAATTAAATGTTAAATATGATGGTGACTTGATTTTTAAAAGCGTGTGGGAATTTGTTGTTTGTTTTAATATGGGATAAGCGCTTCTTAAAATCAAGGAACCATGGCGACTGGATAAATGTTGGATGGAATTGACATGTACTGAAAAATATTTTACTCTAATATATTATATTGTGTTGTATGTTAATTTACATAATAAAATTGTAATCATTAGTTAGCACATCCATCTATTAGCTGTCAACTAAGTTTGGCAGTTGACGCATCAGATACAGCAATTGGCGGAGCACTACATCAGCTTTATAAAGGAGACTGGCAACTTCTAGGTTTATTTTCAAAAAAACTATCACTAGCGTAACAAAAATATAGTGCGTATGATAGGGAACTTCTAGCAGCATATTTATCTGTTAAGCATTTTCGTCATATGCTCGAAGGTCGTATCTTTAAAATATTTACAGGCCACAAACCACTTACTTTCGCTTTTAAGCAAAAGTCAGATAAATACTCGGCTCGACAATTCTCCACAGATATTCAACACATCTCCGGAAAATTTAATGTTGTGGCAGATGCATTATCAAGGTTAAGCAGCATCGAAATTTCAACAACAATAAATTATGAAATACTGGCCAAAGAACCAGATCTGGACGAAGAACTTAAACAAATTACTAGTTCTGGTGTTTCTTCATTAAAGCTTAGAAAAATACCTGAACTAAATATATATTGCAACACAACCGCTGATAATTTACGACCTTTTGTTCCAAAAGCACTGCGAAAACAAGTAGTTGATAGCATACATAATTTATCTCATCCAGGAATTAAAAGTACAGGTAAGATGGTACGACAAAAGTATGTCTGGCCATCAATAAATAAAGATATTAGAAATTGGGCCAGGACTTGTATTTCCTGCCAAAGCTGTAAAATAAGCAAACATTCGCATCCCCATATAGAAAGATATTCACTTCCTAGTGAACGGTTCCAACACATTAATATGGGTATAATAGGTCCACTTCCCCTCTCAGATGGTTGCCGTTATTGTTCAGCATGCATCGACCTTTTCACACGTTGGCCTGAAGCTTTTCCAATAACCGACATGTCAGCAGAAACTATAGCGAAAACATTTTACTCTAACTGGATATCAAGATTTGGAATTCCAGAGAAAATCACTACGGATCAAGGACGGCAGTTTGAATCAGACCTTTTTAAATGTTTAACAAATTTACTAGGAATTTCAAAATATCGCACCACACCGTATCATCCCTCTTCTAATGGAACTATAGTAAGATGGCATCGTACACTAAAAGCAGCACTTATGTGTCACTCCAATTATAAATGGACCGACGCCTTACCAACTGTTATGTTAGGTTTACGCACAGCATTTAAAGAAGATCTTGAATGTTCCGCTGCAGAACTAGTATATGGCACTACACTTCGTGTACCAGGAGATTTTCTACAACCGACCAAAACGACAACAAATCCATCAACATTCGTCCAAAAACTATTTATTTATTTATTTAAGACATCAACAGGCAGTGAGTGGCCAATTACAGATATCTACAGAATATTAGTACAATGTATCAGATGATATAAATAAATGTGTTGTTATAATTAAATACAATATGAAACAATTTTATTTTATTTAATGTGTAATGTTTAACATAATATTCATTTTCGATTTAAAATCTGGAAGTGAACTATTAAATATGTCTATAGCATTAAATTTCTCATTAAAGACTGACATGCATCGGTTTAGAGGTGAATTTTGAGAGTAGTTTGTATTGCAATTATTAATGTAAAATGTATTTTTTGATCTAGTATTTCTTTGAGGTACTAATATGTTTATATTTGAAATAAATGGTTGAACATTTATTAAACTATTAATAATTTTATGTAATAAGATCATATAATTTTTTGTTCTTCTAGTTTCAAGCGTACTGTAATTTAAATCGTTTAAAAATGAATGATAGGTTGATGAATGGAAAGTTAAGTTTTGTTTTCGAGCTAAATACCTCATATATTTAATTTGTATTTGCTCTATGCTGTAAATATATTTATAGTACAAAGGATTCCAGATTGGTGTACAGTATTCCAGGTTGGGTCTAATAAGACTGTTGTACAGGGTCAACAGTGTTTTGGAATGGGTAAAGTTAAAACTTTGTCTTAAAACAAAACCTAGCATTCTATAAGATTTATTTATGATATAATCTATGTGCTGATCGAAACGAAGCTTAGTATCTAACATAACACCTAGATCTTTCGTAAGATCAACTTTTTTTATTGTAACGTTATTTAATTTGTAGGGATATAATATAGTATCACGTTTCCTTGTAAAAGTCATAGCATTGCACTTATCAACATTGAGGGAGAGACAATTTTCGGCACAATATTTATAAAATGTATTCATGTCATTTTGCAAATAATGACAATCTACCTGTGAGTCGATACTCTTAAAAATTTTCAGGTCATCTGCAAAAAGTAAAAATTCGCAGTTTTCGAAAACCTGACCTATATCATTTATATAACAAATAAAAAGTAAGGGACCCAGGTTGGACCCTTGAGGCACACCGGAAGTGGCTTCATAACTTCTAGATTTAAATCCGTTAACAACCACTGATAAGATCCGGTTTCGAATGTAGGAGTCGAGCCATCTACGTAGCGTTCCGTGGATTCCACAGTTGAATAGTTTTTGTATGAGAATATCATGATTGACTCTATCGAAAGCTTTCGAAAAATCAGTATACACGGTGTCTACTTGTTGGAACTTGCTAAAGCATTTATTTACATATTCAGTGAATGTAAGTAGATTTTACAAAGTGGATTTTGATTTAACGAAACCATGCTGTTCTGGAATTATTATGTTATTAAAATGATAATTTAATTTATCTAGGAGACACTTTTCAAATACTTTGGCTATTGCAATAATTTTGATATGGGTCTGTAATTTTTTAATATTTTCCTTGTCGCCGCTTTTGTGAATAGGCGTTATGTAGGTACATTTCCAGATGTCCGGGAATATACCTTCTTTTAAGGAGGTATTAAAAATTATTTCCAAAGGTTCAACTAAATAGTAAGCACACGCTTTAATAAAAATAGGATGAATGTTGTCAGGACCTGATGTCTTATTAGTGTCTAAACTACTTAATACAGATAAAATAGTATCACACATTTATAAAATTTAGACTTTTTGAAACGCAATTAGCATTAGTAGTGTTTTTTTTTGTTTATTCGTAATTGAATTCTTATTAACATAAACAGATTGAAAAAAGTTAGCAAATACATTAAAAATATCATCACCACTGGATGCGTGTATATTGTTATAATACATGTGGTTTGGTATATAAGAAGTACCCTTTTTAGATTTGACATGTTTCCAGAAATAAACAGGATTTGTATTAAGGTTTGATTCGATATTTTTTATGTTTTTATTATGACAATCGGTAACCAACATTTTTACACGTTTACGTAAGACATTAAAAGTATTGTAGTATTCTTCATTTTTATAAATTTTCCATTTCTTATGATACTTATTTTTTTCTTTAATAGCTTTTATGAGAGGTGTAGAGAACCAGTGAGGGTATTTAGACTCTTTTTTAAGTTTTGATGGTACATATTTGTCTATTATATTATATAATATTTTATAAAAATGGTCGAGCATATTATTTACCTTGTCATCACTCAGTTCTTCTTGCCAATTTATTGAAGATAAAGTATAGATAATTCCCTCATAGTCAGCCTTGTGGTAATTAAGATAATGATTTGAATTTTTGTTTAAAATATTTAGATGTTGCAAGTCTAGGGTTAACTCTATTACTGGGTGATGCGTGTCGATTTTTGAGAGTGGGTGATTACAAGTGCTTACTTCAATAGTGTTATTGGAAAGAACCAAGTCTAATATTTTGTTATTTTTATTACGGATGCCGTTAAATTGTTCTATATCACATAGAGACATGATATTTTGTAATAATTTTTCAGTGGCGCTAGTAGGATTTTCTATAATGAAGCAAGATTGTGACGGTGACCATATTAGGTTGGGCAGATTATAATCTCCTACAAGTAAAAATAAATCGTTTGGGTGAGAAATAACCATGTCAGTAATATTATTAAAATGTTTTTCGTAAATATGATTCTTTGTATTTGGCGGAATATAAGTGCAGCAAATGTTCAGTTTAGTTTGGGTGTGATTATTTGTTATAACTGTTACCCACACAGATTCATATTCACCTTGAAAATAATTTGTTTGTATTGAATTTAATTTTTTTGAAATCGCTACTAAGACTCCACCACCGTCTTTTTTGTTTGAATTTAATCGGTCACATCTATAGATTGAATATCTATTATCGAACAGTTCATTGTCAAAAATATTTACATTTAGCCATGTTTCAGTTAACATAATTATATCATAATTACTTTGAATAAGGTTATTATAAAAATATGTTGTTTTTGTTTTAAGGCCACACACATTCTGATAGTACATTAAGGGAGACATCGATACAGATTATACAAATACGAATATTAATAATAATGATTTAAGAATCAAGCACCTAATTTAGAAAGATCTTCTTCTCTAAGAATTATAGTTATTGGGGACGTATCATTTTTCCTAATAAATATTTTGCTGTGTCTTACCCAGACATATTTATAATTTAATTCGCTAGCTTTAATTTTAGCATATCTTAATAATAATTTATTGTGCGGGGACAAATGTTCATTAATGAAGATTTTAGTTGAATTTGAAAGTCTATAACCAAGATCAGCCGAGCTAAAACCTTTTTTCTGTTGCTGACGTCCTTTCGCTAATACTTCATCTCTCTTCAATCTCGAAACGAAACGGATTATTATGTTCTTTGGGCGTTGTGTATGTCGATCCACGTGAGATACCCGATGTACAGCGTCGATATCGTTGATAATTATTGGACAGCCAATTTTATCGCCTAGATTACTCACCAAGTTTAATAAATTCTCGTTTGGAGTCTCTGGTACGCCTGCAATTTTTAAGTTGTTAATTCTAGATCTCTGTTCGAGATCGGAAAGAGAAGTTTCGATGGTTGATATTTTTTTCTTTAATAAAGTGTTTTCCTGGCGTAGGTCTTGTATTTCTTTGATATGTACGTCCCACTGACTCATTTTATTTTGAAAATCATCAATTTTACTGCAACAGTACTCTACAGATGTTTGAAGTTTGGTCTGTGCAAATTTTATATTTGACATTTCTGTTAGTACTTTATTTATTGTGTCTGATAAGCGATCTATTGAACTTTTCATATCAATCTGTTCCTGGTTATGAGTAGTATAATTATCGCCTAGAGTGATATCGGTAATAATATCTTCATTAGAGGACTGTGACTTTGGGCGGCAAGAACCACATTTCCAGTTGGCACCATGAGGACCTCTGGTGGATCGTAGGTCTTTCATATCCGTACATGATTTATGAAAAAAATTATTACATTTACCTTTGCACGTCACAATATCTTTAACGTCTTGGGTTTCAGAAAGTTCTTGTTTGCATTTTGGACACTTCATTTTAATAAGCACTTTATTCAATAATATACAGACACGAGCAAATAAAAAATCAGATAAAAAAGACTGGAAAAATGTCACTGCGAAGACTTTTGATAGTCACTGGAATATACACTTACTTAAACTTGTTAAGTTGTGTTTATTTAGGAAAACTGTTTGAATTATTATTTAATTAAAATATTTGTTATTAATAGTGGGGATATAAACTATTATTTTATCACAAAATTTGCACTAAAATTTTATACACAATTTAATATAAATTTAAACAATATATGTTAGTTTTTAACACAAATATTTTTAAATTTATTAAGAGCTCATTAATTCATGTACTAACTGTTTTAAATATGAAATAAATATGTTTGACATACTATGCAAAATGTTAAGCCCGTGGATACGTCTCATCATATTTCGAAACAAAAAATCTTTATTTATCAAGATTTGTTAAACTGCTCACACGTTTTTGTCCGAAATGATGCAATAAGAAAATCTTTACAAGCTCCCTATGAAGGACCTTTCAAAGTACATACAAGAGAAGGAAAAATATACAAATTATTGGTAAAAGGTAAACCCAAGACAATAAATATTGAAAGGTTAAAACCCGCCTTCATCATTACTAATTATTAATATTTTAAAATTTAACTATCTGTTATGTTTTATTTCTTCATGTTGCCGTTGTCACTGGGGGAAGAGTAATGTGGATGGTTACCAAAGAATGAGAGCAGTCTTATGTGGATGATTACCAAGGAACGACATCAGTCAATTGTTATTGTTAACAACTGTCAAAGAATATAATTTAATTTTGTTTTAATCAATCAGAATTATAACTTATGTAATTGTAATAATAAATAATATAATTAGAAAACTAAAAGAGTAAAGATCTTTCGCGAGAGCTTCGTAATCAACTGCTGTTGTGATAACATCAACCCGAGAAAGAGCATCTGCTACAATGTTGTCTTGAGCAGAAACATGTCGGATATCTGTCGTGAATTGACCAATAAAATCCAAGTGGCGAAATTGTCTAGGAGAACATTTATCGGACTTTTGGCGGAACGCAAATATTAACGGCTTGTGATCCGTTAAAATTGTGAACTGCCGATCTTCAACCATAAATAGAAAATATTTGACAGCACGGTACATGGCTAGAAGTTCTCGGTCGAATGCGCTACATTTCTTTTGACCAGGAGTGAATTTATTTGAAAAAAATGACAGTGGTTGCTATCCTTCAGAATTCCACTGTTGAAGTGATGCTCCGATACAACTGTTTGACGCGTCTGTAAAAAAAGCAAGCGGAAAACACGAGTCAGGGTGCGCCAAGAGTGCAGCTTTAGCTAAACTATTTTTATAGTTCGTAAAAGCATGTTCTTCAGTTGACGACCACTTAACCAACTCCTTATTTTTAACAGTACGACCTTCCAGGAGTTTGTTTAGCGGTGCTTGCATTTCCGCTGCCTGATGTATAAATCTTCTAAAGAAATTAATTATTCCAAGGGAACGGCGTAGCTGTTGAATGTTGGTTGGTTGACGAAAGTCAATAATTATTATTATTATTATTATTATTTTTATTATACTGTACAGAATTAAAGCTTAATAGCTTGTAAATTCAATAGATACATTACATACAGCAATTATACATAACAAAAATTAGCAATTTTTACATAATTAAATTAGCATTTTTAATACAATTAAATAAGAGAACAAAAATGAACAAAAATTGCAAAAGAAAAAAAAAACAAAAAAGTTTTACACTGTTCTACATAAATAATTAAATTTAGCAAATTTTACAATTAAATTTAACAATATTTACAAAAATTCAGAATAAGAAACAATAATCAAAAATAAACAAAAATAGCAAAGAGAGAGAGAGAAAAAAAAGAAAAAATTCTACACTGTTGACATTTGGGAATCTAAACAGTTTTTGAAAGAGTTCACTGAAGCCGCACTCACAGTGTCACTGGGTAACTCGTTCCACTTATGGAAAACTCTGTTCGTAAGAAAATTCTCACGGGGGATTCGTTTAAATTTTTCACGACTTAGTTTTAGGGTATGTCCGCGAAGTCTTGTGTTATTACTTAACTTGAACATATAGCACAAGTTAAGGGAAAAATCGTTGTGTAGAATTCTCCATGTTTGGATGAGATCACCTCTCGCTCTTCTTTTGGAAAGAATAGGCAGCTTGAGATGCTGGAGCCGCTCCGGATATTGAAGACCGCGAATTGCACGTGGCAGTCTGCTGGCACGTCGTTGGACAGATTCCATCGCTTGAATGTCACGTTGAAAGTACGGTGACCAGACACTGACTGAGTATTCTAGGTGAGGTCTGATATAGGTTTTGTAAAGTTTGGCAACCAAATTTGGTGACATATTATTAAATGTTTTACTTAGCATGTAAAGAGCCGTATTTGATTTTCTCACTACTTGGCCCACTTGCTTGGACCAGCTTAAATCATTCGAAATGATCACTCCTAGATCACTCTGCTCTGAAACCACTGTAAGCCTGGTGTTATTAATGTAGTACGGTGAGTTTGGATTATTTGGTCCAATGTGTAAAACAGTGCATTTAGTCGGGTTCAGAGGAAGACGCCACATTGTAGACCAATTAGTAATAGTGACCAAATCGCCTTGTAGATCTCTGCTAGATGTTAGAGGATTTCCAAAAAGTTTAGTATCATCAGCAAAAATGAGGGACCTGGATGTAAAAGCGGCAGGAATATCTGCAGTGTAAAGTATAAATAGCAAGGGCTCCAATACGGAACCTTGAGGTACACCACTCAGAACATCTTTAGTCGAAGAAACAGCATTACCAACGCGAACGCGAAAAGTTCGATTTGTTAGGAAAGCTGAGATCCAGTTTAATAAGTTATCTCTTATGCCAAGGTGCTCAAGCTTATGTATGAGTAAAGCAGTTGGTACTTTGTCAAACGCCTTGGCAAAATCGAGATAAATGACATCAGTTGGGAGTCCTTTGTCGTGAGCGACGGTCCATTCATTTGTGGCTACTAAGAGGTTAGTGCAAGTGGATCTTTTAGGTTGAAATCCATGCTGCTGCTCGGGTATCAAGTTGTAACGTGTAACATGGACCTGGAGCTGTCTGGCAATTATTCTTTCCATACTCTTACATATGTGGGAGGTAAGACTAATTGGTCTGTAATTTGCGGTTGAAAATTTATCTCCTTTCTTGAATATTGGCGTTACCTGCGCAGTTAACCATGCTTGTGGAAGCTTGCCAGTCCTAAATGAAAGTTTCATAATGTTTGAAATAGGATGAGATAGTTGGTCAGCACAGTTACTGAGAATTTGTGAACTTATCTGATCTGGTCCAGGAGATGAAGATTTTAGTGATCGGAGCACTTGTACAACATCATCGGACTCAAATTCTATTGCAGTAAGATTATTTGAGACTCGTGTTTCAGCTGGTAATTGTGGATAAATAACTGAGTCAGATGTGTCAAATGTCAGTGCAAAGTACTCACCAAGGGCTTCGGCGACTTCAGAATTGGACGTGCATAATTCCCCGTTAGGTCTCTTCAACATGGGAGTGCCAACTTTGGAGCATAGCCGACTTCTGACGTACTTGTAAAAGGCCGAAGGCCCACGTAACATAATGCCATTTTCAAAGGAGGTTCTAGCACGTCTTAAAGCTGCTGTTAATTGGTTGGAAGACTGTCTGAATATTATGTAATCATCCGGGTGTCTTGATCGTCTGTATCGTTGCCAAAATCTTCGTTTATTTTTCAAAAGATCGTTGCATTCAAAGTTAAACGTAATAATACTTTGAACTTTCACCTGTTGAGGTTTGATACCTGAAGATGTCACCGTACGTCCAAGAAAAGTAACATCTGTTTCTCCTAGTACGCATTTAGATGGATTTAAGACAACTCCATAGTTATTGAGACGTTGAAACGGCATACAATGGTGCTTCTCTTGCTCGGCTTCTGACGCCGAAGCAACAAGAATATCGTCAGTGTAGACATAAGCAAAATCAAAATTACGTAAAATTTCGTCCATAAACCGTTGAAAAGTCTGCACTGCATTCCTTAGTCCAAAGGACATGAATACAAATTCGAACAAACCGAATGGTGTTGTAATACGCTGTTTTCGATACGTCTTCTGGATTTATAGGAATCTGATTATAGGCGCGAACTAAATCAATAGTAGAAAATATCTTCGCATGTGCAAGACCGTCAGTGAAATCCTGTATATGCGGTTTCAGATATCGATCAGGGACTGTACGCGCATTGAGTGCACGGTAATCTCCGCAAGGACGCCACTCATCTTGTCCTTTTTTAGGTACCAGATGTAAAGGCGACGACCAATAGCTGTCTGATGGACGTGCTATGCCAAGTTTAACCGAGCAGTTCAGCAACTATCTTGTCAAACTCATGGCATTCGTCACATTTGAATTATTTAACAAAATGTCCATTCGTTCTAGCTTCATTTAAAAATTGCTCTAGCACGTCGCATACTTCACTTTTTTGTTTATGGAAGAAAATTCAGCGAAATTTACTAAAGCCATTCTTGAAACATACGTAATAACATGCTCTAGCAAAAGATTTCGTAGATATCGGCCCATTGACATCTGCGAGGATCAATTCGATAGTAACTGTTGGTTGATTCATTCGCTGTTTAAATGGTAACATATGCATTTTTCCCATCGCACATCCATCGCAGAATGTTTCTTGCAGCCTTCCACGTTGATGTTCATTTTCTTTTTTAACATGCGTTCAAAACGTTTTTAACATGCTGTTTATTTTGGTGACCAAATCTCTTAAATTCGGAATAAATTAAGTTTAAGACGCCAAAGTTTTCTATACAGTTGATTTAAAAAATGTTTTTTCCATGCTGCTATGGAAGATGAAAGCAGAAAATATACATCATTTGTAACCCACAATGGTCGGTATCAATTTCGAAAAATGCCTTTCGTATTGTGTAATTCATCAGCTGTCTTCTAGAGTTTCATAAATCAGATTTTCCGAGAGTTATTTTATCAGAACATTGTTTTAGTCTACATGGATGATTTAATAATTCCAGCAAATTATGAGGAAGAGATATTATGGAAATTGAAGGAGGTTTTAAAAGTTGCAAAAGATTATGGTCTGCAAATAAACAAAAATAAAAGTCAATTTTTGAAAAGAAGAGTACAATTTTTAGGATGTAATTGAAGAAGGCAAGATATATTTGTGGCGCCCGCACCGTTCCGGTACGAATGAGAAAGGTGCCGGACATCAACATGGGCAACGATAAGATTCGTGTGACCCCCCGCACGTGACGGGAATAAAAGAAATGTACAGGTGTAAGGTGGCTGTAGACGCACCGAACGACCTCAGACTAATGAGAGAGTTATTGTTGAGGCTAAAAACAGGCGAGTTACTCCAGTGCAGATCGCGAACACAAAATAAAGGGAGACAGGTACAGGTAGCATAGTTTGTATATGACAAATAAAATATAAATAATTAAATTTGAACAATTAAACTCTAAAAAACAAGAAATGTGCTAATATATACAAATATATACAAGACTAACAAACAAATAAATTAACCCCCAATTGCAAATACAACAATAAAATACAATAATTGGTCAGTTAAATAAATGCAAACAATTAGTAAAAAATTATCTAATAATTATCTAACAATTAGTAAATATTGGATATTAATTTAAATAGCAGAATTCATAAAAAAAATAATAATGTTTGTTCGTTATTGTGATAATAAGTTTATTGATACATCCATTACATACAAAGATTTCTACTCAACTACTCGAATATTGTTTTCAAACATACATGGTGCCATACATATGCGTGCGCATACACAGATAACAATGCTTGTCTATTACAATCGGTTAGTCAGTTCCAATCGTCCAAATGTAATACTGAACATTCCGCCCACCTTGAAATACTATTTCAAAAAAAAAAAAAAAATAGATACAGGCATAAATTCAAGTAAAATACAAACAAGCTTAGTCTAGCACTGGTAACACACAGAGCCTTTTGAACAGGCCATTCATTGTCTTCACTGTCACAACACGCACTGTATTGTCTTCTCCAGGGTGTAGTTCTATTACTCTTCCCATGTTCCATCTCTGGGGCGGCATGTTGTCGTCGATCAGGACGACTAGTGATCCAAGCTTCACTAGGTTGTCGGACTGATTCCACTTTGAAAGCTCCTGCAATTGATGAAGGTACTCGCGGGCTATCGTTTCCAAAAATGTTGTCGCAAGCGTTGTAGGTGTTCCAATCGGAATACTAGGTTACAAATAAACTCAGCTTCGACTGGAGCTAGTAGTGAGTCCCCGATTAGGAAGTGAGCTGGGGTTAGTGCGGATAAATCGTTTGGATCGGATGATAATTGGGTTAGAGAACACTCTTTGATTCAATTTGTGTTATTAACGTGTGATATTCTTCATAGGTTAAGGTTTCGTTTTTAACAACGCGTTTTAAATGAAATTTAGTTGATTTAACTGCTGACTCCCAAATTCCACCGTGTAGGGCACGTGGGGAATAAAATGCCATTGAATTTTTTGATTGGTAAGTGTGTGGTGATTGTATTTTCTTGTATTCTTAAGAAGTCATAAAGTTCATTAAGTTCGCGATTCGCACCGATAAAATTGGTTGCATTGTCTGAATAGATGTTAGCGCATATTTCCGGTCGCGCTGTGAATCGTCTTAAAGCTCCAAGGAATGCTTCAGTGGTTAGGTCACTAACAAACTCTAAATGTATGGCCGTTGTCGAAAAACATACAAAAACGGCAATATAACCCTTGGTGATTTTCTTTCTTCCTCGACCCTTCCCTTCCCTTACTTGGAAAGGTCCACAGTAGTCTATTCCAGTGTTAGTGAATGGGCGAATAGAATCCTTAGTTCTATTGGGAGGTAGCTCTCCCATAATATATAGTGGAGGTTTGGGGTTCAATCTGTAAGACATTACGCAATTATGCGTTATTTGCCTGCAGAGTCTTCTGCCTGATAACGGCCAGTAATTAAGTCTCACTGTTGCCAGTAATGCTTGAGGTCCACAATGTGAATTGGTTTTATCGATCTCTCTGAGAATTAACTGCGTGAGGAAATTGTTTTTTGGAAGAACGATTGGATGTTTGTGATTATAATTTAGATCGCTTTTTTGTAGAAGTCCGCCCACCCTGATTAAACTATCACTGTCGATGAAAGGATTGAGCTTCAGCAATGTACTGGCCTTGTGCACTGGCTGTTCTCGCTGTAGATTCTTAATGTCTGTAGCGAATTCCTCCTGCTGGGTCAGTCGCAAAATTGTAATTCTGGCTGTTTCTAACTCATTAACTGTCAACTGGTTTAATTCACGGCTGCCCTTTTTTATACAGTTATGTCGAAATCTTTGACAATAGGATACGATTCTTAGTAGCTTATTATCTTCAGTTAAATTCTGTTGCATCGCAGAAACCGTGGAGATTGATAGCAGTTGATGCGACGTTAGGGATCACGTGACGTGGTATACATTATTGGTTGAGATATGGCAACGTTTCATAGAATTCTTGCCATGCTTTATGTGAATCTACGGGAACGGAATCATCCCATCATATCTTCAGTTGCCATAACCCTTGCATTATTACCTTTTGCTTGTGTTAAGATGGGTCCAATTAAGCCTAGTGTATCATAAATGCGAGCTATTGTTGCTAGTATAAATCGTTTTGTAAGGGTACTTGATGGCTTCCTTTTATCTATTAAATATTGCAAAGTGTCTGACTTGGAGTTCCAATATATTCCAATTGTTTTTTGTACAGCATTGCCATCCATCGGAAGCATCACATTATAATCATTGTCAACTGAATCGTTTGCAATACGTACGTCGTTGGAACGCCATTTGCGTAGATTAAATTGTCCCCTTTGTAAGAGGGTTTGAAGCTCCGTTTTCAGTCCAAGGGCGTCTTCGTAAGTTGAGGCTCCAGTAAGAACATCGTCAACATGGAAATCGGTTTGTAGTACTACAGACGCTCTTGGAAATTCGGAGTTGTCGTCGCTTGCCAATTGTTTCAGACATCTTGTGGCTAAGAATGGTGCACTAGATGTCCCGTACGTTACAGTCTTCAGAACGTAGCTCTTTACCGGTTCTGTTGGATTATTTCTCCAGAGTATCATTTGCATGTGTGTGTCGTCTGGTCTTACTTCTATCTGACGGTACATCTTTTCAATATCTGCTGTCAGCACGAAGTTGTGTTGTCGGAATCTCAGAATGGTCGAAAACAAATCATCCTGTATTGTTAGGCCAACCATGAGTTTTTCATTAAGTGATATGCCATTATCTGATTTAGCTGACGTGTCAAAAACAACTCTCAGCTTAGTAGTAAGGCTGCTGTTCTTGAACACAGGATGATGGGGTAAGTAGTACGCATTTTTTTTGTTGATTTCATGGTCGAATGCTGTTGACATGTGACCTAGTTGCTCATATTCATTCAGAAATTGATGATATTCCAACTAATGTTGTGGCTCTCTTTCGAGACGTGCCTCTAGTGAGTAACAAGCGCCTTAATGCTGCTTGTCTAGTGTCACCTAAAGGTCTAACGTCTGCCTTTAATGATAGACTAACAATATATCTGCCTTCTTTATTCCGTTTGAAAGTAGAGGAAAAATTAAATTCGCAGGCTGCTTCTTCATTTGAATAAATCTGTTCTTGAATTTGCCTTTCCTCAACCTTCCAGAACATTTCCACCTCATCTTGCAGTGATCTGTTTGTAGACAGGTGACACATTATGGTAGGTTGTCCCCTTTCAGGATCTGGCATTCTTCCTCACAGTATCCAACCCAAATGTGTTTTTTGTATGGTCAGTTGATTTTTTGCTCTGATCTGTCTTACGCAGAACAAGTTATAAAAGATTTCGGCTCCGACATCAGCGAGTTCAATATACTCAGGAATATTGAGCTGAGCAATATTTACCCTTGTTGTAGGTAAGTTCTGTGTTATTTTTGGAACAACCAGACACTTTAAAGTGGCGTTGTATCCATTGTACTGAGAAGAAATTGTTACTTCAACTTGGTGCGCTATTGCCGTTGCAATGTTGTTGATGCCACTAACTGGCATGTTTATTTGTTTTAATTGTAAGCTTAGTGTACGACCCATGTCAGTAGTTATAAATTTGGACTGTGATCCGGAATCTAACAATACCCGGACCTCATGTTTCTGACCTTTAGCATCTGTTGCATGAACAACTGCCGTTGCTAGCAATATTTGCTCGCTTCTTTTTTGCGTAGTATGCCCAGTGACTATGGGCACAGGTTCTTGTACTGATTGTTCTTGACTTGAATTATTCTTCGGTGCATCTGTTTCACTTGACCGGTCTAGATGCAGCAAGGTTTTATGCCGATTCCGGCATTTCCTACAAGTGGAGGATTTGCATTCGCTACTAAAATGGTTCTTCTTGAGGCAATTCAGACAAAGTTGTAAGCGTTTGACTTCCTTGACTCTTGCTTCAATTGGTAATTTCAAAAAATCTGAGCAATCGTAGCCGTAATGTTGTCCGTTGCAATAGTTACACTCACGTTGACGCGCAGTAGCTACGTGAGAAACTGACCTTGAAGTTTTCTGCGAAACAGTGCTAGGTTTTGCTTGATCCTTGACCTTGTCCATGGCTTCAAGTAGTTGACATTGGTTTGCCATAAATTTGATTATATCGTCTAGTGTGGGCGTTTGAGGTTAGTGTGAGCGTCAACTTGGCAGTTTCTTATGCTCTTCTTGTTGCTGTATCGAACTTTGTTGATAATAGATATGTGATCATTATATTCCACAAGTCCGCTGGTGGTTTCAACGCCTTTAAAGCCTTGATATGTTTAAAAAAGTTATCAGACAACTGTCTGAGCTCACTAGCAGATTCCTTAGAAAGAGACTGTAGCTCAAAAAGTGTTTTTACATGGCCTTGAACTATTATGGCCTTCTTTTCGTATCTTTCTTTCAAAATGTCCCAAGCAACTACGTAATTTTCCTGAGACAATTCTACATTTTCAATGAGTTGCATAGCCGCACCACTGAGGGATGAAATTAAATAATGAAATTTTTCCATTTCTGATAAAACACTATTTTCGTGAATTAATGAACGAAATTTGTTACAAAACGGGATCCATTGTTCATACTGACCATTAAATGTTGGCAAAGTGATCTCTGGTAGTTTTAATTGGGTCAAGTAAGCTAGATGCGACGTGTTACCACTGCTGTTGCATAGAATTGGTTTTGTTTCAACACTGTTTTCTTGTACAAACGTTTCAGCTCTGGCAACTACATCGGTATATTTCTCTCCAAAGTAATACCGCTCCGCGAGCTGTTCATCACTATGTTTTTTGTCTTTAGATTCAATCTCATTCTGTACTTCATCGAAATCTTGCCAGGTATTTTCAAATTTAGCCAAACGTATTTTCAATTTTACCACATCCTTTTGATCGGTACAAGTGTCAATAAAATGAATATTTATTTAAATTAAGTAAAATTGATAATTAAACGGAAATAAAAATATAATTTAGATATAAAATGAAAAATACAAGGTGATACGCCCTAAGCGGGCGCTTCAGTGGTTTAAAAGTTTCTATTTCAGTTTAAAGAAACTAGTTGCTGTTTTTTACTTTAATCTGGACAACAAAACAACAAAAACTGAGTTTTTGAAAAATTATGTAACAGCTAAACGGGTAAATGGTGATACGTTATCATTTAACGAAAATGTTCCGATGCTAAAATTTTACAGTGCAATAAAGCACATGCACTTGTCAGAAATAGTGGATGGTTGTGTGGAAATTAGTTGTAAAATGACAGGTTTCTCGAAAACGACAATATATATGGTGTTATAAGAAGATAAATGCGGTGGGGTACAAGAACCGGTTATTTCTATTAGAAGAAATAAAGATGAAGTCTGTGAAGATGATGAAAAGACGATAAAGATGAAAAAAAAAAAACTAAACATTTTTTTTCAATCCTAAACTTGGAGGAATGTAAAGGGACGCAAAATTTAAAAATCCACTGTTATAAAATAGTTATCTACGTAATTGACGGCCGTTTACACCGGTCATAATTAACTCTTAACTAAAAATTAAATTTCATTGCACCGCATTACTATTAATAAAATTTAATCACTACCATGAGTACGGATTAAATAGTAATTAAGAATTGTACATTTATTGTTTGACATATGACTATATAAGAAAGATTGATTGGTACAGTTTTATTATAAATATGGATGAAGAATAGACATAGATATACGTTTTTTTAGATTTGATGTTGTTAAAAAAAAACTCAAAAAGCAAATTATTAGGACACTATGGAGAAAATTGCATTTATAAAAAATAGGTAATGATTTCGTTTATCCAAAATTACAGATTTGTGCTAAAACGACAGTTCCAATATTGACTTATTTGAATTAGATACCAATAATAGTTACTGCTTGTGTACTTCAAAATATACGAGTATGTAAGAATTAAATATGAAAGAATATTGTACTACCAGTCTGAGCCCAACCAAGGTATTGCTGCACCCGAGGCAGAGTACCAATTTTGCGCACCCTTCAATCCAAGAAAAATAATTTTTGCGTCCCTGTCAACTGAATGCCGCCCGGTACCTGAAGAACTAGATGAATATATGTTGCATCAATTAATAATAGATGGACAAATACCAGAGGAAAATTTGAATGCACGTGACGCAGCTAAAATTGAATTACGTAAACAATTAAGAGATGAAAATTTAGAACGACTTTTGTAACTAAAATATTAAAGAATAATAAGTATAATAAAGTGAACATTTAAATATATATTTTTATGTTTATATTTATGTATGTTTATTATATTTTTGCACATAATTTTTTCATAAAATTAGCAGCATGAATTCCTTTTAGTTTTTTCCACCAATATTTATTATTATGTTACATTTTTAGCCGCTATAATTTTAGGAGGGCTAGACAAAACGTCAACTTGTTGAAACGTTAAACGTCAGTAACATTTTTTATTTTTGACAGTACGTCACTCAAATTAAACAAACAATAAAAATTATGTCAAATGCAGATTTTTTCATGACAATGTCGCCAAGATAAGAAAAATAATTACAGATGTTCTGTTTTTTCAGTACAACCAACAGTAATTTTTGTGGATTTCTTAGCTATAATACGTCTCAATTTGTAATACGAAATTAGATCTGGTTACTTTGGTGACTATTGTGGTGTAAACAGACTTTGACGTATCCGTGTGAACCAATTTATTTATTTATTTATTTATTGAATTTGGCCACCCAACAGGCACAGGCCCAATAACAGAGTGGCACTACATATCATATGTTACAAATTAAATAAACAACAAGTTCACATGTTTTTAGAAATTAAAGATGAATTACATTAAAACATAATATATAATATAACATACTATACATTTTGTGTTAAATTATTGATAATATATTTTTTAATAACATTAAAATTATTAGCAAATATGTCCGGAAAATCAACGTTAGCTACTAAATTATTTAATTTGTATGTAGTACGGTGCAGGGGTGAATTAATAGCAGAATTAGTATTTTTAATAGACAGGCAGAATATATCATTACCTCTTGTGTTGTAAGAAGGTATTCGAAAAAATAACTTTTCTAGAAGGTCCGAACAATCAATTTTGTTATTTAATATTTTGTAAATAAAGTTAATATCCATAATAGTTCGTCTATTTTCTAGAGACAGCAATGTCAATTTAGAGTTTGGAAATCTGTAATTAATATTTTTAATAAATCTATTTTGATCATTTTCTAACCTTTTTATATAAACAAAATATTGAGGAGACCAACATATAGTGCAAAATTCTAACTGACTTCTAACTAACGAGTAATACAGAGAAATAAGAGTTTTATGGCATTTGTAATCTTTACTTATTCGATATATGAAACCAAGCATCCTATATGACTTTTTGATAATTAGATCCATATGCGTATCAAATATTAACTTCTGATCGAAAGTAACACCTAAATCCTTTATGAATGAAACGGAAGAAATGTTTTCATTGTTGAGGTAATAACTGTAATTGATAGAGGTCCTGTTTCTCGTGAAAGAAATTATTGAGCATTTGGAAATATTTACATTTAATTTGTTGACTTTAAAATAGTTTTCCAACCTATTTAAATCAGATTGTATATTACGGCAATTTTGTAGAGAAAGTATTTGTTGAAAGATTTTTAAATCATCAGCATAAAGAAGGAATAAAGACTTCTGAAAGCAGGCACCTATATCGTTTATAAAGATGTTGAAAAGCAAGGGTCCTAAGTGGCTTCCCTGCGGAACACCGGAAGTAATATTTTTAACTTGCGATTTAAACCCATTTACTACAACACTTTGTGTTCTTCCAGTCAAATATGATAAAAACCATTTTAACATATTACCATTTATCCCTATAAGATTCAATTTTTTAAACAGAACTTCATGATCAATTGTGTCAAAAGCCTGACTGAAGTCTGTGCACACGGCATCAACCTGAATACGTTGGTCCATGGAATTTAATATGAAATTTGTATATTAAGCCAAATTTGTATCCACTGACCGCCCCTTGAGAAAACCATGCTGCTGGGTGATAATATCATTTTTTACGAATGAAAATAAATATTTATAAATAATACGCTCAAATAATTTTTCAAAAATACATAATTTCGAAATAGGACGGTAATTTTCTACTAACGATTTGTCACCTTTCTTGTAAATGGGCACTACAAGAGCGTGTTTCCAAGATGTTGGAAAGATACCTTCAGACAAAGATTTATTAAAAATTAAAGACAAAGGTAAACTTAAAGAAGGTGCACAATTTTTAATAAAAATTGTGGGTATATTATCTGAGCCACCGCCTTTGCGAGTGTCTAACTGCATAATTGTATTTAAAACCTCAGACTCATCAAAAATTATATTAGATAATATTTTATGCGAGTAGACGTTATGAACTACGGTATTATTGGACGTTGTAACAGTTGACGGCTTGTACATAGAACTAAAGTCATCAGAAAAATAATTGCAAATGTCTATTGGTTCACAAGAAGTATTATTATTGTAAGATATAGAATTCGGAAAAGATTCTTTCCTAATGGAAGTAACGTATGACCAAAATTTTTTAGTGTTAATTGGTATTTGATCCTCAATACTTTGTATATAATTTTCATAACATTCTTTAGTTACACGTTTAACAGTTTTTCTTAAATATGAAAAATCTAAATAGGATGTATTGGTTTTAAATATTTTATATTTGCGGTGAGCCATGTATTTTTCTTTGATTAATTTTTTCAGGTCTGGCGAAAACCATGTAGGAATTTTTTTTTACGAGCATATTTGCAGGGTACATTTTTATCAATTATGTCATACAAATTATTATAAAACTTACCAACAACATCATCAGTAGATAGATATTTAAATTCTACATCCCAGTCAATATTGGATATAGTTTCATTAATTTTATCATAATTTGCACGGTTATACATGAACATATTCCTTGGTAAATCTGACCAATACTATGATAATGTTATAAATGTATTGTCAATATACAACATAAAAAATTAACTTTCCCTGTTAGTTTCCTATTACAATATGAGACAGATAATATAAGCAGTTCACTTTTGTAAGAACAAACTAGATCTGGTTATTTTTGTGATTTTTATAGTGTATTACTGAATTTTAGAAACTTGGTTATATTGTAAAAAGGGCTCTAGAGTTTTGGGTTATGTTTGTATTATTTTAGGTTAGTATTATATTTACAAAATATTTAAGATGTCACTATTCAAAATGAAATATTACAAATGATATTTTTTTAAATGACATATTTATAATCTGACTTTTCAAATTAATTTTCTGTAATACCAACTTGACATACAGTTTCAAATGTGCAAACTGTTGAAAACAAAATTTCCTCTTAGTTTGTTCTTACAAAAATGAACTGCTTATACCACATCAAGAACCTACGGTGCAAAGTTATGCATATTTAATCATTAATTAAACTTAACTCCTAAATAGTTAAACAATTTTGTAACTTACTCCGGTGCAAACGGCCATTAATAATATTAATAAATTAAATCCCAAATGATATGCGTTATATTAAACCGCAGTGAGAATAACAAATTATATAGAGATATATTTGTTAAAAGTAAGTAGCTTTAACCTATGAAATCATACCGATCATTTCTGACTGGTCTGGCGGTACAAATGTTAAAAAAATATTATGTATTAAGTATTATTTATCACCCCAATACTCTTGCGATATCACTCTTGGATATAACTTGCGATAACAATAAAGATGTTAGGAGGTTACAAAGATACTGGCCACTAGATCTGGTCGATAGGTTCTGTTTTTTTAAGTGTCTAGTTTATAAGTCTAAAGCGTCGTTTATAATAAATGCATAACACAGCCATAATATAAAAATAACAGTACATTTTTTATTCTGTTTATTATAAACAGATGTTCAATACAGTGAACCCTTTTGTGAAATCTTTATTGATATTTATATGCTTTAGGTTGTGGGACTATTATAGGCGAGGCTTAACTCTTTACTCTAAGCAATAATACAGTTTTGTATTAAATTAATTTTAGGATATTGTTATTGGACAATAATCCGCGCATGTTATGCTACAATTTGTCAAACCATTTACTTATTATTTGTATAAAACCGTATGTAAATATACTTGGTGATGATTAGAAAAAAAGTATTATTTAATCAAGGAAAAACCAAGAAGTTCGTCGACCGGAATCGAAAATAGGTCTGTGACCTTACAAAGTTTTGGGAGCACTGTATTGCACAATGGAAGTGTTATGTTCTGGACATGGCAATAAATCAATGTTCTTCCTAACGAGGAAATTAGGAAATTTCCTAGTTAGTACAAATATCTATAATTTCTCAACAAGCTAAGCCTACGTGGATAATTTTCAATAAGCAAAAAAAATTTTAAAAAAATATAAAGTATCAATTGAACAACAACTAATTTATATGTATGTTCATAGGTTTCGCCGAAATGCGCACTGGGGATCAAGGTAAGTCCTTCCACAAATGGAATTGCTGAGATTAATTATTCCTGACATATCTACAATCTTGTTGACTCTTAACATAAACATAAATCTTTGACCACAGCGAGAATAAGACAAAAATACGAATCGTTATAAAAGCAAATTTTGGAACTAACAATTCCATAAGTTCGTATTAAAACTTGTCTGTAATAATTTATTTATTTTTTTATTAAATTTAACTTATACATATAATAATATTGATGGATATAGCCTCTTGATGGAACATTTTGGATAACACAGAAAACACGAAACACACTTGGTTAAAGTTCCACAAAATTAATTTATTAAATTTTAAACAAATGCGGTAAACCAATGTATTTCTTAGAAGCTTTCGAAATTAAATATGTACTTAAGAACAGGCATAAATTCATAAGTGAACAATTAGTTCTGTTGGAATCGCCGATACTCAAGACACTTGAAAATTGGACAATTGTAGGAAGTTCCAGGCAGTAATTAAAGTGAAAAATACAAGTAAATATATAAATATGGAAAATATATATTGAATAATTTTTACATCTGGCAGTTTTATTTTATTTAACAACACAATAAACAAAAACCTATAGCGCGAAATATTGGCGCTTAAATTTAAACTTCCCAACACCCCTTCTGGCCAATGAAGCGCGGCATTCTAGTTCCACAGTCCTAGTTTCTTGCAGCACTTCTCAATCAAGTCTCGGCACAGAGGTTTGGTGAAAATATCAGCCACCATCTTATCAGTGGGGCAATATTCCATTTTAATGATGCCTTGCTCTCGAAGATCTCTCAGATAATGGTGGTGAATGTCGATGTGTTTTGTTCTTTGGCCACACCGTTCCAACGCCACCAACTTGATGCATCCTTGGTTATCCTCGTACACCGTTGTTGCACCGACTACTGACTCTCCTATGTCTTGCAACAGTTGTCGTTGCCATACCAGCTCTCTTGCAGCTCTCGATGCAGCAATATACTCTGCTTCAGTAGAGGACATAGCCACGGTGCTCTGTTTATGGCTTGACCACGCAATGACATTACGGCCAATAACGAAAACATGTCCGCTCGTTGATTTTCGATCACGCCGGTCGCCGGCCCAATCGGCATCTACGTAGCATTTCATAATCATCGATCCACTTAATGATAAACGCAGCTGTTTAGACTGGGTGGCCTTCAAATAACGCATCACGCGCTTAGCTGCATTCCAATCCCTTTCGGTTGGTTTTTCTACACTCCTGCATAGGTAACCGACCGCGACTGCAATATCCGGCCGCGTTACTGTTGCTAAGTACAGTAGTGATCCCACTACTTTTCTATACTTGTTGTTATTTGGTAGCTCCTTGCTCTCGGTGGAAGTGGATGACGGAAAACCTGTCTCTATGAGCGTTGCCACAGGTCTTGCGTCTTGCATGCCCTGCTCCTCAAGTAATTGTCTAATTTTTGTAGACGGTCCCAACAAAAAGGACCTATCTTCATCTCGATCAATTTGCACTCCGAGGTAGAAATGCACATCTCCCAAATCTTTCATCTGAAAATGGCCCTGGAGTTGATCATTAACCCGTTGGGTTACTTCTGGTGTGGTTCCAACAACAAGCATATCATCTACATATAGGAGTACATATGTTACCCCCTCTTTTTCTTGACGTGTGTAAAGGCAATGGTCAGCATTTCCACGCTGAAAGCCTAGTTGCTGGAATGCTTCTGTAACTGTACGATTCCATGCACGAGCTGTCTGCTTAAGACCATAGAGGCTCTTCTTTAGTTTCAGCACCTTTTGTGATATCCTTCGATATCCTCACTCTACTTGGGTGAATCAAGGGTTGTTGGAATTAAACACATTATTTCTATTTCACATATTTATTCGGTCGTTCTCTCGTCTCTACACATTACACTACATTGCTTTACATTATTCAAACTTGCTTAATATAATATATTTTACTTTACCTACATTATTCTATTCTTACAACCTAAGCATTCTTATTACTAACATATTTGCAATACTAAATACCATAACAATTATTTCTTAATATTAAATTCCAAATATAATACGGTGCGATGACCCTTATACTTTCCCTCTTGGCCTGACTTCTGTAAACCTAGAGGTTGCTCGAGATAAAGTTCTTCCTCCAAGTCACCATTTAGATAGGCACACTTGACGTCGAGGTGCCTGACGTGCAACTTCTGGGTCACTGCCACCGCCAGTAAAACTCGCACAGTGTCATGTCGTACAACTGGAGCAAAAGTCTCATCGTAGTCGCTTCCATATTTCTGAGTGAAGCCTCTTGCTACCAACCTTGCTTTATAGGTGATGGTATGCCCCTCTGCATCGGTCTTCATCTTGAATACCCACTTCGCAGTGATCGCTTTCTTTCCTGCCGGAAGAGAAGCAAGTTCCCATACCTCGTGTTCCGCTAGAGATTTCAGTTCTTCTCTCACTGCATCCATCCACCTACGGCGTTCATGTTTAGGCAGCTCCATCATCTCGTTCCAGCCAGCCGGCTCTTTGTTCCTTGAATACTCGGCCCTGTAACTGAGTCTCTCTGGAGGAATACCTTTAGTGGTTCTGGTTGAAACACGTTGTTCCGTCTGATTACGAATTCTTTCTTCGCCAATCACAACTTCGTTAATTTGGAGAGGTTCAACAGACACTGGCTCTGGTGGCGTTGCCCCTTCTGACTCTGGTTCTAAATCGTCCCAGTCAGTTATTTTATTGTAGCTTATATTCTCCTTCAGCTTCTTCTTGTCCGTTGATATTTCCTTTTCGATTATTTTTACTGATCTTGCCACAGTGACACGATCTGTCTTCGGATTCCATATCCGGTATCCCTTGCAGTGAGCGTCCATACCAAGGAGTACGCCTTCCTCAGCCTTGTCGTCCCACTTTTGGCGTTTAACTTTAGGAACGTGCACAAATACACGTGAACCAAATTGCTTAATAGCACTCACATCGGGCTTTGAAACAAACCAATGTTCGTATGGAGTACGCTGGACACTGCGGCTAGGCAAACGGTTTTGTATGTGAGCCGCAGCCAACACTGCCTCTCCCCAGAAACTTTTGGGTAGGTCAGCATCAAGAAGCATACACCTCGCCATCTCGATCAGCGAGCGGTTCTTCCTTTCAGCAACTCCATTCTGTTGCGGCGTGTAAGGGCAGGTCAGCTGGTGTTCGATTCCCTGGTCTTTCAGGAACTTCTCCAGCTCTTGGTTGACATATTCTTTACCATTATCCGTACGTAAAATCATTGGCTTTTTCCCCTTCTGATTCAGTTGGGAAACCACATACTGCTTGAATACGTCAGTCACCTCATCTTTGGTGCGGATTAGTTTGGCGACTGTGAAACGAGAAAAATCATCCACGAAAGTCACCATATACCGGTTTCCACTAGGAGTCGGCGTCTGCATCGGTCCGCAAACATCGCTGTGGATGAGGTCCGATGCATTCTCAGCTCTTGAAGTACTGGTTGGAAATGGTTTCTGTGTCATCTTACCTTGCTGACAGTGATCGCACACGACGTCACCACCCTTGCCTTTGATGATCATACCACTCACCAGATTTTCAGTTATCATTCGACGAATTGCTTTGACGTCGCGATGACCAAGCCTGCGATGCCATTCTTGCAGACTCGCTGTTGCAACGGCTCGCCCTGCCTTCTCCGTCCTGTTCTCTGCTTCCAGACAGTATATATTGTTTGTTCTTACTGCCCTAGCAATGATATTCTTCCCTCGCTCAATGGTGCAGACATTTTTGTCGAATACAACCCGAAATCCACGTTTTGTCAGTAGTGGCACGGAGAGTAGGCTCGCGTCTAGGTCGGGAGAGTACAACGTATCTTTGACTGTTATCATATGTACTCCGCCCTCTGGTAGGTGACATGATAGCTTCACCTCACCAGATCCTGTAGCTTTGACAATAGTGCCATCAGCGAGATGAATATTTATATCCACAGGACGCAAGTCTGCAAACACATCCCTTCTATTCGTCATGTGACATGTTGCACCTGAGTCAACACACCAACGACCACCGAGGCCACTTCCTGCAAAATGTACATAATGTTCAGTAGTGAAAGCTGTGAATACGTACATGTCGCTTTGTGCACTGGCTCCGCATTCATCTATGCGCTCTTGACGTTTGCGAGACTTGCTGGCCCCTTTCTGACTGTCGCTGCTGCCACCACCCTGCTGCTCTTTCCAGCGCTTGTAGGCCCAGCACTCTGACTTGAAATGACCCTACTTCTCGCAGAAGTAGCATTCTTTTTCTTTCTTCGGTTTACTAGTCTTGCCTTGTTGACGTTGATTCCAAGTACTACCTCCGCTGTCTGATGTCTGTAGCGCCTTCCTGCTATCATGACAATCACTACCAGCATGTTGGCGTCGCTCGTACTCGTCTTCAAGCTTCGCTGTGACGTAATTTACTGTTAATTCTTCTTCCTTGTGACCTTCTAGCATAGTCACCATCGGAAGGTAGCTCTCTGGCAAACTATTCATGAGCACTGCTACAATGTAGCCTGGTTCAACCACTTGACCTATGTTACTAAGTTGTTGAGTCACTTCGCGTACTGCACCCACATGCTGTCGCATCGGTCTGCCAGTATAACGCATGCCAAACAACTTACGCATCAGATGTAATTTAGTGGCGAAAGTTTTTCTCTCATACATATCTTTCAATGTGGTCCATACCTCCTTTGCGGTCTTGCAGGCAGTCACATTCACTAATTGGTCATTACACAATGCCAACAGGAGAGTTCCAAACGCTTTTCGATCTGCTGCAATCCACTGAGGTGTTTTAGATTGTGGCACTTCATCTTCTATAACATGCCACAGCCCTTCTCTCATCAGTTGACCCATTATCTTTAATTTCCATGAATTATAATTCGTACCATCTAAACAATTCAGCCTCATTGTTGTCAAATGTTCACCTACGTACTCTACATGTCCGTTTACAACATTTTGCATGTAGTTTCCGCTTTCTGCCATCTTGAATCCAATATCAGATACTTGGCGTTCAGCAGTCAAAAAATTATTAACTAATTTCTGACTCTTTTATTCATTTACTACACTGGAATGTATCCAGTGGGCCCAGCCTGGGCCCCATAACCACTTGAAAATTGGACAATCGTAGGAAGTTCCAGGCAAACAAACAAACAAACACATATAGCGCGAAATATTGGCGCTTAAATTTAAAATTCCCAACAAAGACGTTGGTCAATGGTATTCCCTAATCCCCTTCTGTGTTATTAGTAAATAGTTTATACCTGTAGATTTATTTATAATTTGTCAACACTCTTTGTATCTCATTCTTCTGTTGATGACCAAATAAGCCGAAATATATATATATTAAGATATTAAATACTGTTGGGAAGTGGTTGTAAAAAAACTGTCGTAGTAATAAATAAATATAGTTTAATTAAAATATCTTTTATAAATACAGAATATACAAAATTATATTATCATAGCAACAACTTCAAGTTGAAAAGCAACCTAGCAACCTATACTATAAAATATTGAGATATATTTTTTTAACATTCCCACTTAATGAAAAATCAATTTGGTTTTCATTTTTCATTATTTAATATATCCCCATATTCTTAGCACAAAAACACTGTTTCTCGGTTGTTACTGTTACTGCTTTTGGTTAGGCTGTCGGCAACCATTTCTTCACTTGAAATATGTTGAAGTGATATAGTTTCATCTTCAACACAATCTCGAACATAATGATGACGAACGTCTATATGTTTGGTTCTGGCTCGATATCCGTCAGAATCCGCTAGTTTTATAGCACTATCATTGTCGCATTTAATTTTTACAGTCGATTTGTTGACAGAATGGATAAATTCATCTCCAAGCTGTTTCAACCAAATGGCTTCTTGAGTAGTAAATGCTAATGCCATATATTCCGCCTCGGTAGTGGATAATGCTACTGTTGGTTGCCTTTTTGATGCCCATGATATGGCTCCACCTGACAATTTAAAAATATATCCGGTGCAGGATCGTCTTTAATCGACATCTGAGGCCCAATCTGCATCACAGTATCCAGTGACTTGTTCAGATTTTGAATAATGTAGTTTGTACTCACTTGTTCCTTTTAAATAGCGACATATGCGCTTAACTGCTGTCCAATGTGCTTCACCATGATTGCTATTGAATCTACTGACATCATTTACAGCGAATGCTATGTCAGGACGAGTACATTGGGCTATATAAAGCAAACTGCCCACTGTTTCTTGGTATGGGACTTTACCCACCAAGTTATATGTTTGTGCCATTTCAACTGATAACTTTTGATTTGGATCGCTTGGCGTGCTCACTGGCTTACAATCTGACATACCAAATCTTGTTAAAACTTCGTTTATGTACTTTGTTTGGTTCAATGATATCCCATCAGTTTCATAATTGATATTTAAACCAACAACATTTTGAGCAACACCCAAGTCCTTCATTTGAAATGCACTACACAGTTTTTGTTTTAAACTGTTGCGAGATTTTTCATCTTTCCAAAAAATCAGTATATCATCTACATATATAGCAACAATTAATTTTGGATTTTCACTATAATATATACATGGATCAACTTAAGATTTCTTTAAACCAAATGACTGTAGCATTTTTGAGAGTTTCAGGTTCCATTGTCTCCCGCTTTGTTTCAACCCGTAAATTGCCTTGTTTAGTTTACACACTTTATTGCTACCGTCGTTGAAAACTTCGTGTTGGGGCGCGTAGTGGTATGGCCCGTGTGGCCAAATGGTGCGCCCGTACCGGCTAGATGTTCGGCCGGCCAACTCGAAGGACTAGTGCCCTTTTGGATGGTCGCCGGGCACAGAGCGAATGGACTGTATATGAAGGATCGGTGCTGATGGATGATCTTGGTACACCGCAGCAAATACCACGAAGCTCAGTTGTAAATATCTATCTAGTCGAGGTTTGCCTGGCAATAAAACCACGTAGAGACGTGGTGGTTATAAAATAATTTCAAAAAGAATAAATATTAGGTGTTGCTTGAGACTGAAAGCTAATACTTATCTTGGTTGATTTCTAGAAGTCTAGAAGATCATATGCGGTACTGAAATCTTTATTTAATGAATAAATACACAAATCCAGATGCAGAGACCCAAAAAAGTGTGTATATATTAAATTTATTGCCAGAAAACAGAATTAATAATTATTTACAATTATTTTACAAAAAGATTGACAACTGTCACAAAAACAACAAAATTTCATGGCTACACCAGATTTACATTTTGTGTGGACTATTAGTTTGTTATTTTTATCATAAATGCTACATTCATTTTTATTGAATATTACAGTGTTATTCTTTTCGACCATTTTTGCGATTGATAATAAATTTACAGTTAAATCTGGAACTATTAGTACTTTTTCAACATCAATTTCACAATTGCTTATGCACAAAAGCGCGTCTCCAACACCCGTTACATTTAGTTTTGTGTTATTAGCGACCGTAATGCTTTTAATATTACAATTTTCTTTATTATTTAACCAGAACGGCACGGACGTCATGTGATGTGTTGCACCACTGTCTATATACCATTCATTGGATTTATTATCTTCTTGCGAAAAATATCCAGTTGTAAACGCGCCTTTAGGAAAGCAGTATTTGTTTTATTGCTGTACTCTGTTTCCAATAATTTTAAATAGAATCTCCAGTAATTTTAATATTACTGCTTTCGATTCCCATGATTAATGGCTTAAAATCTTCTGTTAGACCAGCTAGTAGGATAGCACCAATCCATTCTTCGGTTATGCTAAACCCGACGCCTTTTAGTTTATTGGCTGTTCCTATGACCATGTTTACATAATCAGACATGCTGTCACAATTTTCCAATCTAACCGTGATTAATTTTCGTAATAGTCCAATTTGTCTACTTAAGCCTTTATCATCGAATACATTTTTGAGAGCATTCCATATTTCAGATGCAGTTTGTAGCGTTTGCACATACACAAATAATGACTCATTTATTGACAAAACGATACGTGCTTTTGCCTTTTTCAACTTGTCTGCATCTACCACTGTACATGGTGTTTCGATACACTCATCCAGCCCGTGAAATTCTAACATGGTTTTCATGGCAAATTTCCATGTATGATAGTTTTCACTTCCTTTTAGCTTCTCAACCCAATTATTATCATTAGTTGTCATTTTTACAACGAATGCCAGTGAACAACAAATGTATCACAACTTAAAAATATTCTTACAACTTTTTTCTGATTTATAAACGCGACACACGCTTTTTTAAACTTTTATTTTCACTTACAGTTTTCTCTGCCGTTATACTGGGCCTATAACCTGTTGGGAAGTGGTTGTAAAAAAACTGTCGTAGTAATAAATAAATATAGTTTAATTAAATTATCTTTTATAAATACAGAATATACAAAATGATTATTATACGTCAATATCAAAATTATATTATCATAGCAACAACTTCAAGTTGAAAAGCAACCTAGCAACCTATACTATAAAATATTGAGATATATTTTTTTAACAAATACATTAATTTTGTGTAACTTTAACCAAGTGTGTTTCGTGTTTTCTGTGTTATAAATGCGATGTTTTTTATTTATATATTGATGCTGGGTAAGTCTGTGTCTTAATTTTTGTGAGGTCGTACCGATGTAGGAGAGAGAGCATACGGCATAAGGGATACTGTACACCACATTCGGTTGGTCTAACGTGTCAACTTTGGATTTAGCTTTGTGAAATTTTTGTTGTTTTTGTTGCTAGCTGTGAACGCAATTGACATATTGTGTTCACTGAATATTTTTTTGTATCTATTAAAAGTGGAGTCATGATACGGAAGGGCTATGAATTTTGTGTTTTGTATGTTTGTGTTGTCATTATTCGTGTTGTACATTTTGTGAGTCCTTTCTTTGATACATCTTCTTATACGTTTTATGGGATAACAATTTCTTGTGAAAGCGTCTATGATTTTGTTTAAATTTTGTTTTATGAATTTAGTGATGGAAAATGTTACCGCTTTGTCAATGATATTGTTTAAACCAGTGTTTCTCAACCTTTTCTGGCATGGGACCCCCCAAAATAACTTAAATATTGTCTGCGGCCCCCCTATATATATATATATATATATATATATATATATATATATATATATATATATATATATATATATATATATACTCTAAACCGGGACAAGAACGGGAGCTAGGGCAAAGGTAAAAATTTAACCACAAAAAATTGTTTTATTATTAAGTCTTACAAAAGAAATACGCAGATGATCTGCTGCAGCAGAAAGTTAATTATTTTATTAATTGTACCAGTACAACAAATATTTTTAAGAGCATGTTCTAATTTATAAATTGTTGTTGCTATACCAATATAATTCAATATTCACTTAGTCAATAATCGGGATTTATGAAAATTATTTAAAAAATAGTTTTGTTTCTCTAGTTTTAGCCGATAGTGTATGCATGTATGTGTTGCTATATTGTTCATAGAAGCACATTCTACATAACAATAACTTACATTATAAAATTAACAAAAATTTCTACAAATACCTTTCCAGTCGCTCTAATTTTGGTCTGCATGGAATCCAAACATAAAGACCACACTATAACACACTATTTCAAGTATTTTCTGCACTTTTATCACTTAAAAATAACTAAAAACGTCAGAAAAAAATGAAGACGCCACTTGCAAAAATCACGTATCACTACATATCAAGATGGTTAATCCTGATAAAGCTCATTAAGGAATATAGTCATTAACAATTAATAAATAAGGAACAGAATTGCTTAAAATAATTCTTTATGAGAATAAACACATATATTAATATTTTATCAATAGTATACAGGTGGTTAAAATTGAACTACCGGGCCCAATACACTATTTTTTATTATTGAAGATGAAGTATAACGTTAAATTTGGGAGTTACTTGATACTACATGATCTAAAATAGTTTATATTTGGTTACTTTGTATCTTTATATACAGGGCCGGCGCGAGGCATGTGCAGCCGCACATGGCTCCGCGCATGGAGATGAGGACCTTTTTTTTTGATCCTCACTTGGATTTGAACAGCAGGCCCCGCGGTCAACAACAAGCGCCCACGGATGGAGTTGAGGACCTTTTTTTTTGCTCCTCACTTGGATCTGAACAGCAGGTCCCGCGGCTCTTCTCGCACATGGCCTCGCAAATCCGAGCGCCGGCCCTGTTTATATAAATAGTTATACATTTTGGTTGAGGATTTATTAAAATTTCAGAGCTATAGCGTTGGAGACACGGCCTATATGGTAAAATGGGAGGACAGAGGTGATAATAGGATGACTTTTGGGCTATCAATGATAATTCTGAGATCTCAAAAAGGGATGAAAATTACTATTGGAAGTGTAATGGAGTTATCTCTCGAGAATTTTATACAGGTTAATTTTTTTATTTACGGGTTCATTTGGAGGGCTAATGCTTTCCATTTTGAACACTTTCGCATCCTTACTCTTTAGCTAACAGTAGCTCGGAGCATAACAAAAAATATTGCAAGTTCAAGTCGTACCTACTTGAAAGTACTTGAAGTACCACCAACGCGAACCGTTTTAATTAGTTTAAATTAGTTGTCAAAATAAGTATAATTTATTTTATTTAAGTTTAAAAGGTATATTTTAATGAATATAAATGTCATATATTTATGAATATATGTTGCAAAATTGAGCATTTTTCTATTATAATTTTATGCTTCGATTTTATATGACTTCGCGGCCCCCCGACGAAGCTTCCGCGGCCCCCCAATTGAGAAACGCTGGTTTAAGGTATTAATTTTAAGATTTTTGGGGTGGTTGGAAAAAAAATGGAGGTAGCGCCAGCTGTGAGTTAGTTTCTTCTACCAATTTGTGATTATTTTGTTGTTCAGATTTCTGATAAGGGATGTATCAAGGAAATGTAAGGTATTGTCCTGTTCTATTTTGAGTGTAAATTGTAATCTGGGATGAAAGTTGTTAAAAGTCTTTGTAAGTTCGTCTAGTTTGTCTTATCTGTAGGTCAGTATTATATCGTCCACGTAACGTTTGTAGAATAGTCGTGTTTCTGTTAGTTTTGTCAGGCATACTTCTTCCAAGTCTTCTAACACCATATTCGCTATAACGCTGGATATAGGAGAACCCATAGCACATCCAAAGTTTGAACATAGAAAAATTCCTGATATTTGAAGTAGGTGTTATTCAGGCAAAACTCGACCCCTGTTTTAAACTCATCCTTTTTCAGCGATGTGTATTGTTCAATTTCATCCCATTTTTTCTCTAAGATAGTCATGGCTAATGGGACGGGAGTGTTAGTATATAGAGATACAACATCTAGTGAGGCTAGGAAATGCTGGTCGGGAATAGTCCGGTTTTTGATCTTTTTGATGAGTTCGAGGGAATTTTTCACGTTCGAATCTTTTTTGCCGACAACATTCAAAAGAATATTGGCAAGGAATTTTGATAGGTTGTAGGTAGGAGAATTTATACTGGATACAATGGGGCGATAAGCATTGTTAGGTTTGTGGATTTTCGGTAGGAAGTATATTCTGGGAGGTGTCGCATTTGTAATACTGAGTTTAAATTTAGCGGTTTTATCTATATGCCCATCCTCATACCATATTTTTATTATGCTGTTGTTTTCCTTCTGAACTTTGTTTGTAGGGTCGGACTTAAGTCTTTTGTACGTGTTTGAGTCATTTAGTATTTCTTAGGTTTGTCTTTCGTAGTCTGTCTGATTAAGTAGCACAGTTGTGGCACCTTTGTCTGCGGTTGTGACTAGAATGTCAGGGTTGTGTTTTAAGAATTGGTGTGTCTCTGTATTAATGCTGTTGAAAAAATTGTCATTATGCATCATATGTCTGTTTCTTTTATGCTGTTGAATAAGTGTGGTGGTGTGGTTGCTAATGTCTTGTCGTAAGTCTTGGGCATTAGTCATATTATTGGTTTTAATGGCAAACTCAGTGTTCTTTACAATATTGAAATCAGTGGACTTGAGGATGTTTTTACTTTTGAAACTGAAGTTAGGGCTTAGGCTAAGACATAGTTTCAAGTTTTCGGGACGGTCAATGTTACTAAGGTTCTTAATCCAATCTTCTTCCAATTTAATGTTGGGTTTGGATTGATTGATTAATTTTTGTCGATTTTTCGTCCTCTTAAATATATATTTTATTAATAGAATTAATAGAATTTTATTTTTCGGCTATTTATACAGTTAGCAGGGTCAAAATTATTTATTTTTAAGTTGAGAATATATTTTTCAAGGTAGTTAACTGTTTTACATAATTTATTAATTTTGGTAATAGTGTTTCTGATGTCTATATTTAATATACTTACATGATATGTTCTGATTCCTGGTATTTTTTAGTATTCCATAGGTGTCCTATTCCTCTGTGATTCCAGTTTTTTATGAATTCTGGCAGTGCATTGTGACTCCTGTTGCGCAATAAGAAATTGCGTTGGTTAGTTGCCTTGATTAACTTCATTTTTGTTGCCTCGTATTAACGCCTAAATGCACGAATATTCATATAATATACATTTTATAATATTTAATACAATACATTAAATTCTCGATAAATAAAAGATATCAGTCATTTACAAGTCTTACTTGTCAGTTCACATATTTGAGAAGGTTGTTCAAAGAACTCTGATCAATTTACACATGATTTTTTTGCAAGTCTATACAGACCAGTGTTGCCAACTCCGTATAATGAAATAATCGTACGCTGTAGCGAAAAATATCGTATTTTCATAAAAATTATCGTACACCCGCGAGACGGGATAGTAAAGTAATAAAATTTTGAAAATTTCATTTTTATTCACTTATCAATACATTTTTATTATAATTTATTATTGAAAGGAAATACGTACACTAATAATCTACAGGCGATTCTCAACGTTTAGGAGGAACTAAATGGGAATTTTGTTCTTTTAGGTTGTCACGAAAATTGACTTTACTTGGGTTATTTCATGTTTCACGTTTGGTATGTGAAAATTTTAAATTCCAACAGTGAAACTATGGAAACGAATGACATTTATTAAAAATTTGCATACATTTTTACATATTTAGAAGACAAAAAAAAAAAATCAAAAATGGGAAATTTTTATTAAGAATGATAAAAATTAAAATGCAATGAAAATGACATTTTATAATGACAATCAATTTAATCTAGAATTTACAATGCGAGTATGATTTTTCAAGCTTTAAAAAATTACCAAAAGTCCGAATTAATAGATAAAAATTACTAGATTTCAAAGCCCAGTACCGCCTAAACGTTTGAAATAGCCTGTACTATATACTACAAAATTATAATTAAATGAGGATAGGTACAATATTATTCAATAAGTAACATCAATAATGAAAAGTTGTGATTTTATATATAATATATTTACTCTACATTAAAAATCATCATTTTAATTTTTCATCACGTTTTTAAATTTATACATATTGCTATTTGGTTTCTCAAACATATCTTTTCCCGGTTTGAAATTTTGACAAGAACCATGTTTCTTCACATGCTGACTGGATAAAACAACGCCGTTAACTGTGTAAAATAATTTTGCTACATACTCTTTCACATTGCGCATTTGAATGTGGAAGACATAAGACATTTAATGCAAACAATGCAAAGTTTTGAAGTCTAGACAATTTCATTGGAATAGTTGAGATACTTGATCCAAAACTCATCTGAACTTTCTTGTCCAGTTAATTCAATTTTTGAATGAGGTATTGCTCTTCATTCTTCATTAATTTAGTAGGTACGCAAGCAGTCATCTTGGGAATCCCCGTTAAATGAAATGCAAAACATGTACGTGGTAAGATGCAACCTACGTACCTTACTTAGTAAGGTACAAACTCTTTCCTATGAACCTTATCAGTTGCGCTGCTTTTTAGAACTACATTCCGTAGACGCAGAACAGGGCAAGTTAAGCATTTTCAAATATCTTTAATTCCAGATAAAATATTATCGTACCAATTATCGTACAGTAGTCAAAATTATCGTATTTTACGTACGATAATGAAAACTGTATCGTACATCGTACAGAGAGTCAAATTATCGTATGTGTACGATAGTTATCGTATGGTTGGCAACACTGATACAGACATGACAAACCCTACCTTTCTTATCTATTTGACTAGCTTAAAATATTTTTTCCTCACATTTGATTTTAAATACTGACACGGTAATATCGTCTTGATAATAACCTATTTTTGACATAATTTATATTTTTTACGTACAATTTTCCATGTGTTTTGTAATTTTTAACTTTTAACCTCGTATTTACTTAGGATTGGTACATACATCACCTTCCACAACTTTATTCACAAATTATGATAACTGCATATCACAGGTTTGTTTCTGATTTCTCATTTAATACACATTCGTACTGCTTATATTATATCTTTATATTGTATTTAATTTTATACTATTTTTGTGTTATTGTATATTCTCAATTAATTCTTTTCTTGTATTTCTTTTTTTTTTCTTCCGTTACTGGGTTATTCCATAGTGGACATTTATTTCTGGTTCTAGTTTATTTTATTATACTAATTTATTATATTATATATGTGTTATGCCGATTTCTAAAATATCATGTAATTACAGGCTGAAGATGCATTTACTGCAATAAATGCGAAACGTCCCATGATGTAATTTATTTATTTCACCTATACGACGATTAAAAAAGAAACACTATTATTATGTATATATAATTATATATATATATATATATATATATAAATTTAATTAAAAAAAATAAATTATTACATACAAAGTTTTAATACTAACTTTTGGAATTGTTAGTTCCAATATTGGCTGATATTACGATTCGTATTTTTGTCTTATTCTCGCTGTGGTCAATGATTTATTTTTATGTTAACAGTTAAGAAGGTTTTTTTTAAAGTTTTTACTAACCAATGAATAATTCATAAGTGATACTTTTTATTACATTCGTCAAAAAAAAAATGGTTACTTCATTTCAAATTTTGATTTTGTTGTATTTTTATATATATTGTCAACAAGTCGGAGTACCCGTACGGTTACGGTTACTTCGTACGGTTTTTGTAATATTCAATCTTCTTGTGCGTAAATGATAAGTGAGATATGTCAACTAGAACAGAAAATAATCGTTACTTTATTCTCTTTTACATCAACTCTTTTCAATATATTTTCAATGAGTAAATAATAAGTGAGATACTTCTTTTGTAAGTAGCTCTCCCCAAATCTCCCCAAATATACATCTTAATAAAAACTGCATTGGAGAGAGGAAAAAATTGCTCACCATTTTTTATGTAAAGTAAATAATAAGTTAGATATTTCAGTGTATTTATCCAATATATATATATATATATATATATATATATATATATATATATATATATATTATAAACTATTTTAGTTGCATACGTTTTTGCTGTTAGGTCAATAATAAGGGAGATATAATACTCATCTAAATGAAAACTGCAAAGAAATTTTTTTTTTTTCTTATTATAAACATACCGTATCGAACCCTTGAATAGTACAGTTGTATATTGTTTTGTTCCCGATTTTTACTTGCCCGACCTTAATAGATAAGGGACAAGTATTTTAATCGCGAAAATTTTCGATGTCGAGATTTTGACTGATTACCACGTTTCATGGTCCAGGGACTCCAAAAAACTTATTTTCGAAGTGCTGTCCGTGTGTGTGTGTGTTTGTGTGTGTGTGTTTGTGTGTGTGTGTGTGTGCGCGCGCGTGCGTGCGTGCGTGCGCGCGTGCGTGCGTGTGTGCGTGCGTGCGTGCGTGCGTGCGTGCGTGTATGTGTGTTAACTCAAGAACGGTTCAACTTAGAAAATTCGTTCTGGTACAAAAAAATTCTCCTGTTAAATGGGAAGAACCCTATTGTTTTTTATGAAGATCGGTTGACTAGAAATGGGAGTTTACTCGTGTCGATTTTAAGATTTTTGCGAAAATTTAGCAACAGAAAAATAGTTCGAAAAAATTTATTGAACAAAAGTTACTATAAATGCAATAACTAATAACTTTTATTTGAGACGTTTTTTGATAAAACGAAAAATTTCGAATATTTTTTGTAAAATTGTTTAAAATTTTTTCAATTTTCTCAATTTTTTCATACTTATATATAACGTTTCCATGGTAATGATAATTAATTTGTAATAGTACATTAAATAATATTTTGATATGTCATGTCATAAAGTGACATCTTAATTATTTAGAAAATAAATATTCTCAATAGTCACATCGAAGTTAATAAAAGTGCCTTGTGATTAGTTCTACTTAGTAATATTTGCAACTATTTACTTAAAAAATACTTATTTATTAACAATTTATAATAAAAACTTCTAAAGTGTAGTGTTGTGAAGTGTAAGTAAATATGAGTGTTAATAGCCCTGGTCCCCCTCAGATGGAGACTACAATGACTACAACTCCGACAACAAATAACCAAATTGATATGGCAAAGAAAATAAACTTTTTTTCCAAATCTGATCCGTCTCCATACATAGTGTTTATACAAAGGATTGCAGACACAGCCAACAATGCACCTCTGAGCAACATCCATCCAATCACGCTGGGAAAACTTTTGACTAATCAAAAAGTAAAGGGAATAAAGACAATTTCAAAGAAAGGCAAGGATAGGTTAGGTGTAGAGTTCCATTCTTATCATGATGCTAATGATTTCGTGTCCAACAATAGTCTTAAAGATACATTTGATATTTATATCCCATCGCATTTAGTTTCCTGTCAGGGAGTTATAAGAGGCGTAGATGATTCATTAACTGTGGAAGAAATTAAGGAACAGTCAATGTCAAATATACCTATTATTTCAGTTCGTAGAATCAACCGCAAATCTAGCCCTCCCGATCAATTGCCTCCTTCATACTCTCCAACCAAAACTATTGTGATAACTTTTAAGGGACGCTATCTTCCCAAGACTATATCACTATTCTACACCATAGTCAATGTTGAAGCATATGTATTACCAGTATTGAGGTGTTACAGATGTATTCGCTATGGCCACGTTAGTAAGCATTGTAAAAGTGGGACTAGGTGTTCCATATGTACAGGTCCACACGAGAAAGATAGTTGCACCAACACTCCATTATGTGGATACTGTCAACAACCCCATATGACGTTTGATCCTGATTGTCCTGAACTGAAAAGGCAACAGGCGTTAAAACGTCTTATGTCAAACGAAAGTATAACTTTCTCAGAAGCATCTCAAATAATAAGACGCACTGCTCCAAGTCTTAAAAATAACATTAGTAGTTCATCCTCTTATATTAATTTCCCACAAATATTTCCACGTCTTCCCAATCAAGATATTTTATCTCAAATCTCCAATAGCTCCAATCCAATAGCTAAGAGTTATTCTAGGATAGTATCTACACCTAAGAGACGAAAACGGGACATCCCTGTTTCTCCTAACGGATATGACGTATCAGCACATCAAGATCTATTGATATCTCCCAATGGACAGTTACCCCGGAGTTTTAACTCATCTCCAATTTATAATTTGAATCCTAACGTTATAAGCAATGACATTGCTTCCTCACATTTCCATCTAAATAAACAACAATCAGCTCCATCTTCTTTTAGCATCTCCGATAGAGACATAGAATCATTCCATAACTTAGTTAAACCCATACCTAATAGCGAACAGTTGTTAAACCTCTTCTATAGAATCCTCGACAAGCAGTCTCTAGTGCTAAGATTACTTACCGTAATGGCTAATATATTGCAGTGGAATCTGAGAAGCCTCCACAGTAACAAAACTGACCTACTTCAACTTTTAAATCTACACCAGATAGAATTAGCCGCATTGTCTGAAACTTGGTTGAAACCAGCAGAACATTGTAGAGTTTCTGGATGTAACATACTACGGCAGGATCGCCCCGACGGTTATGGCGGCGTAGCTATACTTGTCAAATATAACATTAATTTTAAAGAATTTCCAGTTCGAACAGTCAATCCATTGATTCAAATAACAGCAATAGAAACGCACAATATAATATTCGCTTCGATTTATATTCCTCCGGATGTAAACATAACTATACCAGAAATTAAATTTATTGGAAACCAGTTTCATACCCCATTTGTTCTCTGTGGTGACTTCAACGCACACAGTGATCTTTGGGGAAGCGAAATCAAAGACACCTCTAACAAAGGAAAAATCATCGAAGATATTGTTGACGATCTTAACTTATGTTTATTGAACGATCGTAAACCAACTAGATTAACTCCCCCAGGATCTCCCCTAAGTGTTGTTGATCTTTCTATATGTTCACCATGTCTCATGTCATTCTTTAGCTGCGAAACTGCTGATGATACTTGTGGAAGTGATCATTTCCCAATCATTTTACAATTGGCTTATCGTAATAACACTGCAAGATCTAGCACTGTACAAAACAGCATTCCTAAATACAACCTAAAAAAGGCAAACTGGACTTTATTCTTTGATTCAGCCTCAGAAAAAATGCCCGAATCCCAAGATCTGATAGACAACTCAATTTCTTCCTTTGTGTACCGAACTATTCAAGAAGCGTCAATTAACTCTATCCCGTTAATCAAAACTAAATCCACTCGTTGTCCTACTCCATGGTGGGATGATGAGTGCAATTCCTTAAAACATAATAGAATTATAGCAATAAAAAACTATAAACAATATCCTTCTCTTCAAAATTTTATCTTAGCCAAAAATGCAATTGCCCGGGCCAAACTTATCTTCAAAAAAAAGAAAAAAGAATCTTTTGTTAAATACTGTAATACACTTTGTCCAGCTACTCCAATATCCACAATCTGGAGAACAATTAAAATATACAGAAAATCTTATTCTCCCAAACTTCAGCAAAAAAGTATTACATGTTCTGAAGAGCTATTAAATCATCTTGCTCCATGTTTTGTTGACCCCAAACCTATAGTATTAAATACAGAACATGACGATGCATTTCTTTCATCGCCCTTCACTATGGACGAATTGAATACTATCCTTAAATTGGTTAAAATATCGTCACCTGGCCAGGATAATATATCATATCTTCACATTCTACACTCTCCGCTCCGACTTAAAGAACTTATTTTAAAAATTTACAATAATATATTGAATGGAGAACCGATTCCCTCAGAATGTAAAATTACACATATAATTCCCATCCTTAAGCAAGGTAAAGACCCTGCCAACCATCTATCATACAGACCAATAGCATTATTATCTTGTCTTTTGAAATCTCTAGAACATCTTGTAAAACAAAGGTTAGATTGGTGGCTAGAAAATAAGCAGATATTGCCTTCGCAACAATGCGGCTTTCGTAAGGGCAGATCTACCACAACTTGCTTGGTCAAATTCACAACGGATATAAACATCACGTACAGCAAACAAGAGTACCTAGTTGCCGTTTTTCTAGATATAAGCTCAGCTTTCGATAACGTTTCGCTTAGCATTCTATCCTCGGTGTTAGAAGAAATTGGGGTTCCAAGCAATTATGTCATTTTAGTTCATCAATTAATTAGTGAACGAATTATTTACATTCGTGACAAAAATAATTTATATGGTCCCCAAACTAGCAACAAAGGTGTACCCCAGGGATCAGTACTGGCACCAATTCTATTTAACATCTACACAAAATCTTTACGTAGTTGTTTGATGCCCTATGCAAAAACCTTACAGTTTGCAGACGACATCATAATATACTCTTCGCACAAAAATTTAAATCATGCAGTTTCGCAGCTAAATCAGGCAATAGTAACCTTAAAAAAATGGTTGTTTGATCACAACTTCACGTTATCACCAAGCAAAAGCACTGCAGTTATTTTCACTAGACGTAAAACTCCAACTATAATCCCAGAAATCGTATTTGACGACCATGGATTCGAAACTTAGTTGGCTTAAAAACATTAAACACGTCACTAATAAGGCACGAATCACTTTGAATATTTTAAGATCGCTAACCAAAACATGGTGGGGTGGACACCCGCAAACTCTTCTTTTATTATACCGCTCACTTATCCGTTCTTCTATAGATTATTCACTTATTGTTATGTCTCCACTAACTAAATCCAATCAACTGCTTTTAGATCGACTACAGTACCAGGCCATTCGGCTAGCACTGGGTGCCATGAAATCTACGCCTACCAATGCACTGCTAGTTGAAGCAGTTGAGACTCCATTACATCTTAGAGCACAATATATTGTCTCTAAATTTATATCGAAACAAATGATGGTCGACAATAACTTTGTTATAACTGGTATATCTCAGCTTGTGCATATGTGCAATAATACTAATTACTGGCGTAAAAAAAGGAAACCATTGTTAGTTCAACAATATTCAAGCCTTGAAACCAAGCGACAACACATACAAACTTCTTCTCTACTTCCTTGCTATTCTTTGCCGTTTGAACCACAAATATCATCAAAACCAATCATACTAAATCTGGGAATAAATAAGAATGCAGATAGCAACACCATTAACTTGCGTCTAAATGAAATTTTACACACTCAGTTTCCGGGTTTCAAAATTATATATACTGACGCATCCAAAGTTATAAGTTCAGAAAGTTCGGGTTATGGAATATACATACCAGATATCAATCTCAAAATTATACAAAAGGCACCTATATTTATGAATATTACTACAACAGAAATGCTTGCTATTTATCATGCAATATCTTTAGTAGGTAGACTTCGGATTAGTAAGGCCCTTATATTAACTGATTCACTCAGCGCCCTTCAAACTATAAAATCCACAGGTATTAATACCAAATCTGATTTACTGTCGCTTACGATTAAGAAAAGAATGCATGACCTTCAAAATCAAAATTACAAAATTATTCTATCCTGGATCCCTAGCCATGTCAATATCCATGGGAACATAATAGCTGATCAACTAGCTAAAGAAGGAGCAAACCTTCCACATGAATCTTCCATCAAAACTCCAAATTTTAATCACTTTCTTTCAATCATAAATTCCTCTATAAAGCAGAAGTGGTAAGAAGATTGGACATTATCGTCATCTGTTAAAGGACAGTATTACTACCAGTTCCAGCCTACTATTATGAAGCACCCCTGGTTCCATAATATGAATCTTAGCAAAGGTGCCATCTCTTCTATCTGTCGGCTAAGATTCAACCACAGCTCAGCACCAAGCCATCTCTTCAGGATCAATGTCATCGACTCGGACCTTTGTGCATGTGGACAACCTGGAAATCCCACTCACGTATTATTTAATTGTCCCAGCAACATATACAACTGCAATCTTCTCTACACCAACCTATCTAAGTCTGTTAAATATAATGGTCCCATATCCCTTTCTAATGTCTTACTTAACCCTTCCTCTGAAACTTCTACGCTTGTGTATGAATTTTTAACTTCTTCCAATATTCAAATTTAGATTCAATTTATTTTATTTATATTTATATATATATATATATTGTTTATATTTATTATTTAATTATTTATTGTATGAAAAAAAATATATATATTGTAACTAAATGTATTTATTAAAACTGGCGGAAAGGCTGTGTGCCTAGGCCATAATAAAATAAAAAATAGAATAGAATTTTAAGTTTTAATATAAGGTGATAAACTCAATTTATCTTAGTAATACGTTACCAGATCTGGGGACTTTCTGGCTTTAATTTTTGTTTTAAATTCATGGTTATCATTAATGTCAATTAATGTTTCTCACTGTAAATGGGTGTTACAGATAATTTCTTAATAATAATAAGATTAAAATGCCGAAGACGAAGAAAAAATCAGTTAAACTGGGAAATAAAAAACGGAAATTGTACTTGATGCAAAAAAGGGAAAATGAAGAATACAGAGAGTCTGGGAGAAAAAGAAATAAAATGTCAATGGAAAAATTAAGAGAAAATGAAGAATATAAAGAACATGAAAGAAAAATAAATAAAATAAATAAGGCAAAGTTAAGAGAAAACGAAGAATATAAAGAGTCTGAGAGGCAAAGAAATAAAATGCCAATGGAAAAGTTAAGAGAAAATGAAGAATATAAAGAGTCAGAGAGGCAAAGAAATAAAATGTCAATGGAAAAGTTAAGAGAAAATGAAGAATATAAAGAGTCAGAGAGGCAAAGAAATAAAATGTCAATGGAAAAGTTAAGAGAAAATGAAGAATATAAAGAGTCATAGAGGCAAAGAAATAAAATGTCAATGGAAAAGTTAAGAGAAAATGAAGAATATAAAGAGTCAGAGAGGCAAAGAAATAAAATGTCAATGGAAAAGTTAAGAGAAAATGAAGAATATAAACAAATAGAAAAAAAGAAAAATCAAATTTCAATGAAGATTTTTAGAACAAATAAAGATTATAACGAAGCAGAAAAAATAAAAAATTTAGATAGAATAAGAGAACTTCGAAAGGACAATACAATTTCTAAACATTTGAAGGAAATAGAAAAGATTGCGAAAATACAGGCGAGGTCAAATGTAATACTGCGATACAGACAACAATACAGACAAAATTTACAAGCCAGTGAAATATCAAGAGCAAAAATACGATTTTTGGATTCTGTTACGGTAGGCCCCGTTAAACACGTATGTTGTTGTTGTGAGGGTTACTTTTTTCAGCACTCTGTCCTGCTTTTAAATTTGGAAGCTATAAATGCTCACCGCAAGAATTCTGGAAACATAAACAAGAAAGAGTTTGAAAAAAGAATAGTTAATTGTTCCACTACAAATAAAATTTGTAAAACGTGTTACAAGCACGTCATGAACAGCGAAGTGCCCAGCCTAGCAACTAGCAGGGGTTTGAAATATCCGAAAATACCTGAATGTATTGGGAAATTGACACCTCTGGAGGAAAGAATGGTAGCTCCGTTCATAAATTTTATGCAAATAAGACCTTTGCAGCCTTATGCATTGAATCCGCAACTATCGTTGAAGGGAAGTGTCGTAAATATGGAGGTAGAAATAAATGACATGCTTCAGGTTTTGCCAAGGAAGTTTAACGAAATGGCCACTGTTCAAATAAAATTAAAAAGGCATATTGATCACGCATCTTCTTATATGACTGAAACTATCAGACCAGCTGTTATTTGTGACGCCTTAAAATATTTGCTAAATACGCCTCTGTACAAGAAGTATAACATAAAGATAGATGAAAATTACTTGAAACGATATGACAATAATTAAACGAAGAGGTAGATTTCGTGATCGATCAACAAGATTTAACCGATAACGAGAAAACCGTTGCGGATAAACTGTTGGTTATTAGCGAAGAAGATTCATACGAACCCGATGAAGATGAAGTATTAATCATAGATAGAAATAACCAGTTGTCATTCGATGGAACCAAAATAATTGCACCGGGTCAAGGTCGGCATCCGGTGCCGTGGCACATTATTCCAGATCTCAAAGAATTAAGTTTTCCGAAGATATTCTGTGGTATGCCTATGAATCTAGACAAAAACGTAAGTTATACCGAACGTATCAAGTCCGAAGTTCGGCGAAATGACAGAAGGTCGTGCCTGCCTACTAGACTTTTGTACATGGCAAAGAAGAAGCTTGAAAAAATGTGTTCTTCGAATATAAATATTTGCTTGCGAAAATTCAAGACTGGCAACAGAAATATTACCGCACGAGAAGTAGTTCAGAAAAGCTTCACAGAAAACCTGATTAAATACGATGAAGGTTATAAAGTACTTAAACAAATACGTTTCTCCCCGTCCTATTGGGAAGCAAAGAAAAAAGACTTGTTAGCTATGATAAGTCAGTTGGGAACTCCGACAATTTTTCTGACGTTATCAGCAACAGAAAAAAATTGGCCGGAGCTTATAAAAATACTATCAAAGGTTGTGACTGGAATAAATATTGGATACGATGCAGCTATGAATATGGACGCCAACGAGAAAACCAAATTAATAAGAAATGACCCCGTCACCTGTGCTAGATATTACGATTATAAAATTAACAAATTCATGTCTTTTCTGAAATCTCCGAATAGCGTTTTTGAAGAGCACAGTGTAAAAGATAGTTACGAGCGAGTGGAATTTCAGATGAGAGGTTCCCCGCATGAGCATATTTTCCTTTGGTTGGAAAACGCACCGTTATATGATCCTGAAAACCAGCAAAGTATTCAAGAATGTATAAATCGATCGTTTTATTACTTGTGACTATGATGAGAGTAACCCGTTTATGACGATTCAACATCATAAACATTCCTATACTTGCCAGAAAGGCAAGAAAAATAAAATGAAATGCAGGTTCAACTATCCTTTACCTGTAATGCCGTATACCGTAATTTTACAACCATTTGATAAAAATGAAATAAGAACCGATGCGATAAAGAATAATTTGGTGAAAATAGGAAAACTGATGTATAATTTTTTTAAGAGCAGAGAATCGAGAACATTTGATGAAATATTAAAAAAACTGGAAATTAACGAAACCGATTACATATCAGCCATTAGAAGTTCGCTGGATCGACCTCAAGTGTTCCTCAAAAGAAGTTCATTATCCGTAGGTCTGAATTGTTACAACAAAGAAATGCTGAACTTGTTTCAAGCGAATATGGACATACAGTTCATCTTGGATCCATACAGTTGCGCATCATGCGTGATAAATTACATCAGCAAGGTGGACGCTAGACTGTCGAAACTTTTACGGGAAGCCGCTGCAGATATAACAGATGGCAATAGAACGATAAGGGAGAAATTGAGGTGCATTGCAAACATTTTTCTGAACAGTAATTTGATGTCTGCCCAAGAAGCAGCTTATCATATTGTATCCTTACCGATATCTAAGAGCAGCCGAGCGACCGTATTCATAAACACCTTTCCGATTAATCAACGTGTAAAAATATTAAAGACTGACTTTATGCTTAGAACTGTCGATCCAGACTCCAATGACGTGTTTATGCCAGACATAACTGAGAAATATGCTAAACGGTATTCGACGCTGAATGACACTTGTTTAGCTGATTTTGCTACTAGTTATTCAAAGAAAACTAGTAAAAGTAACCTAAATAACAATGATGATAATGATAATGACGAAGACATGATAAGGCAAAATAAAATAAAGATTCTTAGATTCAGAAGATACAAGCTCGAACATGATCCTGCAAATTATTACAGAGAACAAGTAATGTTGTTTATGCCCTGGCGAAATGAACAGCATGAAGTAGAAAATCGAGATATCGAAAAGTTATATTTAGAACATATCGAGGTAATCAACAAAAACCGTGCAAAATTCATAACTCTGAGTGAAGAAGAAATGACAAAGGCTGTAGAACAGGCTCAAAAGAACGTTCAAAATGCATTAGAAGAAGAAATAGAAGAATTTAATGCAAATGAGCTGCCACCTGATCAAAGAGTGGATATCTTTCAGCAAGATGGCACAGATGTGAACCGAGAAAAAAGTAGGATAGTCATTCCACCTAACTGGAAGATGATATTTTGAAAAAAATAAGAACGTTAAACGATAAACAGCGGTCAATTGTAATGCACGTGTTGAATAGCTTCAAAACTGGAAAATCACCCTTGCGTATATTCCTTAGTGGATCAGCTGGAGTAGGGAAGTCTACAGTCATCAATATTATCTATCAACTGATTACTAAGCATTTCGATACATTACTTGGAAGCAATACAGACTCCATAAAAGTATTGTTATGTGCACCGTCTGGAAAAGCAGCGTTCTTGATAAGCGGCGTAACACTGCACACAGCATTTGCTTTACCTGTCACCCAATATGGAGGTCAGATGCCGAATCTGAACAATGATATTGCAAATACCCTGCGCACGAAATTAATAGATTTAAAACTTTTGATAATTGATGAAATATCGATGGTTGGAAGTCGAATGTTCAGTCGAGTCGACACAAGATTGAGACAAATTATGGGCAGGAATGTAAGTTTCGGTGGTGTATCAGTAATAACGGTTGGTGACTTGAATCAGTTGCCACCGGTAATGGACTCCGCTATATTTGTAGCTCCGAAAATTACCAACTTGAACGTGTTCGCTGAGAAAAATTCTCTATGGGAAGAATTTAAAATGTACGAACTAACAGAAATTGTGAGACAACGAGATGAGAAAGAGTTTATCGTAGCACTAAACAGTATAGCGACGGGCAGCGTGTCACAAAATGATGTATCTCTGCTTCAAACAAGAATTGTTCAGGAATGTGATGTTCCTTCGAGAGCAATAAGATTGTACGCAGATAACAAAAGCGTGGACGCATTCAACAAACAAAAAATTGACAGTCATCCAGGCAGCAGAATATTGTCTGTTGCAAAAGATTCAGTTCTAGGAAAAGTGACGGATTATACGAAAAATAAGTTACTAGATTCGTTACAGAAAAAAAAAACGTCTGAACTGAATGGTTTGCCTAACGAAATCGTCTTTAAATTGGGTATCAAATACATGATGACAACCAATATTGATGTGGAAGATGGGTTGGTCAATGGTGCTTGTGGAACGTTAATGCACGTCACATTTAATAAATTAACGGATAAACCTTACGTTATCTGGATGTCCTTCGATTCAAATAGTGTTGGTAGAAAAGCTGTGCAATCGAATATGGTTTTGATGAAAAAAGAAAATTTGAAAGATGTGGTACCAATTATGAAGACCTGTATTGCTGTACGGAATTCGGAGAATCAACAGTACCAAATTATGCGACAGCAATTTCCTGTAGTTCCGGCTGAGGCAATTACAATTCACAAAAGTCAGGGACAAACTTATAATGAAATATGTGTGGACTTTGATAAAATGAAAAGAGTTTCCAGACAAATGTTATACGTTGCTTTGAGCCGTGTTACTAAATTATCGGGCCTGTACTTATTGGGAAACATAAAATTACCTAGTCCACCCAGAGAAAATAATCCCACTTTATGCGAATTGGAAGCACTTAGAACGAAAAAGAAGTTATATATTTTTACTGAAAAATTCTTAAATTTGGCAGGAATCGTGATAGTATATCACAACGTTAAATCATTAATTAAATATTACAATGACGTTGTCAACGACAAATGGTATTCAAAAGGTGATGTATTGATATTCGCAGAAACTCGCACGTCACAAAAAGACACAGTTGAAATCCCTAATTACAAACTCGTTCTGAGATTCGACGATACCGACAAGAGATCACCGAGAGGGATAATGTGTTTCTTGAAATCTAGGTGCAAAGGAAGGATCCTAAAACATGAACGTAACGTGACAAAGTGCAACAGCGAATACAAGAGTCACACGGATATGTTTTGTTTGAAGGTTGAAGACGCACTGATTATTTCGGGTTATAAATCTCCTTCGACTAACCACGACGATTTTGAAAAGGCGTTCAAGACAATGTGGGACTGTACAATAGAATATCCAAATTTTAAAATTATCGTAATGGGAGATTTCAACTTTGATATTCGCAATGAGAAAATTACGTTTTTAAAGAAGTTGATGTGCCAGTATGGTCTACGCAGTGCATTGGATCCCGAAGAATTTACCACAAATTTAAACACTCAGATGTTATATTCACCAATGTAAAAAACTGTCAAGTTGGTGTATACGAAACATATTTTTCCGACCACAAACCGATTTTTGCATCGTTGCGAAATGATGAAAATGAAGTAATGGAATTGAATCATTCTCTGGATATTTCTTCAAGTGTTGAGCATAACTATGTGTACAAAATTAATGAGGAAATAGACAATTTAGAGCTAAGCAAAACAGACAACTGTCATAGTGACGTCTTTGTCGAAATATGGAATCATCATAAATTGTCGGAAAGGTTGTTTTGTAATGTCGTGCGCATCATCATTGAAAATTATGATGACATGTTTAAGAAAATTTTTGATGAAGTGTTTGCCTTTCAAACGAGCTTTTTCAATCCTCTACTTGATAACTTGGCTGATCATCAAACAACTGCATTAAATTAAATAAACGAATATCTAAGAGTTGTTAAAATAACAGGTGATGGTAACTGTTTATACAGAGCCATATCTTATTGCATTATGAAGTCTGAAGATTTTTACACATATTTTAAATTAATTTGTATAGCGACGGCATTGGGCAAGCACGCGTCGTATTTTGAAACTCAAATAAGATATCTTCAATTTGACGGAATTAATAGCCTTAAAGAATTGATTTTATTGTTTGCAAAACAAAATGAATACGGCAACGAGGCATCTTTGTATGCATTATCAATCGGACTGAAAAGAGAAATTATTGTGATACAGAGGATAAATGATACATTTGATTACACATTTGGTATTATGCCACCCATTATCGAACGTGAACCAATTATTCTATATTTAACGAATGCCGGACAAAATAATGTGCATTACAGTTCCGTTCTTTTCACAAAACGTATGCATATACCTGAACATATGCAGATGAAAATATCTGAAGAATTAATAAACCATCACTGAACTATATATAAATGGGCTTGTAACGGGTGCTGTGTGCTAACCATGTAATTTTATGTATTTTAATTATTTACTGAATAAACTTATTTATTATTATTATTATATAAATGGAAATATCTATGTGTTATGCAAAAAATCTTCTACGTCAAAGATACAGTTCAGAAAATAGGTGTTCAAAACAGTGGTCTAGAAGAAAGTTTTGTGGCAGTCTTGTAAATTGGTGAGAGGAATAGGTTTTGAAGTAATGTTTTCGAGGTTTTCGGTTTTTATGGGAGGGCAAGTCTAGCGGAGGTCTTCCTTCGCCACTGGTTTAAGTAATCGCTAGTAAAGATTTACATAATAGTTTGGTGCTGCATATAGCTGTGTAGTGTTTTTCAGCTTTTGAGTATTTCAATAATTTTGTTCTTTACTATTAAACCATCACTTATATTGTTTAACTAAATTCTATAAATATAATACATATTTGTGTAAAATTCTACGACAATAAACGATCTTAGATGTGTCTTGTGCAAAGTACTGCACGAATACTGACATCATAATCCACCAGGGAACATCAATAAGTGGCTACTAACAGTGACTGTAACAAGTTTCTTTGACTCTTCCTTAATTTCTTTTTTAATTTACTGAAAAAAGGAGTGAGGAGATAAGAAAGGGAAGAGGAGAAGGGGAGTCACTCTACCATCATACTCCAGAGTTGCGAAACATGTCATGTGATGAAGTAGGATTAATCCAGGCTTCCGATGCAATGGTAATTACCATAATTGGTACCACGTTAAGTGTGAAAATCTGCCAAGCAATTTTGCCGAAAATGTTATAGTACCTGGTTTCTCTTCGACGTGTGGTTCCTGCTTAAAACTAAAACCATAGAAGCCTACCATGAATACAGCTGATAACAGAATTTATTAAGTAATTTTGAAATCTTACGGAATAAACAGGAAGAACAACTTAAGAGTGTTGAATTTAGCAGCACAGCATTGACAGCTTTAACACTGAAACGTCCGAGTATGCTTCGGCACTAAAAAAAAAAAAATGAGAAATTTAAAAATAAAGTTACACAATTAGAGAATGATAAGGCTCTTCTTACAATAGAAATCGAAGATTTAAAACAATACAGTAGAAAAAATAACATCGAGATAAACGAAGTACCCCAAAAGAAGGACGAGTACGTGCTGACAGTGGTGCAACACATTGGTAAATTAATAGGGGTCGATATAGATCCAAAGTCTATTGATACCTGTCACCGTGTACCCAACAGCAACCCAAAACGGAAATACAAACCCATCGTTGTTCGTTTAAGTTCTAGATTGGAAAAACAAAATATTATGGCTGCTGCCAAAGCTAATAAAGATGAATTAACAGTTGGAAAGCTAGGAATCCCCTCAGCGACAATGCTAGTGGCAACTGATGATAAAATATATGTATGTGTCTGCTCATTTTATACCAAAAAATAAAGAGCTATTGTTTAAAACCGAGGCTTTTTAGGAGAGAGTATTAGAAGTTTACTTTGGAATGTGATATTTTATAATATAATATTTTAATAAACTTTATTATAATCACAGAACATTTTTAATGGTAAAAGTGCACTTTAGCTATTTTCTACTACGCATGCGCCAAATGTGTTCATTTGTTCTGACGAAACAGGTACACCGTTGCCAAATGTGATTTTGAATGTAGATAGCGATGTAGATATTGATAGACGGCGAGAGAGTGCAAAATAAATTACGAATATACCCGTCTTCGAACGATCAGAAGTTTCTAAATTTTGGTCGGACGAGTCCATATTTAAAAAAAAGGGGTGTATGTATAAGCACGTGTTTGTCAGTTGTTAAAATAAATGTAATAAAAATATATTTGTCTTTTATTTTAAAATATTTGAACCCTTAATATATGTGCTCATAATATATTTCCAGAAAGATTGTTCCAAATATTAAGTTTTCAATTTTATACCGGTAATATTGATTTTAATTTTAAGTTACACGTCCAATAACAGTATCATGTTTCTTTTATTTTCAAATTTTATATTTATATTTGTGTTTTAAAATTGTAATAACAAATTATAATACATGTTTTTTTCTAGATAATTTATTTTCTTATAACTTTGTATAATGTTTTTGGAAAATATATAGAAACTTTAAAATAGACTATAAGTTTTCATAACGCTTCCCCACCACTTTTTCACTTTAAACCATCTAAGCAACGCTTCCCCGCCATTTTAGCTCTCCGAGATTCCATTTTCATTTTGAATCATCTGTACATTTGGCAACGATGTACCTGTTTCGTCAGGACAAATGAACACATTTAGCGCAGGCGTAGTAGAAAATAGCTAAAATGCACTTTTACCTTTTTAATTACACCTCAAAATATATTGTACAATGATATTATTATTTTATTTCAGTAACTATGACTACTTAGTCACAGTCAAAATAGATTCATAATGACATAAATTATTTATATTTAAACACACTCCCTTAATTATGAATTTATTTTCAAATATTGAATTTTCTTACTTCGTAACTGAAATACCTATGTAGTAAAATATGTAGCCAATTGTGCTATTTAAGAAATATTATTATGGGGTTTGTCAGGTCTTGAAAAGCGTCCACTAATATCAAACTTCAGCAACCTTTTGAGCCGCGTCATACTAGAGACAGACTAGTGGAGCTAAATACACACGACTGCATCCTAAACCCTGGCGATATGCAGTTCGGAAATTACGCTAGATTCATTTATTTTATTATTATTATTATTAAGGGGTTTGTCAGGTCTTGACAAGCGTCCACTAATCTCAAACTCATAAACCATATACCAGGTAATTGGTAAATCTTTAATTCCATTTTAACGGAACCTGTTTCAATCCACACTATGATTTTTGTAGTTTACAAATTTTATGTGGTTTATTATAGCCTTCTGGTACTTTCATGTATATATTTTCCTCTAAATTTTCATATACAAATACTGTTTTTACATCAAATTTAATTTTATGATCATTTCTTTTTACTGCTGTTGCTAAAATAATTTTTAAAGAACTGTTATTAATTACAAGGCTAAATGTTTCTTCATAATTTTGACCGTATGCTTGCTAACATCCTCGTACAACTAGTCTTGACTTATATCTGCCAACTTCTTTTACTTTGAAACCCCATTTGCTATTTAATACATTTTTATTCTTTGCTTCTTCTTCGTCAATAAATTTCCAAGTGCCATTTTCTTTCTAAAACTCTTTTTCTTCTTTTATTGCTTTCATCCAGTTTTCTTTATCTGATCCATTTATAGCCTCTTCGTATGTTAGAAGAACATACTCTTCAAATCATTTTGGAGTTTCAGTATTTCTTTTTGGTCTCCGATTTTCTTCTATATCTTTTTCATTATCTGCTTGTTTGTTAACGATCTCTTCCATTTCGGAGTCTTCTATATTTTCACTTTCGTTATTATCTTCTCTTTCAAAATCGTCTCTATTTTCACTTTCTTCATTGGTTTTATTTTCATCAGTTTCATCATTATTACAAGTTTCTATATTTTTACCATCTCCTTTTTCTGTGGATTCCCAGGCACTGATAAAATATTTATATTTATCTGAAAGAGTTGATAAAATTTTGGAAATTAGCATATCGTCACTAATTTCATTAATCACTGTTTTCAATCTGTATACTAAATTTTCAAGTTTACTTATATGCAACGCAATATCACTCCCTTTTTCATAATTGAAATTAAAAAATTCTTGTAATAAATTACATTTACTGTCTTCAGTATCTCTCTCATATATAGTACACAATTTTTTAAACATTTCTTTGGCTGAAGTGCAGCTTAATATATGCATAAGAGGTCTTTTATCAATTGTTGTTATTATCAGTTTTTGTGTTTTTGCATCCTTTTTCATATATTCAATTTGGGATTTTTCATTTTGTCATGATTTTCTGTACCTTTCACTATCATATAAACCTTACGCTTTAAAAAATATTGTTATTGGAAATTTCCAAATTTGATAATTTTTATTGTCTAATAATTTTTGAATTTGTGTGAATTTTTCTTGAGTTTTCTTGAGTCATTTTTTTCTTGACATTATTAATTAATTATTTTCTAGGTTTATTTCTTTACTTTTGTCCCTTCTCTGGGCCCATAACCTGTTAGAAGTTTACTTTGGAATGTGATATTTTATGATATATTTTAATAAACCTTATTATTATCAAAGAACATTTTTAATTACACTTCAAAATGTATTTTACAATGATATTGTTATTTTATTTCAGTAACTATGACTACTTAGTCACTGTTAAAATAGATTCATAATTAGATAAATTATTTATATTTCAACAAAGAGAACCACTATAAATATGTGTGGGTCAGTGACTGCAAAATCTTGATGCTCAAAAATGACAACTCAGTACCTATTCGTATACATGTTGAGATTTCGCTTGCTAGTTTAGTGTAAGTTTTGATTTATTGGCTAATACTCGTCTAGATAACGGACAAAACTGTAACTGTTTAGAATACAATATAAACATGAATAGTGATTTACCATTGCCAGTGATTATTGCTCCAGTTCCTCGAAAAAAACGAATCCGTTAAATGGCATTGTCAGCAGTGCATTAACGGACAAAACCACCAAACACCAGCAAGGGTGCATCAAATCAATGAAACTTAACTGATTTCATTAAATAATAAAATAGAAAAGTACCTGGTACTAATCAGCCACCAAAATATCGAAATCAATAATCTTTGAAAAGATTATTGAAAGTACAAAAATGACGGAAAATCTTCCAAAAAATCCTGTCAAGATGGCAGCACCACCTAAATCACCAACAGCGAAGGCAATTTCTGTTGCCACCATGCACGACTGCGCAGAATCTCGAGAATCGTATGTGTCAAAATTACGATCAAATGCAACTAGTGATACCAACAAAATTAACCAAAAAACTACCAAACTACCACCAGTTATGCCACAAACAGCAACATATATACCAAAACCAAAAGAAGATGTTCCAACAGCAACCCCATCACAACACGGAAACACGAACAAAAAATCGATGAAGCTGGATTCCAGATACAAAAGAGAAATCGAAAATCGCAAAAGAAATTTGGTACTGCGGAATCTACGGGAACCAACAATGACAGTACTCTGCGGGGACTCCAAAGGAAAGTCTGGCTATTCATATCCAGAGTCCAAAACAACTGCAGTGAAAAAATGTTAATTAATTATTTAACTAATAAAACGAATTCACAAGATTTCACAGTCCAAGAATTAAATCCAAGTGAGTCAAAAAGTTACAAGTGTTTTAAAATAAGCGCAGATTTCTCATTAAAAGACACCCTCTATAATAATAATTTCTGGCCAATGGGCGTTACTTTTACTAGATACAATTTTAATATAGAGGATTATAACAAAAGTGGTAAAAACCATTTTTTAGACAAACAAACAATACGGGATCAAACCCCATAAGGGACGCTGAATATTTTCTATATAAATATACAGTTCATTAGAAATAAAATTGAAGTTTTAGAACATTTTATTCACAGTAATGAAACAGAATTCCAGATTATTTGTTTAAGTGAGCACTGGCTCGAATCTGAACAGTATATTAATATAGAAGGATATTCAACAGCGACACAACATAATCGAACCCACGATGAACACGGAGGAGTCCTAATATTAGTTAAAGAAAATGTAAATTACAAAGAAATTACTTACATAAATAATTTGAGTCAAGATATTACATTATCAAAATGGCTAGTGTAAAAATGTATTTTCAAAATGTACGTGGTTTACGTACTAAAAAAAATTACATTTTTATGAATACCTCTAGCGGCGAATATGATGTAATAATTTTGGTCGAAACTTGGTTAACTTGGTAAACTGACTGTTGGACACACACTACTGCCAGTAAAGAAAATGTAAATTACAAAGAAATTACTTACATAAATAATTTGAGTCAAGATATTCACGCGGAATTTTGTGCAATTGAACTCACAGAAATAAACACTACTCTTATCACTACATACAGGTCAACGGTAGGAAATTATGATATTTTTTTAACGACACTGAACTCAATATTAGAACTCAGCAACACTAAAAATATTATACTGGCAGGTGATTTTAATACAGATTTTCGTAGTAATTCACAAGAAAAAATGGATTTTCTTAACCTTATAGCGTCACACAAGGCACACATAACAAAACTGAATATACGCGCGTTACATCGCACTCAAAAACATGTTAACTAACACACATTAATCCCTGCTTATTAGACCATCTAGGTATTATTTTTTCTTTGAAAATTACCAACCCTAATTCAAATAAAAATATGTCAAAAGAAGAGGAACTGATTTATCCGATAAACACTAAAATTATTAAAAAATTTCAAGAACATTTACAAAGTATAACATGGCGTAATATTTTTGATTGTAAAAATGCGCAAACCTGCTACAATAAATTTAATAATATTTTGAACAGTAGTCTAAAAAATTCTTTAACACCCAAACTAAAAAAACAACATACTGCAAATAAAAAACGTAAAATATATAATAAAGATTTATAATCAATGAAACAAACTTTACTTCTGATATATGAACTAACAATTAGGCGCCCAAGTGAAAAAATTAAAAAGATCTATAAATCATATAAAAATAAATATAAACTTAAAATAACGGAACTCAAGAAAGAAAAACATAAAAATTTTGTTTTAAACTCGTCCAACAAAAATAAAGCAGTATGGGATCTTATCAAAAAGGAAACCAAGGGAACTGCAAATAGCACAAATATGTCCATATTTGTGCTATTCCAGACGAATAAAACAGTTTTTTTGCAATGTAGCGATAAATATAGTAAACAATCTACCCTGCACCAACACAAGCTATGAACAAGCGGTACAGTCCTTGGTTGTCAATAGCGTTAATTCTTTTTATCTACATCCTACAGACGTGCACGAAGTAAGAACCATAATTAATAATTTACATAAATCTTAAAGTAAAGATATCTATGGTTTCAATGTAGAAATAATAAAATCAGTAGTTCATCTGATCGAAGAGCCCTTGTGTCATATAATAAACCTCTGCCTTAGCTCAGGATATTTTCCCTCTGAATTAAAAAGTTATACCGGTACTTAAAAGTGGAGATCCAAACGATGTCAGTAATTATAGGCCAATATTACCTATGCTTTCAAAAAAATTTGAAAAAGTAATCAAAGATAGGCTGGTCAAATATCTCAATAAAAATAACATACTAACTAGCACGCAATACGGCTTTCAAACCAGTCTATCAACTGAGGACGCACTAATAGAAGCGATAAATGCTATCCAAAATTCCCTTGAGAACGGCAAAATATTAACAGCCAGTTTCTGTGACCTTAGCAAGGCCTTTGATTTCGTGTCTCATGAAATTCTACTGGCGAAACTCAAATACTACGGCATTAGAGGTACAGCACTCGATTTATTTGAATCGTATTTGACGAATTTGACTGAAATGGTGCAATTAAAATGTACGTACTCGCAATCCCAAAAAATAATGTACGGAATAGCCAGGGTTCTGTAATAGGCCCAATCTTATTCTTGCTCTATATTAACGACTTGCCTAGCAATATACCGGTGAAAACAATTTTATTTGCAGATGAAACAACGTTTTTATGCGCAGAAAACACCTTAGAGTCGATAACCACTCTGACTCAAGGCACGGTTGAAGTTGCGGAAAACTGGTTTACTGCAAATAAACTAAAATTAAATAAAAATAAAACCCAGAACCTTCATATAACAAATAAAAAATATTTACCTATAAAGAAAGCTAATGTCAAGTTTTTGGGCATATATCTCGATACAGACCTAAACTGGAAACACCATATTTTTAAAACTAGCGCTAAATTATCTTCAGTGCTCTACGCTCTAAAAAGACTAATGCTATTGACAACCGAGGACACAGCAAAACAAGCGTATTTCGCACTTTTTCATAGTCGTTTACGGTACGGCATATTATTGTGGGGCTCAAGTCCACATAGCAAACGACTTTTTATAATTCAAAAAAGAGCTATACGAATCTTAACAAAAAGCGGGCCGACAGAACACTGCAAGCCTCTATTCAAAAAATTAAAAATATTACCATTGCCATGTCTATACATATATTACTTCCTAATCCACACAAAGAAACAAATTAATAAATTTTCCACCCATGCTAGCATACACTCTCATAATACGCGACACAAATACCACCTAGTTACCAAACAAGTAAGACTAGCAGGCTCCACGCACATCCCCGACTACTGGGGACCAATATTTTATAACAAACTACATCAAAGATCTTCCAGTTGCTAAGTTTAAAACTATTATTAGTAATCTCCTACATGAACACTGCTATTACACTATGCAAGAATTTCTTTGTAGTAATGTATCTACTAGTTTTGTCAACTAAATATTGTAAATTACTAGGGGCCTCAGCCCGGCTACGCCGGTCTTCTCCCCTACATTGTTAAAACTCGTCGCTTCGCGACTCGTTTTAATATAATTTTGTCGCACTTGTCGATTATAAAACTCGTCGCTCATCTTTATTTAACACTATTTTATGGAAATTCCCTATGCAAATGTCTTAAGTTTTATCGTTAATTCACCTTAAATACTTAATTAGTTTTCTTCTATCAAGAAATACGTTCAAAATGTGAAATATCGTCCCATTTTAAAATGCAAAAAATTTGACAGCTGTCACCTTCTGAAATCTTGTAAGCATATTTCCAATAATGGGCCAGATTCTTTGAAAAATGTTTTCTGATGCCTCAAAATATTATCTCGCACGTCAAATAAGCTATCTTGAACCATTATCACCACTTAACACTTTGATTAACCCTGAAATTTTTAATATCTATAAATCTTTTTTAACACTATTTTATGGAAATTCGCCCTGCAAATGTCTTAAACTTTATCGTTAATTCACCTTAAATCCTTAATTAGTATTCTTCTGTCAAGAAACACCTTCAAAATGTGTAATCTCCTCCCATTTTAAAATGCAAAAAATTTGACAGCTGTCACCTTCTGAAATCTTGTAAGCATATTTCCAATAATGGCCCAGATTCTTTGAAAAATGTTTTCTGATACCTCAAAATATTATCTCGCACGTCCAAAAAGCTATCCTGAACCATTATTACAATTTAACACTTTGATTCTCGCCGTAAATATTCTGGACCGGCCGTCTTGTATTAAGAATATTTTTGAATTATCGTCTGATAAAACCTGTCCGTGCCGATCAATGGTGACTTTGATTCGACACGGTTTCGAGGAAAAAATGCATGATTTTTATCAATAAAAATTAGTCAGTACCCCCTGTCGAAATAAAATTAAGCCTAAGCACTAAAAAAATATCACCCGGATAAGACGGCGGTTCATTTTCCTCTCTCCGCGATACCGAAAAAATGAAGATACCCCAGAAGTTGAATAGAACATATATACCAACACTTGTACAATATAATAGTAGATTATTTTTAATTAAATTAATGTATTTACTGCTTTGTCAGTTTATGATGACGATGATATGCATGTAAAAATGTCTTACTCTAATAAAGATTATTATTATTATATTATTATTATTATTATAATAAACTGAACGAGGGACCTTAAATCGTATGCAATCTTTTTGCCAATGACGTCAAACCTATCTTCCGGTGGCTTTATATATTGGGAATCATTATTATATTTAAGTAATGTTTCATTTGCCAACTCACAGAATTTTTTTCTTAAGTCTGGCTAGCTTTCTTTTTCGGAGGCTCTAAATTCTTGGTACCAGTTGATTTCGATGATACGGAAGATGTGGCTATCGATTCAGGAGATGTCACTAATATTATATCATCATTTTATTGATGTGAAGTCTGAAACAATAATAATATCAATTTTATTTAGGTTAATTTTGCAGTTTCCTAAAACAGTAGAAGAATGGAAAATGATTGCCAAGGAATTTAAAGATAAATGGAACTTTGATACTTGTTGTGGCGCTATTGATGGAAAGCATATTAATATTGTAAAACCCGCCAATAGTAGATCATATTATTATAATTATAAAGGAAAATTCAGCAAAGTACTACTAACAGTTGTAAATGCTAATTATGAATTTATCATGATTCATATTGGTATCAATGGCCGAGTGTCTGATGGCGGAGTTTTACAAGAAACTCCATTTTATGAAAAGCTGAGAGATGGATCATTAAATCTACCACCGCCAGAAACACCGCTGGAACAAAATATTCGTTACCTTATCTATTTGTTGGCGACGACGCTTTTCCCCGTTTGGAAAATTTGATTAAACCTTATTCTAGAAGAAGTCTTTCAAAAGAAGAAAGGATTTATAATTATAGATTAAGTCGTGCAAGAAGAATTGTTGAGAATGCATTTGGTATATTGGCTTCTCGATTTCGCATATTTTATACGAATATAGCAATTGACGTTGATAAAGTCGATGTAGTAGTATTGGCTGCCGGTGCTCTGCATAATTTTTTAATAAAGAGTAATGCAAGATGTTATTTAGGGCCTAATCAAATTGATACTGAAGATTTTCATTCTGGACAGATAATACCTGGAGATTGGCGCCAGAATAAACATTAAATGGATTCACTACAACGTACCCCAATAAAAACTACTACGCTGGCAAAACAAGTTAGAGAAGAATACAAAAATTATTTTAATAATGAAAGCAGTGTGCATTTTCGAGAAAAAATGGCTTTCGGCAAAAAAAAAAACATGAATTAATGAAATGTATGTCATGATTACAATAAATATATTACTCCCTCTGTACGAAAATATGGTCTACATTTGAATCTTTTACATGTCCGAAAATATGATATACATACACATTTTTATGATGATTTAACTGCCCTACCCATACGAACGTACGTGATACGTCCGCTACATTATCGCTAAATTCTTTTTTTTTATAAATTAATTTATTATAATAAAATAAAAATGAATACTAAAGTGTATGGTTTTATTATGAATAAATATCCTTAGATTATGTAGATTGATATATTACATTTAATACAAAATATATTTGAAAAAAATAGAATAATAACCCAAAGGTAGGGTGGTAATATACTCCTAGAATATTTCAGTCTAACACTGATTGGGCTGACTCAATAGCTTCCATGGAATATGCCAATGTTGATTGTAATCGTCCTTCACGACGAAGTTTTGCCTTATTAATGTGGGGAATTTTGTAAGAATTCCCACCTTTTGCTAACATGCTTGCTTTTAGACAAGATTGCAATGTTAGAAATGTATTGTCAAGTTTTTCCATGTTTAATTCATTCAATGCATTTTGTACACTTTCAATCAGTTCGTCAATTGTATTTGGTGAAGCTGTATGTTGTAACGATTGGATAGAATTGAAAAAACCAAGATCTAACACATAAAAATCTGGACTATTTGGAGGTTGTGATTTAAATCGAATTGACCAACCTTCTGTTGACCCTTCTTCTAAAATATCTTCATCATTATCAGAACAGTGAGGTCTGGCATTATCTTTTGCACATATATGATTTTGTGTTTGTAACTTGTGGGAAATTTTGATTTATTTGCCGGAATTACTTTTTCCAGGATCATTTTTTTGCATTCTTTTGCTGTAATTGACTCGATATTTTTCGTTATTATTGTTCCCTTTGGTCTATTCTTGGAACTCCTTTTAGCTGGCTCTTGATAAACAAAAGGCCAGAGACCAATTTTTCCATCAAAAAATTGTTTTTTACACGGATCGTAACGAGGCCTAGCTACAGCTGCCATGAACATCACTTTTGTAATGAAACGTTTGCTTTTACAGCTTCTATGGGGTTCTTCTTCATCCAGCATAAGGTAGTACAAACGTTTTGATTGTATTAAATAAAACCATTTTTTGTCAATGTGGACGTAATTGTACATATCTTGAAAATATCCATCTGGTTTAACCTTGGACAAGCAAAACGCTAATCTAACCAACTTATTTTGGTCTGTTAGATATGGCTTAACAGCCGAAGATATGCGTTTAAAACTAGTACCTCGCTTCAAAACATCAAAAAGTGTTGCTTTTGTGTTAACTTGTGTTACTTTGAGATGCCAACAGCAACAGACAAACTAAGAATTGTTCCACGACAATTTAAAGGAACATTTTTTATTTTTGACAATTTTTCTGAATAATCCTTACGCTTTCTTCCGCATTTTTTCTTTTTTGTTGATTAAACATCTGCAGATATTTGGCCTTCACTATACTGCTGCTTAGCTACATGCCAAATTTTGGAAACAGTTAAACGGCTAACCTCAAAATTGACAGCAAAGCTCTTAATAGCACCGCGTTGCAATTTCTCGCCTTTCTTATACTGTAACAATTTTTGCAGAATACCATTACGCTCATTAAGTGTCAATTGTTTCGATTTCGAGTTTCTAATACGCACTTGTTCACAATTTTCATTAACATTTGCCATTTTGCAATCACAGCGGGTGTCATTAAAATTTTAATACAATTCGTTGTATTTTATCTGTCAATTATTTTTGACACGGATGAACTAGTGCAGTGCCATCTGTTGTTTAAGAAGTACAACTAGTACTTATATGTCTATAAAAGAGAAAAGATGGAAATATTAATTACATTCCCTAATCCCACGTTTTTAAAGAAATGTATACCATATTTTCGGACAGAGGGAGTATTTTCTTACCTCCAGTAAGAGATTTTCTTCTACCTCTTCTTCATTTTTCAAGCTACCTTTTCCATGGCGTGGAACTTCGTGATCCGTTATGAAATTTAACAAACCAAAATACCATAAACTGGGTACGTAAGTATCATCTGTCGCGCTACCGCTCTTTTGGGAGTTTTTAACTTTTTTTAATTCACGGCGAAAATTACACCACATTGTGTGATTTTTTTTGTTACGAAGTCTATTGTTGCATTCGGGTAAACTTTCTTGCATTTAGCCAGTAATTCCATCAGAGCATCATTTCCACAAACCTTCATGTAATCGGCACATGTTGGTAAATGTTTCCCAAAAATTCCTGTTGTGTTTATCATTCATTGCATGGTTATAATTTATATATTTATAGGTTATATAACCTTGACACTATCCCTGCTGTAGCAAAAGAATAACTAAAATTGTAAACATTGATGCAAGCCTACACACGTTGAAACATGCAGTCGGCATCAGTGATGCGGCATCGCGGCGTTCCGACGTTCTCGTGATGCATCGCTGCCTGCATTATAGTGTATGGGGGGTTTTATGCACTTACGTACACGTACACACATTGTACTGCGCAGTGTCTCGAGTCTGCCGTTCAGCTTTCGTTCGTGCCATGTTCTAAGTTCGCCCATCCAGACTGAGCCTATGTACCAAACTATAGACATAGGGGCACGTGTGAAAGGTAGTAAGAAGTTATTACACATAACTTCTTACTACACCTTACTAAAAAGATACAGGTTATATTGTTTACATAAATTCCACGAACAACGGATAAAAAAAGGACTCTGCATTACCGACCATGATACAACACCCATGAAGCAATCCCGCCAAATTTTAAACAAAACTAAGAAGAGACATGTACAAATCCTTTTATCCAACAATTAGAACCCTTTATTTAAATTTAAAAAAAAAAATTATATAAGCTGTGATAACGATTTTAATTTGTGATTTATGTGATATTTATTTTAATGTTTAATTTTAAAACTATTTTTTCAATTAGTTTATCAATGTATACAAGAGGAGACTCTTAGTTTTTACTTGTAAGTCTAACATTTTTTCTGTGATTTATATATTTATTAATTTCATAAAATTTCCCAGCCCTTGAAAAAGGTCTAAAAAATTAGACTGAAATATCGGGTACTAGTAAAATTTGAGTTTACTTTTCTCCACCGCTATTCCCATATAAAAAATAGTTCTCCTCTTGGTAAGCGATTAGAGATTAAACAACTTTAACATAGTTCCATAATCTCTGCACACAATAGAATATTTATTACAAATAATATAAATCAGTTTTCTCTGAAAAGATTCTATTTGGTTTATGGCTCTTGTGTATGACGGATTCCAAATTGGTGTTGCAAATTCCAAGTGGGGTCTTGCGATTGATTTATATAACAATAAAAGTGAGTTAATGTTTTTAAAATATTTGCAAGTTCTAAGAGTGAAACCCAAAAGTTTGTTAGATTTTTTAGAAATATGTTCTACATGATCATTAAAAGATAGTTTGCAATCAATGAGCACACCTAAATCACGTATACAGTGTTTACGGATAAGGACAGTTGTGTTAATATCCACATTTAGAGATAAATCATTATATGAACAAAATTGTATAAGCCTGTCTAGATTTTCCTGCATGCTGTAACCGTCTTCAATAGAAGTAATTATATAATATTAATAATAATAATATATTTTCCGAAAAACATATACAATATAGTAATACAATTTGAATACCTAACAAAAAGAAATTAAACAAAATAATTATTTACTAATAAATTAGTGAAATAGAAAAAGGTCTTCAATAAGGAGAATATACAAAAATACCATCACAAAAGATACTATGTATCTTGTAGTGATTCACATTATGTTAGAGTAGACCTCAAAGATATACATATAAATTTATATACATTATAATCTAAAAAAAAAAAAACTTTGAATTGAGTGCTCAGCTATTCACACTATTGTTATATATTTAAATACAATAAATACTTAGATATTACGTATTGAAGGTAATTTGATTTATCAATGTAGAGGAAGCATTATATAACCATGATTTAATCTGTTTTTGAAATGACAGTTTAGACATTCTAAATAAGTTTGATCTAATGTTATCAGGAAACGCATTATATATGTAAGGAATTAAGTTAATAAAATTTGTATAATCTTTTCTTTTTTTAATTTTAAATGGATAACATAGTCCTTTAGAAGCATGCCTTGTACTATAATTGTGATTTGCAAATTCAAGAGTATCATTTAATTAAGTTTTTTCATTAAAAATGTGATTTGAAATATTATATAAATATAACTTGGTAATATTAAAAACTCCAATTTCTTCAAATAATTTACTAGACAAATATCTACAATTATATTGTTCAAGTGTTGGTATGTATGTTCTATTCAACTTCTGGTGTATCTTCATTTTTCCGGTAACGCGGAGAGAGGCAAATGAACCGCCGTCTTATCCGCGTGATATTTTTTTAGTGCTTAGGCTTAATTTTATTTCGACAGGGGGTACTGACTAATTTATATTGATAAAAATCATGCATTTTTTCCTCGAAACCGTGGCGTTGATCGTCACCGACCCGTGCCGAGCAATGGGCACGGATAGGTTGTACCAGACGATAAAATATGTTTATTCATATTTCTACTATTTAGGAGGCGATTTCAGACCAAAACTGAATTGAAAAAGTACAGTTGAAGGTATTTTATTTATAAAATTGATGAAATGTGTAAAAAATACATAAGAGTTGATAAAGATAATTCAGTTTTTTAAGGTTTTAACACATTTTCATAAATTTTGAAAACTTTTGCTGATCATAAAATTGTCTTCAGTTAAAAATGCTATTAAACGGAAAAGAAAGTAAGAATTAAGGAAGTAAGAATCATTTTTGAGTTATCAAAATATATTTTAAGGGTCGTTCGAACGTTTTAAATGTTAAACCTATCTGTAGAATACGTTCAAATAAGTTTTCAGGGTGAGGATAGATGTGTTAAGCAGTTTTGTTATTTTAATTCTGGAAACTGTATGTTATTAACTATTTTACTAACTATATTAACGAAAGTATAAAGTAGAGTGTATTAGGAGGATAGATAAGACAGAATAATATTCGATATTTAGTAATCGCGTAATTTTAATTGTGTTAAATCTTGAAGTATAAAATACCCAGATGTCAATTTAATATCTTATTTATTTATATAATGGATTACTATAGGATGAAAGTGTTTTTTTATCATCTTTAAGGTCTTCCGCTGTTTTCTTTTTGCAGTAAAAATGCTAATTTTAAGACGTATTTCAAAAAAACTTAAAAATTATGATAAAAGTATTCATCAGCGCCTCTCTCGAACAACTACCGACATTCAAATTTAGGAGGCAATTCCTTCGCAACTGAATTATAACAAGTATAGGTGAAATTTTAGTGATTAAATAAATTAAAAAACGACTATAATATATTTACATGTAAACCAAATTATTTTCAAAAAAACTGAAAATTTTAAATACCTTTTTAAATAGTTAAACAAAATATTAAATTTAATAACGTAAAATATTACTACAACGAATATATTATTACAACGAAAATCCGCAAATTTCACATCTATCAGTGTTACTCAAAAGTTTTTCTAAATTTCCAAGTGACATAATTAATAGTGAATCATATGCAATAATATTTAACTATTTTATTAATTTTTCTCTATTTTATTCAGAATCCATGTATTCTTTATAGTGAAATAAAATATTATTGTTACGTTTAAATGGTACAAACGTAAATTAATTAACTGATTTGGATAATCCTTTGAACATTGTATAGAACTTCCCGAGTGTTATAATCGACATTGCGGCAAAATGCCTTATTATATTAAAACGAGTCGCGAAGCGACGAGTTTTGTCAACGTAGGGGGAGAAGCCCGGCGTAGCCGGGCTGAGGCCCCTAGTTATTATATATTATACATTGGGCAGGCGGCATATGCCGATAATGCCCAGAATTAAATTACATTATAAATACAAAATGTTTTTTTATCAATTAAAACAATAGATATATGTACATATAACACTAATACAAACATTTAAACAATTTAATTTAACATAGACGCATCTAGTCTATTTTTGAAATTATTGACAGTTTCAGCATTAACAATATTTTCAGATAAGGAATTCCACAGATTTACAATTCTGTTACATAAAAAGTGTTCTCTACAATTTTTCTTAAATTTACGTTTGACAAGTTTGTGGGGATGTCCTCTTAAATGGTTGACTTGACTGAACTTGAAGAAGTGTATCATATCTAGTGAATAATAATTATTTATTATTTTAAAAGTTTCAATCAAGTCCCCACGGGAACGTCTTTGTGATAAGGAAGTCAAATTAAGTTTGTTCAGCCTTTCACTATAGGGCAAACATTTCAAAGCGATAGGGATTTTAGTAGCTCTGCGTTGTACTTTCTCTAAAAGATGAACGTCTTTTTTAAGATTTGGATTCCATGCTACTATTGCGTGTTCTAATAGAGGCCGAACATAAGACCTGTACAATTTATGAAACAAAGCAACACTCATATTTTTGAAAGTTTTTCTGATTATGTACAAACGCGAATTGGCTCTCTTAGATACTGCAGTAGACTGTAAAGTCCATTTTAAATTATCAGTTACAATTACTCCCAAATCAGATTGACTGCTGACACTGTTAAGAGGAGTGCCGTTCACTATGTAATTTAACCGGGGGTTATTACGACCCATATGCAGGATGCTACATTTTGAGGTGTTAAGAGAAAGGCACCACTCTTTGCACCATGAAATCACTCGATTTAAGTCATTTTGTATACACATAAAGTCTGTCTGGGGGTTGTTGAAAAATTTGGTATCATCTGCATACAAAAGAGCAGGTGAAGAAATACACTTAGAGAGATCACTTATGTACGCAATGAAGAGTATGGGACCTAGCACACTTCCTTGTGGTACGCCGCTTATCACTGGGAATTTATTTGAAAAATTTTCACCAATGCGCACACAGAAGCATCGGTCACTGAGGTAAGACTTAATCCACTGTAGGAGTTTACCGCGCACACCGAAATGTTCGAGTTTGGTAATAAGTCTATTATGTGGAACACGACCAAATGCTTTTTCAAAGTCAAGATACACTACATCAACAGGTTCGTTCGAGTCGAGGTTCGAGGACCACATGTTCACTGCACTGAGAAGGTTGGTAGTGACAGAACGGCCAGGGATAAAACCGTGCTGATTATCAGGTATAATGTCGTTTTCTAGAAGAAACTGTATGAGCTGGTCCGCAATAATTCTTTCGGCAATTTTACATATTGTTGAGGTAAGGCTGATAGGACGATAATTAGATACTGCAAACTTATCACCTTTCTTGAAAATCGGTGTCACAGCAGCTTGTTTCCAACTGGTTGGAAGAGTACCTTCAGACAGAGTTTTAGTAAATAGATCCGATAATGGTGCAGCTAGTAATTCAGCGCAGTTCTTCAGAAAGCAGGGGTGGATTTTATCGGGACCTGGAGAAGAGTTACAGTCTAGTTTTTGGAGTACTTCTAGCACTTTCGACGGAGAAAAGTCTATGCTTTCCAAAGAGTTGGCATTGCGGGGAATAAGAAATATGTATGGAACACTTTTAGGTTCTTCAGCGAAAGTTGTACTGAAAAATTTTGCGAAACAGTTGGCAATGTCGAAGCGGTTTTCAATCAGATGACCAGGGTTGTCACGAAGAATTGGGATGGAAACCTTTGATTGTAACTTGGAACGTATATATTGGTGTAGAGTTTTTGGGCCTTTTGATATTAGACTGTCTTCATAATGGCTTCTAGAAAGGCGGAGTTCAGTAGTTAATTTATTTGCAAACTCTTTATACTCACTGTAATTTTGTTGCGATGGATACTTTCTGTAAATATCCCATAACTGTTTTTTCCTTATTGTGCATTTTTTTAAAGAACGTGTGATCCAGGGTTTACTACGTGAAATTTTTCTGGCATTGTTCGGTACATATTCAGCAACAATATAGTTTATGAGATTTTCTAACTTTCCAGAAAACTCGTGGATACTTTCAATTGGTCCCAGGTCCGTTTCCGATAGAATGGCATTAACATGCTGATAATCGGCTTTAAAAAAGTTTTTAACAGGTGTTTTGCTAGCGAATTTTTTGTAGTTAATTACTTGTAGATTAAATGAGAGAACTGCATGATCACTAATACCTATTGGTTCAGAATAAGACAAAGTTGATACTAAATTTGGGTCGTTAGTAAATATTAGATCAAGAATTGAAGGAGTATCATTATTTCTAAATCGTGTTGGTTTGGTTACAAGTTGGTTCAAGTTGGTTTCCGCATAGAGTTGTTCAAACTTGCCTATTGAATCTTCTTTATCGGAGAGACCAGGATTAGGCCAAGACATTGAAGGAAAGTTAAAGTCTCCTGTAATTATTAAATTGCTGCAAGTTTCAGACATTTCCCGCATTGTTTCAAACAGCAGGATGTTATCTTCAGGTGAAGAATCTGATGGACGGTACACTGCTCCTATTGTTAACTTAAAATTTTTCAAATTTATTTGCAACCATAGTGTCTCTATAGAATCAATTTTTTGCGCATATTTTATTTGGCAGTTCTGAACAAGCTCTGTTTTTACGTAAAATGCTACTCCACCGCCTTTACGAGTAGGCCGGTCTTCTCTGAAAATATCGAAACCATTAAGTTGTACTACACTATTCGGGATGGCAGGGTTCAACCACGTTTCAGTTATAATTATGACTGTTGGATTCATTTTGATTATTCTGTCTTCAAATTCGGTAAATTTTGCTGGTAAAGATGCTACATTAGTGTAAAAAATTGATATTTCTGTAAATAGTTCGCAAGGTATTAGTTTTTTGTTACAATTTTCGGCACTCCTTTTATATATCTAATCGTTAGATTCGGTTCCCCATTTTCCGTTCACGAAGTAAGGTCTGTTCTTAGTTTCATAAGATGTTCCCGCTGCATAGGCGTTTCATCCGCTCTGATCACGACTGGATTATTTCCCGTCTTTAATTTAGAAGCGCTTTTTAACACTTTACGTGCATCATGTTGGGATGCAAAGCACACTTTAATGGGGCGAGGTCTGTTGGAGACCCTTTTTTGACCGAGTCTAAATATTTTTATGTTATCCAATAATAAATTATCGATATTTTTTAATTTTTCTTTAAAAAATTTAAAATCATTTTCTTTTCTTTCTTCACCACTATCGGATTCCACCTCAATAGCATTGAAAATTAAAACATTTGAAGCACGACGAGAACGATCAGCAATTTCTTCGATAATTGATTCGGGATCTTCTAGCTTAAGGCCAACTTGCTTGTTCAGTTCGCCTTTTAATTGAGTTATTTCTTGTCGAAGTGATTCAATTAGGAGTTTCAACTCATTGAGAGGAGACTTTTGTGAGGTACATGAAGAACAAGAAAACTTCAATTTGCGCTCACCTGGTTTTGTTTGCTTTATGCACGCAAGCTCCTGCCGACTTAAGTCAACACAGTATGTGTGAAAAGTTGTGGAGCACACGTCGCAATCTATACGTTTTTCTGCAGTCACCTCCGTATTGCAAACTTTGCAAATGTGAGACGTGGTAATAAAATATGATGAAAGATATTTATAAGTTTATTTCAAAATTAACATAAATTAAAATAAACTTTTGACGGGCATTGGTTGCACTAAAAATATCAACTTTTGGTAGGCACTGGTTTGCGAAGAAACTCGAAGAAACTACACGCGTAGGTAAACACACTCAGCTTAACACAATTAAACTTGTCCAAAAAAATAATATTAAATTTAAAACTGTTTTGTTTATTAGCAGCAGTACCAAATAATGCTCAATACTATTATTTATTACTAAATATTGAGAAAAATTTTAGAATTAATTTGATACTACACGCAATATTTAAAAACAAAATCAACATTCAATTATAAAAATTTTAATCAAGACACAAGAAAAACACGTCTGTTTTAGTTGAGAAAAAACTGTATGTATTTGCGGTTTATGCAACATAACTTTGATAATTAATTTTTGTGTAATTTTAATTTTGGAAAGAACATTTTTAAATGCACCACTCCAAAATAAAATTCCATAGCTTAAAACCGATTGAACGAGTCCATAATAAATTATTTTCAATGTGGAAGTATTTAAAACATTTCTCAAATTTTTAAAAACATAAACTAATTTACGTAATTTATTACAGATGTAATCTATATGAATATTCCAGCGTAACAGACTATCAATATAAACAGCCAGATATTTTATGGAATTAATAATATTAATATTGTTGTTGCAGTTACATGTTGCAGCTTGGCAACTTGAGTTATGAAAAAATACATTTGGTATATTCGGTAGTGCATTTTTTTGACAAGAAAAGGGAACGATATAAGTTTTAGATATATTCAGTGTTGCCAACTATAGATACTTTCAATGCACTAAATAGAACGTAAGAATGCACCAGAAATGCACCAAAACTTTTGTGTAGTCTAGGGTGACCATTTTCTTAAGAAGGCAATGCGGGACGAAGCAAAAAAAAAGGTCCTCATCTCCCAAATTCAAGTGAACAGCAAAAAAAAAGGTCCTCATTTTTTTAAATACAAGTTACAAAATGCGAGACAATGCGGGACTTTTGCGGGACGAATGGTTACTTTTTTGTTGTATAAAGATGTCTGTTAGTAATAAATTATATTATTATAATAAATTTATTTATTTTTTTATTGTTTTTTAATATTCAATACAATATTTAAATATTTTAATATTTAATAACTTTTAATATTTTAATATTCAGTACAAGAATAATAAATATCTAATAAACATTAACTATTATAATCCGTCTCAATTTGTAATACGAAACTAGATCTGGTGATTTTGGTGACTGTTATGGTGTAAACAGACTTTGGCGTATCCGTGTCAACCAATACTTTGACAATATTATAAATGTATTGTCAATATACAACATAAAAAATGAAAGTTCACTGTTAGTTCCGTATTACAAAATGAGACAGATAATATTTGTCTTATTTTGTAATACGAAACTAAGAGGGAAACTTCATTTTTTATATTGTATATTAAAAATTGTCCTGGCTAATTGCCACAGCAACAAAGGCCATTAAAAAATAATAATAATAATAATATTGTATATTTAAAATATTATCTTAGGGTGGTAATTCTGAAGTGGCACCTTTTAAATATTTAACATGTCAATCACAATTTTGACATGTCAATTGCAATTTTGACATATCAACTTGTTATCTGACATATGTAGTTTTTGTTTGAATATGACCTCGATATAATAGAACTTAACCAAAAATTTAAAAGCCAGATTTACAAGTTCACATATTTCCACAAAAGTCTATTTACACCACAACAGTCACCAAAGTAACCAGATCTAGTTTCGTATTACAAAATGAGACAGATTATATTAAACTTAATCACATTAAAAAATAAACAAAAACTGCACATTGCAAACTCCCAATTGCCTAGTTAAAATATTTTTAATCACTAGATAAAGTAAATGTTTCTCATCTTAACTAACAAAATAGGAACTCCGAAAAATTATTATTTATTTTAATTTATTAAAGATGTCTTAATAATAATAATATTATATATATATATATAAATTAAAGTTCAATGTTGTTCAAATGCTTTTTTAAAAAATAAAATATTATTTATTATATTTTCCTTTTTTATTACATTTCACTTAATTCTAACATGAAAATCAGACTACTGATTATAGGCTAAAAAGATGTTTATTACTTGAGTAATTTTACTAGACTGATATTAAAATATAATAATTACATTTCTTATCTAAAAAGTGTCTATCTGTCTTTACTTGTATTTTGTGTACGAATGAATGTCGTGTTATGTTTCAGCGTGAGATATGTGTTGTCAGTAAATAAAATAGTACAGGTGTCAGTGTAGTGTTACTATATGTTTAAATTACATGAGGAGTAGGTTATGTAACTCCTCCTTCCCCTAGAATCTGGCATCGCCAGGAAGTTGGAACGGCCTTCTGGAAAGTTCAATGTCTTTAGGTTCATCAGAAAGTTCAACTTCATTTTCAATGTTCGTTTTTAGATTTGGGGACTTTTTATTATTAATTTTGGCTTTGACAATTTTTATGGTGAAATACACTACACTAATAATCACTAAAATGTATAACACTAAAGTCCAAACACTAGGCAATGGGAATGTAATGTCTATTGGGTTTTCTTCAAACGTCACGGCGTTGGTAGAAATATCCTTCAGGTTCAATGTCCTCAGTTGAATGGAAATATTTGGCTTTTGGTGTTTTTGAAGTTGTAATTTAAATTCGTTATTCAAAATTGGTTTTCCAAAACTTTTTCTTTCATATAAGAGTTCTTGGTTTTTAAATTTTAATTTACAATTATCTTCCTTGAATAGGTAGATACCATTTAGTAATTTAGTTTCTGTTTCTTCAAAACATTTTATTTCGATTTTCTCTTCATTTGGAAGAACTGCGATATACTGGTTAATTTCAGGAATAATTTCAACGTGATTTTCGTCGATATATAATTTAGTGTATCTACACTGATTTGGATTTCCTTTTAAAATGATTTCTTTTTCGCAACTTGTTTGTGTGTTGACTTGTAGTTGTAGTGGACAATGAAATGTTTTGCTTTTAGGGCATATGTCTCTCAGAGGTAATATTTCATTACTTTCAGATTTTAACAGATATTTTGCATTTGGGACAATTGTTACAAATTCAGATTCATGCTTTGTAGGAATAGGCAGGAGGTAATATAATTCATATCGTTTTTCATAATCTAAGGGAATTGATAAGAAATAAATTATTTTCTTATTTTCAACTTTGCAATTAATTTTGATAATGCTTTCAAAATCTAAAATATTTTCGCGTTTCAATTCGAACGGTAGTTGACCTTTGTAATATTCAGATATTTTAATTAATTCCAAAAATAAGGTGTCAGGTTTCACAATGCTTGGGTGCAATGCTCCTAATTTGCAAAATGTTATAGAATTCTCAATGTCTTGCATTGTATACAAAATTGAATTGTAAACTATCAATAATTGGTTGTATACATCTTTAATATTTACTATATCGGAAACATGGAAACGTTTTGCGATTACTTCATTAATTTCCAAAATTTTGTTTTAAAATCATCGTATTGATTATTAAGTCTATAGATTTGTTGGTATATTAAATTTAGGTCGTAAAAGTGAACTAATGTGTGTTCTGATTTTTGCAATTTTGCGGGACCAAGATTTATTGGTAAAATTCCTAAATTTTGGGTGATATTCTTTATTTCTGCTCCAATTCCGAATGGGAGGAACCTGGAATATTTTCAATCTTATGAATAATGATTTTTCTGGGTCTTTTTACATTTGACAAATGAATTTTTTCATGAGTATTGAAATGTGAGGGCTTTATTTTGGCAGTTTTTAATTTTGTATCAATACTTTTTATGGATTCGGGTTTGTATTTATTTTTTGTCTTACTTTGTTTTTGACGGTTTTTTACATAAACCTTGTAGGGAATTTTAGGAAGATCTTCTTTATTTTTATTGACTTTGTCAATTGTTTTTACTTTAGTCGCTTGAATGCGTTCATTTAAATTTTTATATAAAATTTTGGTTTTTTCTCTATGATTAATTATATAATTATTAACTAATTGTTTTTCTAGATCTAAGTTAAATGGGGATTCGGTATCTATATGACCTGTTATAATTTCGTACGGTTTTAGTTTAGTTGTTGAATGAATAGTATTATTGTATGCTAAAATCGCGTAAGATACTTTTGTTTCAATTGGGTCTTTCTTATATAATTCTTGATTATTTAAAAGTTTTAAATGTTCTACTAATGTAGAATGAAAACGTTCTACAATTGAATTAGATTCTGGATGTTGTGAACTAGTAAAATGTAATTTGACTTTGTGTAATTCTAATAATTCTGTAACAACAGTATTTTTAAATTCTAATCCATTGTCAGAAATTATTTGATTGGGTATACAATGATGAGTCAAATATTTTATTAAATTGTTAACAATTTCTATTCCTTGCGCAGAATTCAGTTTGTAGGCTTGAGCATACTTTGAGAATGAATCAACTATAGTTAGAAATTTTGCATTTTCAAATGTGATTGTGTCTACATGAATTATTTGAAAGGGTTTTACAGCTGTGGGGGTGATATTAAATTTTAAATTAAGGGGTTTTCTGTCGTACTTAGTAATTTGACAAATTTCGCATTGATTGATGAAAGTTTGAATTGATCGTCTTTGATTCGGCCAATAGTACATATTTTTTATTCTACTGTCGGTTTCGTCCAAACCTCTATGGTTTGTTTTACCTTCGTGTTGATTTTTTATAACTTGCAAAATTTCGTCAATATCTTGAACATCATTTAATTTCTTTGTACATTTTATAAAATTGATTTCTGAATTTTTAAAGTATTTTTGGAGGACTGTGCTAAGTTTTTCGTAAAGGGGGTCTTCAAAATATAAGTGGTATTTGACTTTGGGGGCAACATATTCTTTTAAAAATTTAATTATCTCTTTTTCAAAATTGTTTTTTGAAAATTGTACTAATATTCGTTGTTTATCTTCGAATAATTTAACGATGTTAGGAAACGCTGGTTCGAAATTTACTTCAGATATGATTATCTGATTCTTCCCAACATTTACTGGGGAATCTACAATAGAGATACCAATGACGGGATTACTTAAGCTTGTGTGGATTGTTTGATCATCGTCATCACTATTATTTAAATTTTGATCGTCATTGTTAGAGTCACTCATTTCAACAATTAAAGATTCCGTGTCATTGTTGTCTTTAGATGTGCATTGTCTTTGAAAATTTTCATTAAATTCTTTCATGTATTGGAAAATTCCGTCTGATCTATCAATTGTTTCGTTTGTATTTATATCAATTTTTATTCTAGATAACGCGTCCGCGTTTTTATTTAAAGAGCCTTTTTTATATGTAATTACGTATTGATATTCTTCAAGCTTTAGTCTCCAACGAACTAATTTCGAATTGGGTTCTTTTAACGAAAACAACCACTGAAGGGGTTTATGGTCCATTACAATATTAAATTTTCTTCCAAAAAGATAGGGTCGAAAATATTTCGTAGCCCAAACAATCGCCAATTGTTCTTTTTCTATTGTGCTGTAATTTGTTGCAGGAGATATTTCGCGCTTCTCGCGATATCTCGTGTGGGGTGCCTCCCACCCCACACTATCACCTATCGTTGGAATCGTCATGATTCGCGCCATCGATTGAGACCCGCGGATCTACTTTATTCCGCGTAATTCGCGGTCTTTACCGCGCATTGCGCATTCCGCTGCCACTACCATATTTCTCCAAACCAATCACATAACTTTCCCTCTCCTTGCCAAATCCTCAAAATCGTTTAAAAGAAGAGAGATTTTCAATCTTTCTTCAGTTTCTCACAAGCTCACCTCATCAATAGGCTATTTGCCTCTGGCTCTACGCCGAAATCAACAATAGGCTATCTGCCTCTGGCTATACGCCGAAAAACTGTCAGTGTGTCTCGACTCTGGGACTTGTATTTATTTTGTGTATGTTTTTGTAAATGTGTTTGTCGTTTTTCCAAAATATAAAATAACTTAGAATCATTTCTGTTATTTTTATTACTTTTCAATTCATTTTTTTTAAACTACGACTTAGAATAATTTTTAAACTACGACTTAGAATCATTTTGACAACGAAAACTTTAACTTCATTTCAACCTACCTCGAATCCTACAACATTTCAAAACCCGCCGTCGCGACGCTTCGTAGAAGACTACCGCTCCGACGCTCAACCAACACGACGCTCGCCGTCCCGACGCTACCCAGCGTAACGCCTACCAAATCGACGCCCGCCGTCCAAACACAGCGACGCCTGCCGTCCATCCACAGAGACGCCCGTCGTCAATCCAGAACGACATCTAACGTAAAATCGACGCCCGACGTCCCGACGCCCGACGTCCCGACGCCGATCGAACCAGTGCTTGTCGCACCTCCAAATTCTCAGCTCTTCGTGAGAATACCGTGGGAACGAGTCGTCACCGACCAATACCCACCACCAGAGACTTCCATTCGGCCACCATCACTATTTTCACCGCCGAGGACGCCTCCTACGCTTTGTCGGACGGTTTACCGCCTAACGCCGTCAACGCCATACCAACCCACATTTTCGTCGGCCCCTGTACGAGCCGCACCAACAACAACGTCCAGCGTCGCAACATTTACACGACGGAAGATCCAACAGCTCTTCGTAGAACTGTTCGGCGCCGAGACGCCCAAACGGAAGAAGACGCGAAGACACGCGGCGACACCTATCGCCTCGCCGGCTTCCAACTTCTCCTTTTCCCCTCTCAATCCTCATCTTCAGTCTTTACCTCAGACGTCTCGCAAACGTCTGAGTTTCTGACTTATTTTCTAATTGTTCAACTCACTTTTGTTATACTCTATTGTTTTTCATATTTCATTGTCTGTTTTGTTTATACTCTGTCATTCATGTTTTTCACTATTGTTTATATTTGTATTTCATTTTTCTATTTTCTAATTTGTTTAATAAATCTCATCTAACATCAACACGCATTTTATCTTCGTCAACACCTTCATCATCGTTACTTTTCAGAGCGCTTAAGTTTGACCGGTGCTTCACACCGAGCCGCATAGTGGAAGAACCCGCGACTGAGCTAGTTAGGGTAAAGTGCGCACGAGTGAGGACATCACCGAGACGGTTTTGCACTACCACTGTCTCGTCCTCCTGCGGGTGTACCTGCGGAACTTTTCCGAGGGTTCCCCCCCGTGACAAATTTAATTCTGAATCATTTAAAGTTCTACTTGCGTAAGCTACGGGGAGATCCGAGCCGATATTACCTTGAGACAATACAGCGCCTATCGCGTAATTTGATGCGTCTGTAGTGAGGTTAGAAAAATCGGGAAATTGTAGTATAGGATCATTAATTAATAAATTTTTGCACAACTCAAAACATTTTATATAGTCTGCGTCTTTAAATTTTACGTCACTATTTTTCTTTAAACATTTCGTCATAGGTTTAGTCAGTAAAGCAAAGTCTTTAATAAACTTGCGGTAATAGCCCAAAAGACCTAAAAATTCTTTAATCTGCTTTTGAGTTTTCGGTATGGGGAATTTTTGAATAGCTTGAATTTTGTCTGGGTTTGGCTTAACACCATCAGGAGTAACTACATGTCCTAGAAATGCTACTTCTTTACATAGGAACTCTGATTTGTCCAGCTGTATTTTAAAATTAGCTTTTTGCAATCTTTCGAAAACTTCGCGTAAGCGTGCAATGTGTTCTTGCAGGCTTGTACTAAAAATTATAATGTCATCTAAATAGACAAGGCAAGAAACATTTAGAATACCGCGTAAAATATGTTCCATGACTCTTTGGAACGTGCTGGGTGCGTTTCGTAATCCAAATGGCATTCTAAGGAATTCATAGTGCCCATTTTCTGTGTTAAAGGCAGTTTTTGAAATTGATTCTTCCGCGAGTTCAATCTGGTGGAATCCGGAAGCAAGATCAATAGTAGTAAAATACTGACAACGTCCGAGTTTGTCAAGAAGGTCTGTAATATTTGGGATTGGGTACCTATCACCTATAGTCTTTTCGTTCAATTTTCTATAGTCTACAACGATTCTCCATTTACGTTGTCCGGAAGCGTCAAGCTTTTTGGGTACAATCCAAATGGGTGATGACCATGGGGAGTACGAAGGACGGATGATATTTTGGTTTAACATTTTTTGTATCTGTTTATGGACCTCTTGTCGATGAATTTCAGGATATCTATAGTTTTTGCTATATATTGGGATTTCGTCAGATGTCCTAATGACATGTTTAATTTGATTGGTAAATGTCAGATTAGTATCATCTGCATGAAAGATATCTGAAAATTCGTTAATAATTTTGAAAATAGCGCTTTTTTCCTCTTTATTCATGTGATTCGTTCGAATCTTTGAAAAATCAAACTTTTCGTTTGTTTTATTTTTATAATTTATACAATTAAAATTGGGAGTAGATTCCTGTTCATATACACTAAACGGTTCTACTATTATCCCTTTATTTGGGGTAATTCTTACATTATTTTCGTAAGGATTTATTATTGAGCATACAGCTTCATTATTTATTACGTTAGAAACGCATTCAGGAATTTCTAAGTCCTGTATTTTTGTATGGGGTATGACTACTGTTCCATCCTTAATATTTCCTACATTGATTTTAATAAGTTGCTCAGACTTAGCCTGTACTACTGTGTAATTCGTACTAGGAGACTGTAACTTACGATAAAATATCTCAATCGATGTTTTAGGAGTAATTAATAATTTTTTATTTAAGTCGATTGTAGCGTTTAAGTATCTCAAATTATCTAGACCAATTAAACAATCGAAATAATTATGAAAATTAAATAAATAAAATTTCAAGTCTGCATTTTTAATCTTAAATATTTTTGAACATGAAATTTTTGTACTAAATTTTTCGGTAGATGTACCGTGTGCGGTAGATATTTGAAAAGGGTCTTTAATTATTTTATTTTTAAAGAATTTAGTAGCAATATCAGGTTTCACGAACGATTTAGTGCTACCTGTATCTATAAGAACTTTTAATTTACTGTCAGGGAAAATAATATAAGGTAAATTGGTTTGATCATTAGTAAGGTTCATTAATTCAAATTCGTTTCTGAGGCTAGTTCCTCTAAAAAATTATCATCTGAATTTTGGGAATCCTGTTCTATATTAAATAATTCCTCGGAGGTAAAATTTGGATTGGATGTATTTCTGTTTTGAAAATTTGACTGTCGAGGTGGAAATCTTTGATTTGTAGTAGGTGTTCTGAATGTATTGCGAGTAGAAATACTCATTGGGGTAGGTGTGTAAGTATTTTGGTTTTGACGTGGGGTGCTATTGAAAGGTCTTGGCGTGTTATTAAATGATCTTTGATTTTGTGGTGTGAATTGTCTTTGGTTTTGTTGTGTGAATGATTGTGTATTAGTTTGTGGAGTTCTGTTAAAAGTGTGTTGAAAATTTTGTCTTGGAATGTTAGATGAGTTTTGTCTGGGGTTGTTTTTATTAAACTTAGGTTCAAATTTTTGATTTGAAGTGAAATATGTACCTGGTTCATTGAGTTGAAAATCATTGGTAAGCATATTGAGTGCCGTACCCAGATCTGAGGGATTTTTAGTGCGCATAAGCGAACCGATAGGTTCTCGTAAACCTCTTAATAAAATACGCGTGGCGTAATTTTGGAAATAACCACTTAGAACTCGACTTTCTTCTGGGGATGAACAATGTGTATTTATATAAGCCATTTGTAAATTCAGTACCTTCTGAATTTTATTATAATAATCAAAGGGTGTCTCATTAAATTGTTGTTTAAGATTCGTTAATTCTACACAAAGAGTGAAACTGTCTCTTTTATCGGAATACGCATTCAACAAACAAGTTTTCAAATCATTCCAGTCATTTATTACGTTATTTGAGAGATTAATAGCTGCTTCTCCTTTTATTTTGGATCTAATACTCGACATTAAGTATTCATTTTGAAAATCATCTAGGTCAATTGTATTATAAAATCTATTTACTAGTTTTTGACAAATTTCAATAAATCTAGCTAATAATTCGGCTTCGCCGTTAAATTCGGAGATCATTTTTATGAATTCTGACCTTAAGGTCGGGATATTATGTTGTGGTGCCATTACGGTAGGTGCTTCAAAAATAGCGGGTTGAATTGGGGTTTGAGCGTTAGCCATATTTGTAAATTGATTAGTAAGGGTACTTAGGAAGGTTTGGTTTAGTGAGCCTGAATCAGAATCGGTCTCAGTGTCAGAATCTGTGTTAAAATGCAATTTTATATCTCTGAACGACATGTACTCACAGCAAGAATACGGTGGTCCTGATGTCCATATGTGCTCTATGTATCAGGGGTCGATCTGCCTGGGTGTCTGCTGGACGTGGAGGTCTCTCGGAGTTGTTCGCACTCGTTGATGATCACTTCACTTTTGTTGAATACACTCAACTGTCCTTTTGCACCGTTTGAGTAGAGTTTTTGTAAGTTCTTTTTAAATAGTCAACAAATCGTAAAACGAACTTGTTATATGCTTTAACAATTTGACTATCCTATACACGACTGCGCCAATTAAAGTTCAATGTTGTTCAAATGCTTTTTTAAAAAGTAAAATATTATTTATTATATTTTACTTTTTTATTACATTTCACTTAATTCTAACATGAAAATCAGACTACTGATTATAGGCTAAAAAGATGTTTATTACTTGAGTAATTTTACTAGACTGATATTAAAATATAATAATTACATTTCCTAACTAAAAAGTGTCTATCTGTCTTTACTTGTATTTTGTGTACGAATGAATGTCGTGTTATGTTTCAGCGTGAGATATGTGTTGTCAGTAAATAAAATAGTACAGGTGTCAGTGTAGTGTTACTATATGTTTAAATTACATGAGGAGTAGGTTATGTAACTTATATATATATGTGAGCGAAATTGTTGAGAACGCCAGGCAAGCCCAGGGTTTGAGAACCGCTGAGCAAGAGGAGTACTAAGATGGCCATCGAACAACACACGCGCTACGATTGGCATTGTTATATTTTACTAAGTTTTAATAAGAATAAATTGTAATGTTAATAAAGTGATTTTATATAAAAGCTCGTGTCTCTCTTTGTGTAAATAAACCGGCTGGTCCCCGACAAACAGCAGCGGTGGGATATTTTTCAAAATTGCAGTGCCTAAAGTATGGTCATAGTTCAAAGATATTACAATTTAGTGGTGTAAAAGTGTTTAAAGTGAACAGAAGTGACTTATTTGGTGTAAAATAAGTGATGTACTGTGTAACTTGTGAGTTAAACAAAACAGAAACTGTGTTTCGAGTATGTGAAACGGGACAATACAGTGAAACTGAAGGCCTTATAGTGTATTTGATGTGTTAAACATAGTTTTGGACTTTAGTGGACTACAGAAGGACCTGTAAGAACATTAAATTTGTTGTATTACAGTGCGTAATAAACAAAGAAATCGTAAAACCTACGGCGCGGTGTAACGCTGTTCGATGCGAGTGCAATAAGGTCGTGTTTCGCTGGTTGTGTTACCGAGACGCGGGAAACCCGAGCGCGGGAAGCCGGAGTTGCGTGAACGAGTTGCGCCATACTGAATTGCCAGAGACGGATTCAGGAACATTTAATTTTGTAATTTTTTTGCGAATTTCGAAATTTTCATTGGAAAATGGATTCGCGAAGTGGATTGAAGAAAGAAATTGGACTAATTTCATTTATGGAAGGTAGTGAAGGACTAGAAAGCATGAATTTACCGGAATTTGGAAGTGAGCAACCCGAGATGAACAGACGGGAGTTCGGTTTCGACTTAGAACGGGAAAGAGAGTTAATTAAGCGAGAGCGCGAGTTATTAGAAAAAGAGCGTGAGTTATTACAGAGAGAAAAAACACTTTTAAACTCAACAATGATAGAACAGAGCATGGTAATTGGAGTAAAGAACGATGTGGCTGAAAAGCTGTTACCAAGTTCAATCCAATGAAGACTACTGGACCAACTGCGGAGAGATGGATCCAGAAAATAGAAGGGATAGGCAGAGCATATGGATGGAATGAGGCCATCATGTTAGCTCAAGCGGTCGGAAAATTAAGAGATACAGAAAATAGAGGATGTCGTGACGTGGGAAGGATTCAAAAGGAGGCTAGTACGGAGTTTTCCATCCCACATGGACCAGGAAGATGTACACCTTTCTCTCACGCGGAAGAAGAAAACAACTGGTGAAACTTACGAAGAGTATGTCTATAGTATGAAGGCTATAGCACAACGGGGCGACATAAAGAACGAGTCTTTGATAAAATATATTATCAACGGGCTAAATGACAGGGAACTTGTGAAGATATTAACAATGCAGGAATTCGCAGATGTAGAAGAATTTCTGTCAAAAATTAAGAAGTATAAGGCCATAGTTAATAGAGAAAGATTTGAGTCTAAACAGAAAAGATACGGTACGCAGCGTGAAGAAGAACGCAGTAAGCTAGAAGTAAGCAGAAGCGCATCGAAAGATGTCAAATGTTACAATTGCCAGGAAGTTGGACACTATGCAAGTAAGTGCCCATAACGTGACAAAAGAGAAGATAAGAAATGTTGCTTCATATGTAACAGTGATGAACATCTAGCTGCAGCATGCCAGAAGAAAGTTGAAGGAAGGAAGAAGGAGGGAAAAACCACGGAAACTAAGAAGGATGAGAAAAGAGTTAATGAAGTAAGAACAGATATGGATAAACATGGTGACTATGAGAAGAAGGTAGAAGTTGAAGGCTATGTAATAAAGGCTTTCATAGATCTCGGGAGTGACTGCGTCACCTTAAGAAAATGCGAAGCCGAACGCATGAATATCAAGTATTTGCCTGCCAAAATTGAACTTAAAGGTTTCGGAAAAGGTCAGTGTACGACAATAGGAACGAGAACATTGTACCTTATTATCGAAAATATCCCGATGGAAATCGAAACGCTCATCGTACCAGACGAAGCTCAAGAAGAACAAATGATTATCGGAAGAAGCGCGTTAGAGAAGCCGCAAATTTTGGTAACCATGAGAAATGGAAAGTTAGACATCAAGCGATGTGAACCAGAAGGGAGCGCCACATCGAAGCAAATGATGAGAATCAAGGAACGGATCGAAGAGTCACAAGTGCATGTAGGAGAAAGCTTACAGACAGAAGAGCGGAAGAACCTGATTGACTTGGTGAACGACTATAGAGATTGCTTTGCTGAGAAATTGAATGAAATTGGGACATCGAAGTTCGAAGAATGTGACGTATAAAACACCGGCTATAGGTTTATTTAGTCTTTTGTGGCTAGCCTTTAAACAGCCGAGACGGTCGTGCGGTTCCAAAATTAGATGAAATTATAAAAAAATTTAAGGGCGCCAACTGGTCTGAAATAAAATAATTGGAACCGACCAGTAGATCCCACGCACAGACTAGATTTTAACTAAGACTGACCAAATCAGTCTCACTAGGCGAAACCTAACCTAAAACGAGATATTTGGGACATAAGACAATAACAACAACTGAATATAGTAAATATCAAAAACAATAAAATTTATTATAATAGAAAATCTAAATGTAAATAAAATATATAGATACCAAAAATAAATTTAGAATAATAATATTATAAATTACAAACAAATAATAAAAAATATTAATTAAAGGTAAATTTGGTTAAAGCGATTTTACCAGAATGCGCTGGATTACAGAGCTTTCCCGGGTTGGTCGACCAGCGCCACGAACTTCCTACACATTCCGAATAAAACCTAACGTATAAAAAAAAATATATACAACTGATATTCAAAATTTAAAATAAACAATATATAAACAATAAAACAAATAATTTTGATTTTTAAAGGCTTATCTGGATTTTCTTCTTGAAGTTTCCTCTATCCTTGCCTTCTTTCGACGCTCGGTACGTCCAGCCCCAAATTATCCAAACCAGTACGCCAATGCCGTAAGCTGGCTCTGGATATTTTCTGCGACGCACCAAGAGGGAGAGAGAGAGAGAGAGAAAAAGGAGAAATACTGGGAAGGAAAGCCTAAAATAAGATCATATCCAATAAATTTCGGTAAATGCTTGCGTTTTAAGCGCCGCATACAATTATACAAAAATATACAAGCAATACAACACAATAATTTAGATTTTTACCTTAAGATGTTATGCGGCTCTCTGTAGTGAATTTGTATTGTGGCAATATAAATCCGAATAAATCGTAGGAACTCAACGTCCTTTTCACCTTAACGTTCTCAAAACAAATCCCTTTAAAGGTCTAAATACTTATACTCTTCACCGTATAATAATATTCTTCTGTTGAGAACGAAGGTCTGACCACGTACCAAAATGATTTTCACGAATAATAAAATACTGTTTGTTACTTGTATATTATTGTGTAATCATGGTTACCGAAATCTATGCGATATTGTCTTATTTTAATAAAGTAGGCTGCTGTACATTAGCGTACCGTATTAAATTTGTTTATAAAATAAACAAATTTCTTTTAAAACGTTACAAGAACACAAGATAGATCTACGCGAAGACAAGCAGGTATGCTATAAACCGTATCGCATACCCTATTCGGAGAGGGCATGCATGAAGAATCTCGTTGATGAGTTGCTCGATGCTGGAATAATACGACCATCAAAGTCAGAGTTTGCAAGGCCCGCATTATTGGTAAGCAAAAGCAATGGAGAGAAACGTCTTTGTATAGATTTTAGAAGACTCAACCAGATCACGAAGAAAGACAAATTTCCCATGATGGCAATGGACGAAGCGCTGGACAAGTTAGCAGGAAACCGTTACTTTACCGTACTTGATATGGCAAGCGGATATTATCAGATCAAGGTAGCAGGAAACTCAATCCCATATACTGCATTTATAACGACAGAAGGACATTTTGAATTCCTTAAGATGCCTTTTGGACTAGTGAACGCCCCTGCAGCGTTCAACAGAGTAATGAGACGAGTTCAGGATGAGCTGAAAAGGGAAGATGTCGTAATTTACATGGACGATGTCTTAATACCCAGTAGAACAGTTTCTGAAGGGTTAGAGAAGCTACAGCATTTTTTAGAGGTCCTACGGAAGGTGGGGCTAACATTGAAGATAAATAAATGCCACTTCTTTCAAGAGGAAATAGAATTTCTTGGTTATGAAATAAGCGATGGGAACATACGCCCCGGAAAGAAAAAGATCAGAGCGATTGAAGGATATAAAACGCCCAGCAGTGTCCACGAAGTAAGACAATTCTTAGGCCTGACCAGCTTTTTCAGGACGTAAATTCCAGGGTTTGCGAGATTAAGTAGACCAGTGACACTACTCACCCGGAAGAACGAACCGTTCGTTTGGGGAAAGGAACAAGAAGAAAGTTTTAGGGAGCTAAAGGACGAGCTAGTGAAACGACCAGTACTTGCACTGTACGATCCAAATGCAGAGTTCGAGGTACACACAGACGCCAGCAAGCTGGGAGTTGCGGGTGTGCTTCTCCAAAGATGGAATGAAAAGGAAAGTTGGCAACCCGTTTGCTATTTTAGTAGGCAGACTACCGAAACTGAGTCAAGATACCATAGCTTCGAGTTAGAGACTTTGGCTGTAGTTGAGGCTCTAGAACGATACAAGATTTACATTCTGGGCAAACAGTTCAGAGTGTTAACCGACTGTAGTGCTCTGAAAACAATGATGAGTAAGAAGGATCTGAACCCAAGGATCGGCAGATGGTGGTTGAAGATTCAGGATTTTGACCCGATTATCCAACACAGAGCAAGAGAACAGTTGCGCCATGTTGGCGCACTCAGCAGAAACCCGGTTGAGCCGGCCAAAGAAACAGACACCGCAGACTTAAGAATTTTGAGTGTGTATATTACAGAAGAGGATTGGCTGACAACTATGCAACTGCAAGATCCTAAGCTGAAGACCGTAGCACAGGTGCTGGAATGAGAGCCTAACGACAACGATGAACGACAGGTTCATCAAGACTACGAGAGCGACAAAGGAAGGATTTACAGGAAATGTAAAACGGGAAGAAAATGGGTAATTCCAAAAGGAGTAACGTGGAGAATAATAAAAAGTTACCACGATGACAAGGGACACCCATGAGTTGACAGGACATTACAGAATTTAGAGAAACATTTTTGGTCAAAGAGACTACGAAAGAAAGTGCAGAACTACATAAAAGGGTGCATATCTTGTGCGTACCACAAGGTGCCCACGAGGAAAAAGGAAGGTGAAGTTCACACAGTAGAACGAACGCCGATACCGTTCCATACGGTAAACATCGACCACTTAGGACCGTTTCCAAAGAGTTCCAAAGGAAACACGCACGTATTAGTCTACGTAGATAACTTTACGAAGTATGTCATATTGAAAGCAGCCAAGGACACAAAAGCTAACCCAGTTTGTGCAGCACTAAACGAAATAACGGCGACATTTGGATGTCCAACTAGAGTAATCACCGATCGTGGAACGGCTTTTACTGCTAAGCAGTTTGAAGATTTCTGCTGTCAGCATGACATAAAGCATATTAAAAATGCTACTGCAACCCCAAGAGCGAACGGACAGGTAGAAAGGTTCAACAAGACCATAGATGATGCTATTAGAACGACCTGCGAGGAAGACAACGGAAAAGACTGGGACAAGAAACTGAAGAAAATAGAATTTGCCCTAAACAGCATGAGAAACAAGACAACTAGAAAAAGCCCACATGAGTTGCTATTTAGTTACAACCCTAGGAACATAATATCAAATGAGTTGATATTGGCGCTGGAAGATGAAGCAAATGAAGAGATAGATCTCGAGAAGAATAGGGAAGAAGCACTAGAAAATATCAGAAGAGAGCAAGTCAAGCAGAAGAAAAGATTCGATGAGAAGCGAAGGAAGCCGACAAGTTATGAAGAGGGAGACTTAGTTCTCGTGCGTCGAGACGCTTCGGCCACGGGCGAGCCGAAGAAGCTGGCTCCTCACTACAAGGGGCCTTATCTGGTAAATAAAATATTAGGCAATGACCGATATTTATTAGGTGATTTTCCAGGCGCAAGGCGTACACAGCGGACGTTCAACTCCGTGTTTTCGTCCGACAACATGAAGATGTGGTGCCCGATAGAAAGGCCGTCAGGGGATGAAACCGAAGACGAAGACTGTCTCGAGCGAGCGGACGCCGAGGACGACGTCCATAGCAGCGTGGCCGAGCTGTGAGCGAAATTGTTGAGAACGCCAGGCAAGCCCAGGGTTTGAGAACCGCTGAGCAAGAGGAGTACTAAGATGGCCACCGAACAACACACGCGCTACGATTGGCATTGTTATATTTTACTAAGTTTTAATAAGAATAAATTGTAATGTTAATAAAGTGATTTTATATAAAAGCTCGTGTCTCTCTTTGTGTAAATAAACCGGCTGGTCCCCGACAAACATATATATATATATATATATATATATATATGAGTAATTCTTTTTCATCGAGAGACCCCATGCTGTCCAAAAATATATTAGTCCATGAAAGGTCTACCAGGGCTCATTCGATGCTTATTGTAGTCTAGTTTCGAAATCCGAGTGGCTCTTTTACGGAAACATCGTAACTTATCAAATATGGCCACCAATCCCACGTGACCTCTACCTTTTCTTCGATAAATCGATTATAAAGTCAACACAATCGAGTCAATTTGGGTGTCGAACCCCTGAAAATGTTACCTAAAGGTAGTTGAGGCGGCTGTTAATGAATCCAGGGTCAAATTTAGAAAATTCAATATGGCGGATGCAATATGGTGGCCGAAACCACGTGCCAAGTGAAGATTTTTTTAAAAAATGATTTGATTTCAATATAATATAATGCCTGGGGGTTTATTGGGTCACTGATGATGAATTCAGGGTGCAATTCAGAAAATTAAATATGGCGGATCCAATAAAGCGGATTCAATATGGCGGCCAAAACCACTTGATGAAAAGAGATTTTCAAAAAATCACTTGATTTTGTCCTTATTAAATACCTGGAGGTTGATAAATCCAGGGTTCATGTGAGAAAATTCAATATGGCGGCCAAAATCACTTGACAATCGGAGATTTTTAAAAAATCACTTGACTTCAAACTAATTTGGTACCTAAGGGTTTATGAGATCGTTCATGATAAGTCCAGGATCGAATCCTGTATTATCTCAAAAATTGAAAAAAAAAAAAAAAATTAAAAAAAATTAAAATTATAAAAAAATTTGATGTTAGATTTAGAAACAGTGTTACGGACACAGAAATTCTAGCTGTGTTTAGGTGGATTGTTTAATTTAATTTTTCTGTATCGACTCTATTTAACTTAATAAGGGAAGATTTCTGAAAAAACTTTGAGAAAATACAGGATTCGATCCTGGACTTATCATGAACGATCTCATAAACCCTTAGGTACCAAATTAGTTTGAAGTCAAGTGATTTTTTAAAAATCTCCGATTGTCAAGTGATTTTGGCCGCCATATTGAATTTTCTCACATGAACCCTGGATTTATCATCAGAAACCCCATAAACCTCCAGGTATTAAATAAGGACAAAATCAAGTGATTTTTTGAAAATCTCTTTTCATCAAGTGGTTTTGGCCGCCATATTGAATCCGCTTTATTGGATCCGCCATATTTAATTTTCTGAATTGCACCCTGAATTCATCATCAGTGACCCCATAAACCCCTAGGCATTATATTATATTGAAATCTATCATTTTTTAAAAAATCTTCACTTGGCACGTGGTTTCGGCCGCCATATTGCATCCGCCATATTGAATTTTCTAAATTTGACCCTGGATTCATTAACAGCCGCCTCAACTACCTTTAGGTAACATTTTCAGGGGTTTTTCAAAAGGTACAGGTCACGTGGGATTGGTGGTCATATTTGATTAGTTACGATGTTTCCGTAAAAGAGCCTCTCGGATTTCGAAACTAGACTACAATAAGCATCGAATGAGCCCTGGTAGACCTTTCATAGACTAATATATTTTTGGACAGCATGGGGTCTCTCGATGAAAAAGAATTACTCATATATATATATATATATATATATATATATATATATATATATATATATATATATGTATATATTGCAAACTTCCAATTGCCTAGTTAACATATTTTTAATCACTAAATGTTTCTTATCTTATATATATATATATATATCACGGGTGTTTTTTTTAGAGGTATAGAACTTTAAGTTGGCATTACTGTTCAAGATGGCGACCGATTTAACAGCTGTCAAGTGATTTATTCTCAGTTTGGTTTGGCAATTCATCATGAATAGACTCACGCCTGAACAACGCTTGCAAATAGTGCAATTTTATTTCGAAAATAATGGTTCTGTGCGGAATACGTATCGCGCACTACGTCCATTTTATCGTCGACAAAATCGTCCATCAGAGCAGTTAATTCGATTAACCATGGAACGTTTTCGCACCACGTTTACTCTTATTGATAACTCGCATCCCCAGAGACGCCGTACGGTGCGTACAGAAGAAGCTATTGGTACTGTAGAGCGTAGCATTGAGGAAGACCCGAATGAGTCCATCCGCCATCGAGCACAGGAATTGGATCTGTGTCCATCCACTTTATGGAAGATTTTGCGGAAGGATCTTGGTTTGCGTGCTTACAAAATCCAACTCGTGCAAGAATTGAAGCCAAACGATCATCAAGCAAGGCGTAGATTCGTCGAATGGGCCCAAAACGAGATTGCCGTTGTTCCCGATTTTCATAAGCGAATTTTGTTTAGCGATGAAGCGCACTTCTGGTTGAATGGCTACGTCAACAAACAAAACTGCCGCATTTGGAGTGAAGCTAATCCTCAAGTGTATGTCAAAACACCGTTACATCCAGAAAAACTGACTGTTTGGTGCGCTTTATGGGCTGGTGGAATCATTGGTCCGTACTTCTTCAAAAACGATGATGGCCAGAACGTTACAGTCAATGGTGATCGGTATAGAGCCATGATTACTAACTTTTTCATTCCTGAATTGAACAGCCATGATGTCCAGAAGCTGTGGTTCCAACAAGACGGCGCAACATGTCACACAGCTCGTGCCACAATCGATTTATTGAAAGACACGTTTGGTGACCGCCTAATTTCACGTTTTGGACCTGTGAATTGGCCTCCAAGATCTTGTAATTTAACACCGCTGGACTACTTTCTGTGGGGCTATGTAAAGTCATTGGTCTATGCGGATAAGCCACAAACGCTTGACCATTTGGAAGACAACATTCGCCGTGTTATTGCCGATATACGGCCACAAATGTTGGAAAAAGTCATCGAAAATTGGACGTCCAGATTGGACTACATCCGAGCCAGCCGTGGCGGTCATATGCCAGAAATCATATTTAAAATGTAATGCCACAAGATTATCTTTCGAATAAAAAAAAATGCATGTCAATCGAATAATCCATCGTTGTTTTATTGCAATTTAAAGTTCTATACCTCTAAAAAAAACACCCTTTATATATGTATTATTATTAATATCTATCTTATATATATTAAAGATAGATATTAAATGCTTCTTCCTCGTCTTGATTTAATTCATTTTTGTACGTTTCATTCGTTTTGATTTTAGAAACCACTGAATCCGGCAGTTCATAATTAAAGCAACATTTCTTGTTTCTTTTAAGTCCAGCCTTTACTGTTAATATTGCGTTAACAGTATCAACCTGAAGCCTATATCTTAATTTGTTTTTGACTATGTTCAACTGGCTAAAAAGTCTTTCTACTTCTGCATTAGAGTGTGGCAATACTAACAATGATATAGCAAAATTTGCCAACTTATAAAAAGGATTTTCTCCAGATGCATCTTTGTAATTCATTACTTCACACCAAAATTGCTTTGTGTTTTTAGTTTCCTTCCATTTTAATAAGTAAATATTAGCCCACATATTCTCTATGTTTTCGATATCCTCATCACTTTTTCTAAAAAATTGTAATAGTATCAACAGAGATGGTTTGTTATGATTTAGAGCGTTTTTTACGCATACATATAAAACTTTTCTTAATATTTCTAAATTTTCTGGCAGTCTTATTTTTATTTGTTTGATCAAGGCTACCACAAAATTTATAGCTCTGTCTCGTAACATACTTTTATCATTTAAACTTAAATGATTATTTGCTTTTAATTTCTGTAGGGTCGGTTCAAATTTGTACCCCAAATAACAGCTACCATCTACATAGTCCTCTATATTTTGTTGAAATATATTGATGGTGGTGTGTTGAGGAACAGTTATTTTATTAACTAAAAATTCTATTAGTTTTATTAATTCTTCAAAGAGTTTTGTGGGATCAATATTGATACTTTCAAATAACTTATTGACCCTTTGGACATCGGTTAATACAGTCTTTAAAAAACACAATAAGGCATAATTTTTGTCATCACAATACATATTGAACAAAGTTTGTGCTGTATAACATCTTTCTTGATTTCTAGCTAAATCAAAATGCGTTTTCAACTCCAACCACTGATCTAAAATTCTGCTGACAGCTGTTTCAATGGATAGCCATCTTGTTTGACATGCCTGCACAATTTTTAAGGGCTCGTATCCATCATTTATTGTTGCATATAATAGTTTGTAAATTCCTTGTCTGGAAGATAATCTCGAAAACCAGTCATATGTTTCTCTAATTAAATATTCAAGATTTCTTGGTAAATATTGACTACCAGCAGCTGATACTGCCAATTGGAGGCTATGGCATACACATCTTACTAAAATTAAATGAGGAACATCCTGTTTTAACTTCGCATACACACCATTATTAACCCCGGTCATAACTGATGCATTGTCACTTCCAATTCCAAACAGTTGTTTTAATTTTAGTTTGCTATTTTGCAAGACCTTTTTAATTGCATCCACAATCTCATCTGCATTAAATTCAGTTAATTGGGGCATATCAAGATAAGAAGTGATAATGTTATTTTGTTTTTTACTATAATAAATAATTATAATGCCCAAAAATTTCTGTACAGATATATCTGTTGATTCGTCAATGAGAAGACTGTAAGGTGATTCACCAACATCTTCAACCAGATCATCTCGGAAGTGAGGGGACAAAACATTCTTTATGATATTTGAACATTTTGTTCTGTGGGTCTGTAGGTTATTACCAGCTGTGCATCCTTTAAAAGCTTCTTTACATAAACTACTAAGATGATCTACTTGCAGAATTGCAGTATGGCTGGCTATATATAGAGATAACTTTGCTTCTTGTAAATTTGCGACCGCTTTAAATGGTATTGTCGGCTGTGATGCACCAAAAATAATTTGACTACAAGTTTTGTGCTTTTTTGACCCCACATGTCTTTTTAAATCAGCATATCTGTTTTGCAAAATTGTATGACAAACTTTACACTTCGCTACGGTACCTGCTGTGCTTTCCATGCTAATAAGCCATTGTTTTAAGGAAGAATCTTTGAGCCACACTTCACGAAAATGTTGTTCATATTGTGGCTTTGGCATCTGTAAATATAAACAATATAATACTGAATATTGTGATAGGTATTATTAAAAAAAACTGTCTCATTTTGTAATACGAAACTAAGAGGGAAATTTAATTTTTTATGTTGTATATTTAAAATATCATCTTAGGGTGGTAATTCTGAAGTGGCACCTTTCAAGATATTTGACATGTCTATCACAATTTTGACATGTCAATCGCAATTTTAACATGTCAATTTGTTATCTGACATACATAGTTTTTGAGTGAATATAACCTCGATATAATAAAACTTAACCAAATATTTAAAAGCCAGGTTTACAAGTTCACATGTTTCCATAAAAGTCTATTTACACCACAACAGTCACCAAAGTATCCACAGCTAGGTCTATTTCAAATTTAAAAAAAGTAGATAGCGCTGCGAACCGAGTACGATTTACACTGGACAAATACAGTATAGCGGAAAATTTAAAATAAGTTACAACTAGAGCATGGGCGTAGTAACTGGGTAAGCAAGTGTTTTTTTTATTTTTAATTTAAAAAAGGTTAATAAAATATTGAAATAAACAAGGCAGATAATACACTTACGTTATTTATACGACATAAATTCAGTTTAATGGGGAATTTAAAAAAAAATTAATTTTAAAAATTATGTACTATATATAAAAAGAGAGATTTAGCTATAAGAGTTTAAATAAAGCAATAAAACAAACAATATATCTTCAGAGCTAAAGTTTCTTATTTAAATAATTATTGTAAATAAAAATTAAAAATATATGTATATATGAAGGTCTAAAAATTATATCAATAACTTCTTCTTTGGGCACAATCAGCTGGGCTGTCTTTTGGCCTCACATTAGTCCTCTATCTTGATCTGTTAATTGTCAAGTGTCAAACAATATTTATATGTCAGATAACTTAAAAAATATATAACTGCGTAAAAACATATTGCATGGAGAATATTCTCCATAAAATCTACGCCAAGAATATAAATAAAAGTCTAAATATGTAAATAATAACAAAACATATGAAAAAAATTAAATTATATAAATAATATATATTTCCAATGTACGACACTGAACATCTGTAAACTTGGACTAAAAACAATATTTTAACAGTGTAATTGAGAACTGACACGCTCGGATACGCAGTCTGCTGGTCAAATATTGTACTACGTGACTGTAGTACTGTTTGAAATTATTACATATTTTCTAGTGTTGTTTTTTTGTTAGAATGCCGATAGATACATTTTCATAAAATAAAAATGTACTGTGCTTAAATTAACCTGTTCCCTGTTAACATATTCACAGCTGAATACGAGATAATTCAGCCATATTGCCTTGTATTACAGCGCCGCCAACGGTAATGTCACATGTCAATAGGGATGACGATCTAAACTAATCCGAAGCAAGGACAAACAGCTCCTATCTTCTTACACACATTTTTCTACTTTGAAATAGACCATAGTTTCGTATTACAAAATGAGACAGATTATACTAAAGACCTACCTTGGATGGAAGAAATTCCACTTACTATATTAAAAAACAACACTTATTAAGTAACAAGTTAATATTATGACAGCTAAACTGATCAGTAATCACAGAACAATAGACTCAGTAATCAACTGACAGCACTACTCAGCAGGGGGTTGAAGGTTTAATGGGAGAGTTGTGCTCCTGAGAATAGTTACTGGGCATTCTTACAGATGGCGTTAGTAACCAGGTTTAATTTCAAATAACCACAGTAAATGTCGCTAAATGCTACATTAGTTCCATATCATAGTGAAACAAACGTCCTTGTTTTTTAACGTTCAAAATTATAAGTAAAGTTTTATGTTCCAATGTTCCGTGTTCTGTGTTGTTTTTCAATCATTTCAATGTTCTGTGTTTCTTGTTCTTATTTATGTATTTCTGTCTCGAACATGTCTTGCATGAATGAAAAAGAAATATATAAATAAGTTGATTGATGATTCGTTCATTTGTGATTGAACAAACTTCTTTGTATTTAAAAAAATACTAAAAAACTGAACTTAATTAATATATATATATATATATATATATATATATATATATATATATATATATATATATATATATATTAAATAAAATTCTTATGTCATACTCGTCATATATTTATTAAAACAATTTGACATATGAATTTTATTTAATACCCATATTAATTTCGTCAAGAACTTTCTTTCGAGTATATATATATATATTAAATAAAACTTGCTTTTATATTATTATCATGTTTCATTAATAAACATTTTTCTGCCTTAAAAATAAAGAAGTAACCAGGTGGTTAATTTTAAATCGAATAGTTACTGGGCATGAAAATAGAGGCGCTACTGTACCACAAAAGTACAGAAAATAACATGTAGGTTTCCAATCTCCTATCTGTGCTACTCAGGAATGAGTGGGGTTCGTGCGCTGTATTATCGACTGAGAATCCAGGCCAAGAACCTTTCGAGAAAAATGTTAAAAAAATTCAGTTTTAAATCATTTAAATACACCAGAATTTGCACTAGCGCACTAGAACGCAATTTTGGTCACTAGATAGGCTTTCAATGCACCAGATCTAGTGCAAAATGCACCAAGTTGGCAACACTGCACTTGGAACAGTTAGAATACCAAGAATTTAAAAAGCGTCGCGACAAGAGTCGCGTCCTTGTAAGTTAGCCAAGACTCTTATTGCTCGCTTCTGAATGGTAAACACTCTACTGTAATCAGAGGAGGAGCCCCAATGCATAATACCGTATCGTAGCAGTGAATGAAAATTAGAAAATATAAAGTTTTTAAGACATAATTTCGGCATTTTTGGGACATGATTCTGATTCCATAGAGTACTTTATTAAGTTTCCTACACAAGTTGGAAATATGAACATCCCATTTGAGATTCCAGTTTAAGTGCAGCCCCAGCAATTTGATAGTGTCAGCCTCCTTTAACACACTTGTTACTTCTTAAATACCATTGCAAGTTTATTTTGTTTGTGTAATTTGTATGTATAAATGGTATTGTCGCCCAAATGTAGCCCGGGAGAGATTATAGGTTGGGGCCTACTGATATAAATTAAAAGTATTTAATTCTAGGTTTCACTATTGTAAATCTAAAAATATCAGGCAACAATAATTAATAGAAATTTCTGTTTATAGTTAAAGAAGAGAAACAAGTAGCAGAAGGAAAAGACAGTAAGTCTAAAATTACAATTTCTGGTATTCATTGCCTCTATTAGATTTAAGTACGCACGAGTGGTTTTTTTACTACAGAGACGAAACAACCGCTGGTATAACACAGGGCTGCGAAAAAAGTAAAATTTCCGCCGCTCTTGATTTTGAGGGGCGATTAAGGTAGAATAGCGAATCCTGATTTAATATCAAGTTTTAATTTTTCTCCATAACATCTAGTTTTTTTGTAATTCTCAAAAGAATGTATCCTGGATAATATTTTTACATAAATAACTTCAGTATAAAACAAGATAAAATATGGAGAATTTTTTATGATAGAGGCAATTCTTAATTATTTACTTACTGTTAACGCTTCTCAGGGAGAAAAACACGCCTTGCAGCCTTTCTCTTGTGTTTTGCGGAACTGTCATGAATGAATTTTTATTACTCAACACTTTTGATGTGTAGGTGTTTACATATTGTAATCATTGTTTATTTATACGAAGCTTAAGACAACTGCAATATTTACATTCGGCCCTACTAAATACGAGTCATAGATAATAAGACCTTAATTTTTAAAGTGAGGCAAAAAAAAAAATGATACGTGATAAAAAAATGATATTATTTTCTAGCATTATTACTACTTATCTATTAAAATTTCCATATATTATTAACAGCAGCCAACCTTCGCAGCCCTGTGTAATTGGTATGTAATTGAGTGAACTCTTGGGACAGAATAACCGCAAATAATGTAACCAGCAGTATTAAGATACGACACAATAATCAGTTGACAGTGAATTTTGAAGATATTACTGCGTTATCTTGTGCTCTTTGCTTCGCATTCGTAAAAATTTTACCATCCTTTTAGTAGCCAGGTGAATTAAAGGTCTATTTCATAAACTAAACAAGAATTTGTATCCTTATCTCAATTTTTCGGTTATTTTTGAATAAGCAAAAATGTGTTGGACAAATTATTATCTATGATACAATACTGCTTGTCAAGATCTGACAAACCCCAAAGATAATATAATAATGGTAACACTTCAATCAATAAGTCTCCGATCTGAGACATATATGGCAACACTGTTGACAGGCCCATATGGTTTCTGGATAGTACCAACCTTCAAACGATATGTGTGAAAATTTCATGACATTCTGACAATTAGTTTAGAGGTTACAGTGGTTTTAGTGACTTCAGTTTTATAATTTTCAAAGGAATGGATAAAAAAGAATTTCGTGTGTTGATTAAACATTATTTTTTAATGGAACAAAATACTGTTGAAGCCAAACAGTGACTTGATAAGCGTTATAAAGATTCTGCACCAGACAAATCAATTATTACTGATTGGTATGTTGAATTTAAATTAATTAAATAATTTTAATATTTTAATTTTAGGAGCGTTGGAATTAATGTATCACTCTTGAAGGGAGAGTATGTTAATGAATAAAGTCGAATTTCTAAAAAAAAAAAAATGTTTTTCTTAGTTAGACCGGAGAATTATTGAGCGACGTGGTATTTTTTTTACTTCTATTATTAACTTTTCGGTGTCACAATATTCATTCTTTCATTATTCGTTAAATAATAATTAATCGAATAAGTGCTTTCTAAACTCCAAATAATAAATTAATGTGAAGTTTGAATTTTCGGCGTGTCATTTTTTTTTTGCCTCACTCTCGTTTTTCAGTCATTGGTCTAAAAATCTTCAAAAAGTCTCAATAATATACACTGATGGGAACAAGATTAGTCCAATAAGAATTTTTGAGCAGATTATATTTTAAGGAAATAACAATTTTTTGTATCGTTAAAAAACAATTATTTTTCCTTTTTTTTTTAAATTTATTACTTACGTTGTAACAAAATAAAGCTCTTAAAACGTAGTTTAAAATAGTAAGATCTTTATTAAAAGGATTTTTATAAAATAGGTATGTAATACGCTAAGAAACTTGTTCTACTTTGGAATTTGCGGAGTTGGTGACAGATTTTTAGCTCCTAGCTCTGTCAATAAACTCCGTAGCCACAGCACCTCCTTAACTGCATAACATAGCGCTAAGTACTCCGCCTCTGCTGTTGACAATGCAGTGGTTCTCTGCTTCTTGCTACTCCAAGATATTGCTGTCCTGGCGAACATCACCACGTAACCCCTAACGTCCTTTGGATCTTTGAAGTAAAAAAACCACGTCCCGTTACTTTTCAAATTGCCCAATTCTTCTTGCATCGCTTCTCTCCAGCATTCGCCATCAGATGCCACCAATGCTTCTTCCACTGTCTCTGGATCAACATCTTCTTGAAGTTTAGTGAATTGGCAGCCAGAGCATTCCTCTCCCATGGCTTTTTGTTTTTCAATCTCTTTGATCGTCTCAGTGTTGACTCTGTTTCCTGTGATTGTGGTAGCTTTGCACCTGTGATTGCAGATGACACTGCGTTCAGGGTTTGTTTGTCACTTGGTCTCTGGTTATTGTTTTGACCATTTTCTGTCTCAATTATATCTTCTGGTAGAAAGCCTGGTTCAACTTTGTCTGTAGCAATTGTCGTATTCATTTAATTGTCGTCTTCATTCTTGTATTCAAAGTGAATGGTGATGGTAAATGGAGAATGGTGAATCTGCCTTCTTCTCAGTCACTTGCTTTTTGCATGGGAATTGGTCCTCCACAAAAATAGCATCACGACTCGCAAAGAATTTGTCGTGTTCTTTGGGCCATAGTCCGTAACCTTTAACCCTTACTTTGGTAACCAATGAATATACAACCGATCGATTTTGGGTCGAGCTTGCCCCTTTTCCATTTGCTGTTGACTACACTCCATGCTCTGCCTCCAAAAACTCCTAGATGGTTCATGCTTGGTTCCTTGCCTGACCATAGTGTCTCTGGTAGCTTGTTGTTTATTGCACTGGACAGACATCTGTTCCTGATGTAGCATGCAGTTCTGAGTGCATCCGCCCACAGAGTTTTCGTTACATTTGATTCGATAAGCAAACTTATTGTCATATCTATGAAAGTCTGGTTCTTTCTTTCTGCAACTCCATTCTGTTGGGGTTTACCTGAAACAGTTAACTGCATTTGAATTCCATTCTGTGCCATGTACTTTTCAAACTGCTTGCTTTTATACTCACCGCCATTGTTGTTTCGCAATACCCATGCAACCTTCCCGCCATTTTCATAATGAAATGCAATTTCCCGTCATATCTACGAAAGTCTGGTTCTTTCTTTCTGCAACTCCATTCTGTTGGGGTTTACCTGAAACAGTTAACTGCATTTGAATTCCATTCTGTGCCATGTACTTTTCAAACTGCTTGCTTTTATACTCACCGCCATTGTTGTTTCGCAATACCCATGCAACCTTCCCGCTCTTTTTCTTCATTGGGTACATCATCACGAGTCTTGAGAAGTCATCTATAAAAGTAACAAAGTACTTCGATCCTCCTTTCGAAGTTGGTTCGAATCTCCCGACAACGTCTGAATGTATCAGCTCTAGTGATGCTTTGGCACTAGTAACTTTGTCCGTTGGAAAGGAACTCCGTTTAATCTTTCCCTATATACAAATAGGGCACTTCGGTTAAGTCTGTCCCTTCTTGGTGCTTCTCTCATCTTCGCCGATCTTATCACGCACAGCATCCATATATAGATGGATGCCCATTCGACGATGCAGCATGACTCGCTGATGGTCTGGACTCTTCCACAGCATACAATCTTCTCTTTCGCTAGGCTGTTGAGTATTTCACCGTCTGTGTCAATAATTATAGCTTTGCCGTTACTAAAAGTGACCATCATTCCAAGCTCTTCTATTATTTCAACTGATAATAGACTGTCTTCTAAATCAGGTACGAAAAGCACGTCTTCCAATGTCAATGACATTGTGCGGGGGGCACAGTTGAAATTCTGCTGTTCCCATCCCTGTAACTTCCAAAGTTTCTATATTTACCACCTGGACCTTTAAATGACTCGCCTTGAAATTACTTAGCTTGTTTCGGTAGAATGCCATGTGTTCATCCAATGCACTGTCCAAGTACCAACAGCAGGGGTTTTGTGTCACTTCCTCAATGTTTTTTTTTCTTTTTGAACACAACGCCTTGTGAACCTTTTTTGCATGTGCGTGTTTCTTTTAATTTGATTCCGTCTGGTGTCATGTGCCTTCTTCAGCCTCAATTTCTCGTAATATGCCCAAATTTACCACAGCTGTAGCAACGTACGCGTCTCCTGTTGGCCTTATCATATTAATGATCGCTGCTCTCATGCCAGTCTCATTTCTTCCAAGATTTATCGCTGTTTTTTTATCACTTTTTGTTTGTCCATGGGAAATGAAGTTTCTTCTTATGTTCCTTGTGAAGAAAGCTTTCGTCGTGTCTCCCTCGTTTTCGCTCCGAACTTCCTCGCGTCGAACTCTCCGCTTTTCCTCGACTATCAGTATTGTCTTCACCTTTTTTGTTGACAAACTATCTTCGTCCTGCTCTAAGTTGAGGAGAAGCAGCTCATATGCTTCCCGTAGCCCCATAAGCATCACCAAAGCCAATTCTTTGACAGTGAAGCCATATCCACTGCTGACTAGTTCATGATGGATCTCTGTGATCCTCCCAATCTAGTCTCCTCGTCTTCCCCATTCTCACACTGAAAAAATCTCGCATTAACTGTAGACTGTACAGTAAGCTGGGCTTGGAATGAATTTCCTCAAATGTCTCCCACGCTTCCTTTACCGACATGCAACCTCCAATATCATCGAGAAAATTGTCCCCTACGATGAGAAAACAGTGGTCAATAAGGCTCCAACTTGTTATCCACTTTTTTCTCCGCTGTTGACAGTGCATCACTGTACCCAGGATCGATCATCTCACAAGACTCCTTTTAGTACGAGCGTTGCCCTTGCCCGTATGGCCCATGCATGGTAGTTGTCTGTGGAAAGCTTTGGAATTCTATAATCCTCGTTGAAGCTCGTCATCGGACTTCGTATCGTCGTTCCGTTTCCAAATGGTTCCTTTCTCAACCAACTATCTCTCCAAACAAAAATTCCACTCCTGTGTTCCTATAATCTACCGGCGTGGTTGTACAAAATTATTTTTTGCTGCTCGATTGTTGCCCATTGTGCAGTCTCTCGCCCGTGCCTTAGTACATCAATATGAAAGAGAAATAAGTATTCGACAAGTAAAAAAAAAAAAATAACAGGTCAGTAAATAAATTTCAAATGTCATAAAAAATATATTATCCGTAATTTTAACTCTGATTATCGCACATTAAGTCCTCTCATACACTTTAAGTTCATACTTTCCCCTCCTGGAAGTCCGAGTTTAGTGGTCAGTCCTTCACAAAATTGTAACTGGCACTCAGCCAAAAAATAATTTCATTAACACAAAAATCTTCACATAAACGCAACCTTTCCTTTCAGTCCTTGGCCCATAACCTATTAGATATTTGTAGAATGGAAGGTGGTTAAATGTAGTTTCAAAGAATGACAAGTTTCAGGTAACATGGCATATGTTTATTTATATTGCAACTGATAAGACAAACAAAGTACAGTATATCGTCGCCATGTATCCGCGATTCAGCATGATTGGACATATAAAACTAACAAAAACACTCTATTGCTTACTCCAAATAAAAGAGTCAAAGACCTTGTTGTAGTTGACGAAGCATACAAAGACTGCTGTATTACATTCCCTAGCCTTTTTTGTGATATTCATTTATTTTTATGATATACTCATTAAATTTAATATTTGCTTTCTTGTGTCTCTCTCAATAACAAAACCTACTTGAGATATGTGCCGATTAACATAAAAACCACTCGTGCACTCTAGCTTTTAGATATGCAATATTTTTGCATTTATACCATGAAACATAATAAACACCTAATATGTAAATTAACTTTATATTTATCACCAACTTTCGCATTTACTTTTTTTGCTAGATATGAACCGAGTCCAAGAAGGCATTGCGAGGGAACACGATTTTATACATGCACTTGAGCATACTGACTGTCGAGCTGGAGAACTGTTTAAAATGGGATGTATGTTGTGCAAATGTACATCTATGGGAACTGGTTACGAGTGCGAAACACGGCTAGGACGTTGCGATTGGACCAACTACATCAGTAAGATACAAAACCTTAAATATAGTGCATGATAAAAGTTCGACCTGTGTCTCTTCTAATAATAATAATAATAATAATAAATAATAGCTGTAAAGCTAAAACAAGTTAGTAGATATACCACTTATTACTGTGCAGGAGAAACACCACATATACTACAAAGGTATATGCGTGGTATCAATGTATATGGATTTTAAGTAGTGAGCGATGCTATGTATATATTATATATTAGTTATTTTAACTTTTATATACTTACTAAAGTAAAAATAAAAGATGTGCAATGTATTAACAAGATATTAACAGTTGTTAAAGATTGAATCTTGTTCAATTTTTGTTAGCTGGTTAATCCATTTTTTGGCAATGTTGATTACATTATTTTGATGAATATTAATCTGATGTCGTGAAGCGAAATTATGCAATTTATTGTAGATTTTTGGTACAAAACAATTAAAACTCCTCTGTCCTCTGGTTTTAATTGCTTTGTAAGGCAATGCTTGCCCAGAATATCTAGTAGCATAGGGATGTTGTATATGTAAGATATGAGCATTGTTTTTATTAATATGTCTTATTATTGATAGCGCAAACAACTGTTAGCATTAATTTAGATTAAGAAAATAACCTATCGGTAGGAAAATATAATGGTTTTTTCAGTATTATTTTAATTATCATTTTCTGAATTATTGCTAATCTTAACATATGACAGTTTGCCACTCCACCCCAAGCTATTAGCCCATAAGTAATTATTGACTGAACAAGTAATAACAATAAGAAGATATGCAGTAAGAAGATATATATGCAGCAATAAGAAGATATGCAGTTTATGAATTTATCGCTAATAGTTTTATCTTAGATTTCTTTTGTTATTATAACGTTAAATTGATTTTATTATAATTTTAAACATTACAATTCCAATATTTTAACTATGGTACCAGGGTTGCCTCTTATATTTCGGGATTGCGCTAAACTTGTGCTGCCATCTGGCAACTGACGCTTCTATCGTAAAGTTTGACATTTTTTTCGATATACGTGCTTCGAACGTTTTGACGTACGAGCGCTATTTGTGTTTTTTACAGTAACTCGAAAAATTTCATCTCGGCTAAAAATGAAATTATGTAAATCGTGAAAATTTTCGAGCGATTATTTTTTACAACTTTCGACGTGGATTAATCCAACAACAGTGCATCGATGAACTTAATTCGACTTTTGGCGATGAAGCACCATCAAGGACTACTGTTTATCGATGGTTGTCCGACTTCAATCGTGGCCGTAGTTTGTTTAAGGATGAATTTCGTGATGATCGTCCAAAATCGGTTGTTATTCCGGAAAAGATTGATGTTTCGGGTGAACTGATACTGCAAGATCGTCATGTGACTTATCGTGAGATTGAGGTATTCTTGGACATTAGTGGGACCAGCATACATTCACTATTGCATGAAAATTTGGCCGTCAAAGATTTGTTCGCGTTGGATCACACATAATTTAAAAAATACGACAATGCAAGATCTCACAAATCGGCACAAAAAAGTGAATTTTTGAGCACTCCAAACGTCAATTTGATGGGTCATCCGCCGTATAGTCCTGATTTGGCACCTAATGACTTCTTTTTATTCGTGCTTCGAAAATTGGTACAAACGCATACAAAAGTGTATTGATCTTCATGGAGAATATTTTGAAAAACAATAAAGCCACTTTTGTTGATAAATAAGTGTTTCGATCTCAAATCCCGAAATATATAAGGCAACCTACGTAGCATATTTAAGACTATCAGTACAACCGCTGATACGTCGCCGGAGGGAAAAGAAACGGTCGTAGCCACGTCACACCCGACCCGTGTCGATATGGGTTCAAGTCTGACTGTTCAAGTGCGAATCGTTTCAGTTTCCCTTCTTCATTCTTATTCTTATTCGCTTTGCTTTATTGCTAAGTGAACCCACTACGAACACCTACGACAACATAACGAGATCGTGTTGAAAATCTACCGAATATGGGTACCCATGTATGAGTAATGAAACCCACAAATTTTATTTGTAACAGTAGTCAAATGTCTCTCGCTATAGATAGTTGTAGCTACCAGTCTTCCTTTTTTTGCACCTGAATTTTGGCAGCCCCGACCGCTGACATCGGTCATATTGTCTCGTCATATTCATAATTTTACTACTACGTCAGTGCCTCTAAGGCTCAACTGTGTTGTTTGAGTTGTCCCTATGTCCAATCCTCCCATAGCCAGTTGGTGCAGTAACAGACGACACAAGGAGCCTTTTCCGCCGCTTCGAGGCAGTACTGAAAGGTAAGTCCCATTGTGCAATTTTGTTAAGCTTTTTTTACACCTGTTTACTCGAACGAACGCAGCCAGCTTACAGTCGACTTCTTTAGAGACGTTTTTCTTGACGTATCTCCGGATCGACGCTACAAATTTATTTATTTATAAAATTATTAAGAAAGGAGTAGGTTATTTTCGTTAAAGAATTTATATAAACAAGACTCATAAATTTACGGTATTTACTAAACACAATTTTGCAAAAGAGAGAATTGGTTAGAAAAAGTTTAGATAAAACATTAACATAAACAATAATACTTCAGAAAGTTTAACTAGTTAACGTGACCGGTGTCTATTCTTTCCTTCTTATCTTTCTCTGCCGCTCTACTTGTGTATCAACGGCTATTAGGATAATTAGTTACAGAGTTCCTAGAATTTATGTTTTTTCTTTATAATGTTAACATTTTCGCTTCATTGACTGAAAAACATATTTATTTTACCATAAACAAAGCCATAAACAATAGGTGCTCTTCTTATCGGTGCATGCATTTATTTTATTTATTTATTTATTAGCATATAGGAACACAAACAAGACTAACCCAAAAAAGTGCCCACTTGTTACAAAAAAAAAAGAATAAATAAGGTAAGAATACAGTTGTACAATTTAAATATAAATAAAATTAATAAAGTAGTGCACACTATCTACGTACACTGGTCCTACAATACTATGACATTTTTACATGTCTTGAATTTGCCCAAAATTTTTCTAAATATATCCACTTATAAGAATTTTGTATTATATAATGGCATAATTCTGATGAGAGGTGAATTAGCATAAGAATTGGTATGTGCCGCGGAGCAATAAAAGAGCTGAGATAATCGGGTGTTGTAAGATGGTGTAAAAAAATTAAATTACCAAGTAGCTCACTTGAACATTTTACATTATTGACAATTTTATACAATATAATTATATCGGCAAAAGTACGACGGTCAATCAACGAAAGCATATTAAAAGTTGTACAGCATGTTTTATAATTAAGGTAATCTATTTCAGTCTTACGGCAGAAGTATTTCAGTGACATTTTCTGTATATTTTCGATCAGTTTGATATGAGTTTGATAACAGGGATTCCAAATTACTGAACAGTAATTTAAAGTGCTAGATATATATGCAAAGTAAATCGATTTAAGGGCTGGCAGTGAATTGAAGTGTTTGGAGTAGCGAATTAAATATCTTAGTGTTTTGTAGGCTTTATTGCAAATATAATCAATGTGGTGACTAAAGGATAGTTTGGGATCTAAAAGTACGCTTAAATCATTCACTCGATCTACTCTAGTAATTGATTCACTTTTGACGTTATAGTTGAATGCTATATTACTCTTGCTGCGAGAAAAAGTTAATACTTGACATTTATTATGCACAAAATTTGTCAAGATCGGCCTGCATGAGAGTTGCATCCGAGATACTTGAAATACGGAAATAAATTTTCATGTCGTCTGCAAGCAAGAGAAATTTTGTATATGAAAAATTTTACCAACATCATTTATAAAGAGTAAGAAAAGAAGAGGTCCAAAGTGAGAGCCCTGTGGGACTCCCGATGTAACGTTGACGAAATCAGATGTGAATCGGTTAACTTTAACTGCCTGAGACCTGCTGCTAATATAAGAGATCAGCCACTGAAGAAGGTTACCGTGGATTCGAAGTGAAAATAATTTATTAATAAGGTGATTGTGGTTGATTTTATCAAAAGCCTTGCTAAAATCGGTGTAGACTGCGTCTACTTGAGTTCTTTCTTCGAGATGACGTAATATGTAATTAGTGTAAGACATCAAATTCGAATCTACTGATCTTCCACGGTAAAATCCATGTTGTTGACGAATAGTTATGTCTTTTACGGAAGCGTACAATAGATTTAAGATTAACTGTTCTGTGACTAACTGGTCGATATTTTTTTATAAGAGATTTATCTCCTGATTTGAAAAAACAATATATGCTTTCTTCCATATACTTGGAAAAGTATTTTCAAGAATTGACTGGCAGAACAATAGAAGAAGGGGAGTACCGAGACACTCAGTAAGGTTTGTTTTAGCTGTTAAATTTTTTAAAGCTGTTATATTTCATCGTTTCTATTTTGAAGTTTACTGAAAATTCTATAGCCGGGTGGTAGATGTGCTCCTGTACCAGTGAAAACTGGGACTTAGTCAAATTTTTAATAATATTTTCGTTACATAAAACTAAATCCAATACATTATCAAACATAAATATTACAAACGGCTAAAAATTGATATAGGGAGCAGAAATTAAAAGTTTCCGTGAATATGTCACATTTTTCATTATTTCGTGTTTTGACTGGTAAAAAGAAGTTATCCTTACCCTGCCAATTTAGTAAAGACAAATTAAAGTCACCTAAAATTAAGAACACTTGATCTGGGTTCTGAGATATAATTGACATTAGGTTACTCATAAATTCAACAAAACCATCATAATTGTAATGGGGTAGATACACACAACTAATGTAACACTTGGTACCACTTTAACTAGCAACACTTATCCACACGTCGTCGGCATCAGTTTGCCAGTTTACGATTGGTGCACATTTAATATGTTTCCATACAGCGATAAGGACACCGCCGCCATCTTGCTTACTAGAGTTGGTATCTTCGCGGTTACGCCGAAAAACTAAGTAATCGTCATTAAACATTTCGGATGATAAAATATTGTTCAGTAGAAATATTTCGGTTAGGCAAATTATGTCATGATGAAAATTAAGATGGTTAACATAGAAAGTATTAATTTTTTATCTAAGTCCTCTAACGTTTTTATAATAAATATCCATGATCAGTTGAATCGTATATGATAGAAATTAATAGAACTAATTAGACCATGCGATCAGTGTCCTGTTGGGATTTAATAATCAAGAACTTGGTGGTGTCCGATTTGCGTACATATATTTTGTCACTGCGGAACCAACAGTACTTATATTTATAGTCGTATGCAGCTGCACGAACATTTTTAAATAGAGATTTGTTAAAAGGTGACATGTGCTCATTGATGTAGATTTTTTTACCCAGACCGTCCACATTCATACCTGACTTACTATTAGGCAGAGCGCGGGCTGCTCTTTTATGTGCAATACTTACAGCTAGTACCTCACTGCGTTTGGCACGCGAATTAAATCTGACAAATACGCTACGTGGGGTGTTATCGTCAGCTCTAGATTGGATACGGTGGATAACTTCCACGTCTTCTTTCTTAACGGGACAATTTGCTGTCTCACTTATGAAAAGTAAGGACTCGAGAAGGTTCTCATTTTTGTTTTCGGCCAATCCACATATTTCGAGGTTGTTGTGACGTGAGTATTGCTCGAGATCATTTAAACGGTAAGTAAGGTTTTCTAGTTTTTCATTAAATTCCGTTTGGTGTAATTTAATGGTATCTATTTGCTTCATTTACTTCGAATTTTTTTTCAAACTAGCTTGAAACTCTCATAAATTTCGGAACAGAAATTAACGGATGGGAGTTGTTAGTTAGTTAAAATTTTTGGCGAACAGCAACAAAAGCTATTTGCGCCTAACGAAGACCATCTAAATGATCACACTTAATACTAAAAACAATAAATTAAACAATTAATAGATAGATGAAATCAATAAAATTACACATACTCAATAAAAGAAATCTTGCACAGACAAACATAAAAATTCTGTTGAACAGACTCAGGGTGCTGGTAAGAGGCTGTAAAGGGACCAATTACCATCGAATATCACAGTTTAGAAATAGAACAAATTAAATTAAGGTGCAAGACTTCACACATAAAACAGTAACTTCGATTCTCTCAGGAAGAATATCAGCCTGTCCATGAGTACTCTGTCGTCACCTAAAGAAACTGACAGGTCATAGCACAGGCCTAGCCTCTCCCCGATTTCCTCGAACTGCGCACATTCGGTTAAAAAGTGTAAGACAGACAAATCTGTGTTACACGTCTCACAGATAGGGGACTCTTCACCTCGAAGAAGGTGCCCATGGGTCCACCAACAGTGACCTATACGAAGACGTGTGATTGCGGTTTCCTCCCTGCGGTTAATCCTGCAGGAAGAACCCCATGGTTTAACATCTCCCTTAATCTGTCTCAACTCAACGTTCTGTATGCTGCTCCACTCATGTTGCCACATGGCTAAAACAAGATGTTTCAGATGAGTCTTTGCGTCATCTGGAAATATGAAACTCACATCAATCATAGGTCCGCGGGAGCCGGTTTTTGCAGCTACATCAGCCGCTTCGTTGCCTTTAATACCAACATGTCCCGGTATCCAAAACAGCTCTACCCTCACACTCTAAGCCTTCAGATTGTAGAGAAGCAACCGGATCTTTAGTACAAGGGGATGCACTGGATCTAGATCTTGGATACTGTTCAGAGCGCTCAGCGAGTCCGTCAAGATAACACTTGACCGACACTGCTCTGGCGTAAAAAAACACAGGGCCTTGAAAATAGCGTACAGCTCGTTATAGCAGTGTACACACTCGTTATGGAGTTCAGACGGTACTGAAAGTGTTGGCGTGACAACAGTTTCAGTTTACAACAGTTTACAACATTCAAGACAACGAACGCACACCCAACCCTGGTTCCGGATTTTGATCCGTCAGTAAAAATGACAGTATCCTCGAACCTAAGAACCAGTGTTCTTTGCAATTCATGTTGGTATTCGATAGGCAACGTGATATCTTTATCAAACCTAGTTAATGAGAGGTTCACAAGTGGACGCGGTAGCGTTCATGGTGGAACAGCACACAAAACGAAACTTGCCATTTCATGCATATTAAAATCAATGTCACTCAAAATGTCGAAAGTCCTCAGACCAAAAGGCCTATTGGCTCTTGTTTTTCTGTCATAAATCTCTCTATGCCTATTTTGTAGAATAGGGTCATACGCGGGATGATCTGTCAGCCATATACCGCAGGGATAGAATTTTACGACGATTGTACAGTGACGGTTCACCTGCTTCACACAGCAGGCTTGGTATTGAGATAGTGCGAAATGCACCTGTAGCCAATCTAACCCCAGTGTGATGTACAGTGTCAAGAATTCTTAACTCTTGGTGTTTAGCTGACCCATAAGCTAGACATGTATAGTCCAGCTTAGAGCGCACTAGAGAACGATATAAACGCAACGTGATAGTGCGGTCTGCACCCCATGTCTTGTGACTGAGGACCCGCAACAAATTGAGTGACTTTTGGCATTTTTTCTTGACGGACAAAATATGTGCCCGCCAAGTTAGACGACTGTCGAACACGAGACCCAGGAATCTGGCAGTATCGGCAAATGGTAACTGTACTCCATTTAGCGTGAGTGTAGGGTTGGGATGGACACCCTATTTCCTACAAAAATGGACACACACATTTTGCTGGTCGAGAATTTGAAGACATTTTCGGTTGCCCATGTATCGAGACGATTGATGGTCAGCTGGAGCTGACGTTCGATTGTACTAGTCTTTTGTCCGGCGAAAAAGATACCAATGTCGTCAACAAATATCGAACTGTACAGGTAATCGAATACCTGAAGCTGCACCGTTAATAGCAATAAAAAATAGCGTAACGCTCAGTATGGAGCCCTGTGGGACTCCATTGTCCAGTGCGAACATTTGTCACACGGTATTTCCGATCCACATCCTGAAACGCCGGTTCGACGTGAAGTATTTTATAAGGAATATCAAGCATTCCCGGAGATCCCAGGAATGCAGAGTACGGAGAATCCCATAAATCCATGCAGTGTCATAGGGTCTCTCAATATCGAAAAACACAGCTACCAGGTGTTTGTTTTCAACGAAAGCATTCCTGACAGCTGTCTCTAGTCTGACCAGATGATCTGCTGTTGAGCGGTAACGGCGAAAGCCGCACTGTGTGTTGGCCAACAAGTCGTTTGGTTCTAAAAACCAAATCAGACGCTCGCTGATCATTCGCTCCATGAGTTTTCAGAGACAACTGGTCAGCAATATAGGTCTATAGCTAGAAGGTAAGTGTTTATCTTTCCCGACTTTGGGGATAGGAATTATATGAGATTCCTTCCACTTGGTCGGGCACTTGCCCTCAGTCCATATCCTATTATAGACAGGCAAAATCCTAGATTTAGATTATTCCGGAAGATTTCGGATCATACGATTATGTATCGCATCTGGTCCAAGAGAGCTATCCTTACACTTTGACATCGCGCTATCTAGCTCTTCACGAGAGAAAAGCAGTATGCATACCTCGTCATTTCTGGAGAAGAAATTAAGAGATATAGATTCTAGACTTACTTTACGAATTAGAAACTCAAGTGGATAATGTTCAGAGCTAGAATTGAACGCAAAATTAGATACCAAAGTGTTAGCAATTTCGACCGGTGATGTGACTACGTTACCATTTACCGATAGACCAGCAATGGTTATAGCTGTGTTTAGGCCGGATATTTTCCGGACCTTCTCCCAAACTTTGTTCACTGGAGTGGCGACTGTAATGGTGCACACGTATTTGCGCCATGATTCGCGCTTTTGTTTTTTCACAATCCTCTTAGCACGAGCTTTCACTCGTTGGAAGGCTATCATGTTTTCCTCTGTTGGACAGCGACGAAATGTATTGAAGAGGTGTCTCCTTTCACGTAGCGCCAAGTCGCATTCCTCGTTCCACCAGGGAACGGGAACTCGACGGGGCTGAGTGGATGACAGCAGCATGCTGCTTTTAGCCGCGCTCGTGATGTAATCCGTGAAATGATTCACCTCCTCGTCTACGCTCAAGTTCGGAATATGCTCGTGAGAAAATATTTCTGCGAACTTGGTCCAATCTGCTTTCCGAAGAAGCCACTGTGGCCAGCAGGATTCGGTAACAGTATTGAACAGAGGCCTCAAGAGGACTGGGAAGTGATCACTACCGCACAGGTCGTGATGCACGTCCCATTTGAACAACGGAGCGATGGCTCCTGAAACGACGCTAAGATCTATAGCACTGAATGTACCCGTTGCTGCACAAAAGTGCGTGGGTCTGCCGTCTTTCAAAAAGCTCAGATTCAAACCGTTCAACTTATTCTCCAGGTGATGTCCCCGTCGATCGTTCCGCACCGAACCCCAACACACATGGTAGGCGTTAAAATCGCCTCGCAGTATGAAGGGTGGTGGGAGTTGATCGATGATATTCACGATCTAGGGTATCAGTTCGAACACCAGGGGGAAGGTAGATAGAACAAATCGTCACCTGGAGGGGGAGTTCAACACGAACTGCTAAGACCTGCAACTCAGTATCAATGTCTACAGGATCGTGGTACAATGTGTCTCTAACGAGAATTGCCACGCCGTCACATGCTCTTGCTCCCGTAAGGAAATCCGTGCGAAACAAGAGAATTTGTCGGTTTCCTTGAAGTTTGTTTTCTGTAGACAAACACACGAAGGCGCAAAATCTGACAATAAAAGCCGCAGTTCATCGAAGCGCTGATATACACCGTTACAGTTCCACTGGAGTAGTGGGCCGTTCATTTCTGTTTAGGGGAGTTACCCCGCAATCTAATGATTTTTGGTTTACCCTTAGGTTGCGGCTCTGCAGCCATTTTCTCGGCCACTTTCATTTGGGAGTCCAGGTGTTTTGACGGACACACTGAACTCCTTTTTTGAATGCTTTGCTCTCACTGGTATCCAGTGAGAACCAACGGGTCCCTTATCAGTCTCCTTTTCAGAAGTGACTGATGAGGGCTTTGTAGAAGCGACCATTCTCTGATCGCTTCTAATTTGTGGAGTAGACTGTGGGGTCTTCTCCTTAGGTGGTTGGGAGAACTGAGGTTGAGTGCGTTCTCCTTTAGGGGAGGGGGATTTATTCAGACCCGATCCCCCAGGTTGTGGGGTCTGAATTTTGGTCTCTGGGACCAATACCACCTTTTCTCTACTAGAATTTGTTGCAACTGTCACGGGTGTTGCAGTTGTCGAACGAGGAACTATCTCTGTTTGAGTTTGGATACTTGCAGTTCGCTTGGCAGCTACTTGCGCGAAAGATTACGCAAAAGTAACCGGCGCGCTTTCTTTGTATTTCTTCTTGGCGTCGAAATACGGTATCCTGTCCTGCGCTCTAATGACCTGTATTGATTTCTCCTCCAAGTACGTTAGGCAGCGGCGAGGAGTAGAGGCATGCGCCCCTTTGCAGTTCACGCAGTGTGCCGCGCTTGGACAAGTTTCAACTTCATGTTGATCCTGTCCGCAGTTAGGACAAATGGTCTGCTTACCACAACAACTTGAGGTGTTCCCATAACGCTGACACTTGTATCATCGCATCGGGTTTGGGTAGTAGGGGCGAACGTTATACCCCACCCTTCCCGATGTTGGACACCTGGTACCAGCGAAGAACACCGCCTTGGACATCGAAGGCTTGCCGTTCCGGGGTTTGAGCGTCCTGCATTCAATGACACCTTGTGATGCCATTTCCTGCACGGACTCTTCCTCCGTAACATACGCCAGGTCACGATCCATTACGACGCCTTTTGAGCAGTTCAGTGCCTTATGCGGCTGTACTGAAATGCCAAACTCAGCAAACTTCACACATTTCTGCAATGTTCACGACGTTTCAGTATCTGCTTCTATTAGCAGTGTACCGTCCGACAGCTTACCGACTTTATACCAGTAGAGCACGTATTTCTCAACGTTCGGGCAAGAATCGGATGACTGAGCATCACGACGAGGTCTCTTGTTTGATTTTTTACGGAGTTTACTCTCAACTTTAGCGGAACTTTAAAATTTTGTATCCTTCCGGGTAGTCGCCATACCCGTATAAAAAGTTTCATCACCCTGCCATGCCCACCCACCAGGAAGCCCCACACCGGGGACGTTGGCCGCAAACCGGCTCATTGCGCCAGACATGTCAGGATGATACAGCATCGGAGGAAGTAGTCACGGGCTGCTCGAACCGCTCAAGAACCAAGAGTAGCCGACGCTGGAACTTTGCGAGCTGCATCCGCTCCCACAGACCCCCGAGTACTTGTCTAGTGGCACGGCATTACCCCGGCATCCACGATACAGTAGTGGAGCTATTCTATTCATGAACCGTGACACCAGCCGATTGACTGAGCTGACCAGACTCAGCCTCACGTTTTACCGAATCCGAGGCCAAAGAAGGCGTGTTGGGATCGTACTGTCCGCGGGCAGCAGACTTTCTCAACCGACCAGATAAGACTATTCCCACAATTGGCTTCTTTGAACTGTCTCCTCCCAAATGATGTGTGATTCAGTGTATCTGGGATCATCAGGCCCAAAAGCTCTATATGGTCAGGTGATGCGACCATTATGAACTTCCCTTGCGTGATTGAGGGTACGCGGGATCATCAGGCCCGAAAGCTCGACAAATGGCCAAGTGTTATGGCCATTATGAACTTCCCCTGCGGGGTAACGGATGGGAGTAGATAGTCGTATTTCGAATTTAGGAAAGCTACATTAGTAGAATTTTTTTAAATGTCTCTGAGTACCATTGATAATTGTTAGTTCTTACCTTGATTATCTTCCGAAGCGACATTGTCTTCATCTTCATTCCTGCACTTACTGCAAAGCCATTTGACGCCGTTTTCTTCTAAATAGTCCACTGATCCAGTTTTAAGTTTTGCGCATTTTTCGTAATAAAGATTTTTGCAGGTCTCACGGCACTGGATTCCAAGGTAGTGTCGTGTAACAAGCTGATCACAGACAATACACTTTTTCTCCATGGTCTTGGAGTAGAGTTACACAGATATTTAGATGTGGTTTAAAATTTTATAAACCGCACTATAGATGTTTTTGTTATTGTTAACAAGTTACGAATTAAAATGATTAGCAATGCTGAACAAGTCAGTTAGTCGTTAATCAGCAGTTACGTCACTAGTACGGTAACGACAGAAATGCACAGGTTGATTACGGAATTTATGTTAAGAAAAAAATATAAATTTTTTAAATATTATACCAAATTGTTTAAAAATTAAAGGACTGTTTAAAATAATATTATCACAACTGTAATTGACACTTTCAAACGCACGGGTTAATACAACTCAGCACGATAAAAAAGAGAAACTGCACTACTTATTTGAAAAAATATGTAACAGCGTATTATACACGTGTTAAACTAACAAACTGTATTCTTTGAAAGTGTATTGTTTAGTTTCGAAGTAACATGCGTACATACAAACGAACTTATTTATACATTAGGATTGGCTTATCGTAAAAAAAAATAATTATAAGAACAAATAAAGATTACCATTTAAAACGTATGAAATCTTTGCCGTCTATTATATATCTTATAGGTACCTACTGATTTTGTGAAAGCTATGAATTAACGTCGCATGTTATCATCAACACGAATAAACCTACTCGTTGCTTCTCAGTTTCAAACATACTTGCACACTCGCCTCGGTAGCTATGTGTTGCAAAGTGCCCGAATGTTTTTTAATTTTTTTATGAAAATTATGAAGATTTAAGGCCTAAAAAATAGGCTTCAGCTTACAGAAAAATTGAAATTTTTTTTGAACATGTTGGTGGAAACTTGACTTTTGTACGATAGTTTAGTACAACGTTCTAAGCTTAGGGTTCTAAGTTAGAGAATTATCTTCAAATAATTTAGAGCATCTTGCTTGATTTAAATAATAAGGGATCCTGAGTGTCATAAAATCAGGCCTATTTGACTATAAACGATGCCATGAACACGCTGGTGTTTAATCTTTTTTTTTTCATCTGTGCAGCTGTTCTTCAAGTTTTACGTTACATACAGCCTTGGAAAATTGTATGGAGCACCCATACAGTTACAATATAACATCTAAATTTATGTAATCAGATAACCGAAAATGTAAATAGAGTTACGATAAATCTTGAAATACAAATGGATAAAGGCTCAGATCTGTTACGTTTTGTTTGGATAGAAATAAACAACTAACAAAAAAAAACAAGCTTGGATCATTATTACACATGCGTTTAAAGTGAACACTGTCTTTTCCCTGTTTTATTGAGATCAAGTGAATATTTTTAATTATATTATGGCTAAAGAAGGTAAACTCACTGTGGCAGAAAGGAGTCAAATTGTATTGCATCGTATTCTTCAAGAAAACGTGCAACCACTTTCAGAGATGATCGTTTTCTAAAGAGAAGTGCTCTTCGTAAACGCTAGAATGTATTTTATGCAAGTACTTTGTGATGGCGGTCGGTCCTGTGGTGGCCACAGCTGATTTTTTTTCTTTTGTAGATCAGCTTTTTGGACAACCTAGGGCCGTCTTTGTATGACGTAGGCCGGGTAAAGCCTTTCATCCTGATAGCATCATCCCTGCGGTTAAACTTGATGGTGGTAGCATCATGATTTGGGGATGCGTGTCCGCCAGTGACTTAGGAAAATCTTTTTGAGACGCTTAACGCAAAACTGCCTTAATGAAGTTTTGAGGCCATCAATACTAAAATAATTTGATGAATGCAATCCAGAATATGTTTTTCAACAAAATAATGCCCCCTAACACAAAGCCAAAGCAACAAATGAATGATTTTTCAAAAACAAGGTGCCCCCCCCCCAGGTACCCAGATTTATCGCAAATTGAAAATTTATGGTCGATTCTGATAAACAAGGTGTTTCTTTATAAATGCAAATCAAAAGAAGAATTGAAGATATTTATTGTCGACGAATGGTTAAATGTACAATCCGATGTACGTAAAAAACTTGGGGACAGTATGCCTAAAAGGGTACGTGTGGTAATTAAAGAACGAGGAGGTACCGCAAAATATTAATAATTTTGATTAAAGTTGTCATTAAAAGCTGTTTGTATTATTTTATTTACCATTTTTCCTGTAATAATCTTAATATTCAGTAAAACGTAGGGTGCTCCATACATTTGTCCAAGGCTGTATATGCATACATAAATACATACATGCATTCATACACACATGTATGCACACAGACGAACTAATTTATATATCAGTATAGTATGAATTGACATGAATTATTTTATTCGCTATAAACTTGGCTGCACGCTAAACTAATCTGTAGCAAGGTCAAGCATCTCATTACTCCTTACACACTGAATTTTTAAATGAAATGAACTATAGTTCCCATATTGATCGTTTTTCAGAGTCGAACTTTTATCCTTTTTCCTGAGTGATCTAACCAAACCAGTTGTTAAAAATGTTATTTTGTAGCACAACCCGGAGATCCGAAGTTTAAATGTCAACCTGGGCTTCCTGTTCGTGAACCTCTTGTTAGCATAAAGTGCTATGCGTGTAGATGCTCAGATAGTGGAAAAGATGTGGTATGTTCCTATGACAAAAATGAAATGGAATGCGAGCACCTTGACAGGTAAGTAAATTAATGCAAAGCAGAGCTGTAAAATAATGATTACTTTTTTGAACTACTTGACGATTACGGTCAATCAAATAATTGTAATGAGATATTTTTTTACGATTTCCTAAATAATCCAAAAGTAAACGATGTATTTCAATTCTGATTATTTATAATCGTAATAATAAAATTGATTACGATTATTTGAGTAATTGTAATGCAAATATAATCGTAATTTTGCAACTGAGCTACAGTGTTTCAAATTAATTGACCGTATCGTCTTTTTTTAATTAACTTTTAGTTCCGGGGAGCAAACAAAATCATATAAATACTTTCGTCTATTATTGTATGATTATTGTTGTTGTGATTGTTTATTATATATTGGGCTATATTTTTTCTATATTCCTTACATTTTCTATACATAGTGCGACGATCCCAACTGGAGCTGGCTCTCCTCCGGGAGCCGCGGCTACTGTCGCAATAATAGTTTTTTGACTATTTAGAGCGCCAACCGATTGCTCACACACACACACACACACACGCACGCACGCACGCACGCACGCACGCACGCACGCACGCACGCACGCACGCACGCACGCACGCACGCACGCACGCACGCACGCACGCACGCACGCACGCACGCACGCACGCACGCACGCACACACACACACACACACACACACACACACACACACACACACACATTTATTTGTTCTCTTAAACTACAGAGTTGCTATATGGTTCTACAATGTATATCCCTGGCGGGCTCTTCTGCCAGAGTCTGTACGGTCGTCGTAAACGTCCTGCTGCTGGCTTCCTCTCTCTTGGGCTGCTTGCCAGGGTATTCGGGTGCTGTGGGTTCCCTATGGGTCGGGGACAAAAATGCAAGGAAAGAACCACAGGAGGTTAGACAAAAAATGCCCTTCCCAAAAGAAATGTCTCAACTAAAAATATCATCCACGCGCTTGGTGGACGAGCAGAAATATATATCGCAGTGGACAGGACGGAATCAGCCACTTGAACATAGAATTCTTTCACAAACGATATTTCACCCACAATATCTCAGCTTAACTAGCGCTCAGCGGAGGGACAAAAATACTATGTTAAAGTGGACAGGACAGACACAGTCACTTGAACATAGAATTTTCCCACAAACGATATCTCACCCGAAATAGTTCAGCCTAACTAAGGCCGCGTTCCGCGGAGAGATAAAAATACTATGTTAAAGTGGACAGGACAGACACAGCACTTGAACATAGAATTTTTCCCACGAACGATATCTCACCGTATGTCGGGTAGTTCAGCCTATTTATGACCGCGTTCCGCGGAGAGATAAAAATACTATGTTAAAGTGGACAAGACAGACACAGCCACTTGAACATAGTATTTTCCCACTAACGATATTTCGCCCAAAATAGTTCAGCCCAAATATGTCCGCATTCCGCGGACGGACAAAAATACTATGTTAAACTGGACAGGACAGACACAGCCACTTGAACATTGAATTTTTCCCACGAACGATATCTCACCCAAAATAATTCAACCTAACTATGTTCGCGTTCCGCGGAGGGACAAAAATACTATGTTAAAGTGGACACGACAGACACCCACTTGAACGTGGAATTTTTCCCATGAACGATATCTCACCCAAAATAGTTCAGCCTAACTAGGTTCGCGTTCCGCGGAGGGACAAAAATACTATGTTAAAGTGGACAGGACAGACACAGCCACTTGAACATAGAATTTTTCGCACGAACGATATCTCACCCAAAATAGTTCAGCCTAACTATATCCGCTTTCCGACCGACAAAGAGTAAAATTTTTAACTTCAAAAACAAACAGAATTCTAGAAGTATAAAATGTTGGATTTGTGGAGGTTCTCATTTTCGAAAAGATTGTTCCTTGAAAAAGTCAAATGAAACCAACTCCAATAAGCAAAAGGAAAGTACTTCGCTAAGAGTTTTGCTATGGTAAGTACACAATTTTCAGATTGTATGATACAACAAAATGGATCATTGACTCCTGTTGTATTGATCATGTTTGCTGGCAACTTAAATATTTCTCAACATAAGAGAAATTGCGTGAAGAAGTTTTTTTTTAATTAGCCGATGGCCGTAAAGTTTTAGCAGAAGGAATTGGGAAAATACGAATAAAATCACATATAAATGGTGCTGAGCATTAAGGTGATGTATGTCCCTGATATGAAAAATAATTTGTTTTCAGTTCAGTTGGTAGCTGAAAAAGGGTTTAAACAAACAATTTCGGGCAAAAATGGTTTTTTGAGAGGAACATCTCGCTTGTTGTTGAAGGCTACAGAAAAGACAACATGTATATTTTAAATATTGATGTACTTCTGATTGAAAATGTTTGTTTTTGAGCCCGAAATCGAAAAGAAAATTCATTACAAATTTGTCATGAAAGAATGGGGCACCAGAACAATTTTTATGTAAAAGATCTTTTAAAATAAAAAGGAATCGAGGTTTCAGTTTGGACTATACAGAAAACTGCGACGGTTTTGCTTTTGGCAAATTTCAACGAACGAACTTCCGAGAAATTACAAAGGCTAGGGGAACTGATTGTGACTGACGTCTGTGGTCCCATGGCAGATTCTTCATTTAGCGGTTGTCGATATTTTGTAACTTTTAAAGATGATTACACACAATATCGAAAGGTATATGTTATTCATCACAAGGATAAGGTTGCAACTTGTTTTGAAGATTATATTAAATACGTACAAACTCAAATAGGAAATGTTCAGTTAAAGCAGTTATGTCAGACAATGGAAATGAGTACATCAATCAGCATTTTGTTAAAGTTGCGAAGAATGGTTATGAATTGGATTGATCTGCAATGGTAAGAATGGTATTGAATTGGATTGATCTGCAATTTATTCTCCACAACAAAATGAAAGAGCTGAGAGAGAAAACCATTTGTTACCTAAAGCGTCAATAACAATGTTGCTAACACATGGAATGTCAAGACGTTTTTGGGATCAAGCAATAATGTGTGCTGCTTATATCTTAAAGAGGACTGGAAATAGTAGAGAAAAAGGGAAGATGCCTTTTGAAGCTTGGTATGGTCGTGAACATTCCTTACATGACTTGAAAATTTTTGGCAGTAAATGCTTCGTTAGGATACCTAAAGAGAAAAGAGTTGATAAAAAAGTTCGGTGTAACAAGCAAACGAGGAATTTTTCTGGACTACAAAGAAGTTTCTGGAAATTACAGAATTTGGATACCAGATGATGCAAAAATTGAAGTTAGTCGTGATGTAAAATTTCATGAAGTTTCTGTTCCGAAGGTATTGATGGATTTGAGCCAAGGAGAGAAGGAAACTCGAAGAAACAAGAGGAGATTAAGCCACCATACCAACAAGAAGAACAAGAAGGAATTCAAGTATAAAAGGATCAGCAAGAACAACCTTCAGGTGAGAACGTTAGTTATAAACTCTGAGATCGTGACAATATTCAGAAGCCAACAATATTTGCATATTTATGTCGTAGTTCAATTGTGGAGCCTGAAAAATAAAATTCATCTGAAGCAATGGACGACGAAATGAAGTCTGATTTGAAAAATGGAACATGGAAGTTGGTAAAACCTGAAGATGACATACAACCATTGACAGCAAAATGGGTTTATCGAGTTAAAACGAAATCAAATGGAGAAGTTGATAGATTTAAAGCTCGTTTAGAAGCTCGAGGATTTGAACAAAAATTTGGTTTCGATTACAATGAAAGATTTAGTCCTGTTGTTCGATATGACAAAGTTCGATTATTATTTTGGTTTGCTGTACCAGAAAAATTGGAGATTCTACAATTTGATTGTAAAACTGCTTTTTTTAATGGTAAATTGGAGGAATCTATCTCCATGTATCAACCAGAAGGTTACGAGAATGGGTCAGGACGTATTTGTAAGTTGATCCGAAGCCTGTATGGGCTTAAACAAGCACCACCGTGGTGGAACCAAAGATTAACCCAATATTTAAACTCTATTGGTTTTATATGCAGTGTCTTCGATCCATGTCTTTTTATCAAGCAGAAAAATGGTGAGTTAACTATTCTTGCCGTTTTTGTTGATGACGATTTGATCCTTGCAAAGAAAAAGAATGTTAACAACAAATTATTGGAACTGTTACAAAAGGATTTTGAGATTACCATATTCGATGAAGTCAACCATTTTCTAGGATTTCAAGTAGAACGTACTGAAGATGGGAAAATAAAAATTCATCAAGCTGTTTATATTTTGAAAATTTTAGAAATGAGTAATTGTAGACCTTCAAAAATTCCTGTAGACAAAGCAGCTTTAGAAATTTTAGAAAAAGAAACGGATACAGATAAAAAACATCCGTGTGCATCTGCAATTGGAAAACGTCTGTATTTGGTTGCAAGTACGAGACCTGATCTGGCATTTGCAGTTGGAAAAGCATCACAGTGGTTGTCAAAACCTACAATTGGACTTTGAAAATTTATTAAACGTATTTTGAGATACCTGAATGGAACTGTTGATATGGTTATTGTCTACAGTGGTTCAGCAACTGAATACTTGACCGTATTTAGTGACGCTGATTATGCTGGTGATATTGTTAACCAGACGATCAATAATTGGGTATGTGTCAACACTGGGAAATAGTGCGATTACTTGGAGCAGTCAACGTCAGAAATTTGTAGCTGTTTCAACTACTAAAGCAGAGTATGTAGCAACTTCAACTGCTGCTAAAGAATTAATTTGGTTGCATAATCTTGTGAAATAATTTAAAACTAAAATTGAAGCTCAACTATTGATAGATAACCAAGCAGCTCTGCGAGTGGCAATTAATCCAGAACAACACAAACTGCTAAACATATTGCAGTTAGGTATCATCACATATGAGAACTGGTGATGAATGGAAGAATTGTTTTGTAATATGTCGATACAGGAAATCAATTGGCTGACATATTGACGAAACCGTTAGGACCGATACAATTTACGGAGTTACATAAATTTAAACTAAAGTTATATTAAAGTATAAAAATAAAATTGATCTTTATTATATAGTTGGCTTTGCTTTTAAGTATTCAGTTGTTAAGCAAAATGATATGTAAAACATGTAATACAACCTTGGACAAATGTATGGAGCACCCTACGTTTTATTGAATTTTAGGATTATTACAGAAAAAAATGGTAAATAAAATAATACATACAGCTATTAATGACAACTTTAATAAAAATGATTAATATATTTCGTGGTACCTCATCGTGCTTTAATTACCGCACGTACCCTTTTAGGCATACTGTCCACAAGTTTTTTACCTACATCGAATTGTACACTGAACCATTCGTCCACAATAATTTTCTTCAATTCTTCTTTTGATTTGCATTTGTAAAGAGACACCTTGTTTATCAAAATCGACCATAAATTTTCAATTTGCATTAAATCTGGTGACTGCGGACCCATGCAAATAGTGGCACATTGTTTTTTGAAAACCAGTCACTTGTTGCTTTGGCTTTGTGACAAGGGGTATAATTTTATTTAAAAACACTTTCTGGATTGTCTTCATCAAATAATTTAAATATTGATGGCTTCAAAACTTCATTAAGCATTGTAATATAACGAGCAGAATAATGCGTCCCTCGCACAAAAAGATTTCGCCAAAGCCACTGGCGGACATGTACCTCCAGATCATGATGGTACCACCACCAAATTTGACCGTAGGGATGATGCTGTCAGAATGAAAAGCTTCACCCGGCCTACGTCTTACAACGATGGCTCCAGGATATCCAAAAAGCTGATCCACAAAAGAAATGAACCTTATTTTCGTAAATTAATAGTAAATTAAATTTTATATTGTTAGTGCAATAATTTCTTAGAAATGTATTTTTCTGCTCAATTCATAAGTACATTAAACCATTACAATGCTTACTTCTATATTGGACTCATCAGATCAAATGATTTTCGCTCATTCGTCAGGTGTCCAATTTAAATGTCTTTTGGCACACTCAAGGCGAAGTTTTTTGTGTCGCTCGGTCAACAGTTGTTTTTGGCGAGCTCTTTTTCCATGCAAATTAGATTCCACTAGACGTCTTCTAATTGTTCTAGAAGAAACTTTAACTTGTCTGTGCTCCCACGGATCACCAGCCAGCTCCTTTGACGATATTGAGCGTTTACGAAGAGCACTTTTCTTTATAAAACGATCATCGCTGGAAGTGATTGCACGTTTTCTTCCGGTTTTTGGTCTGTTTTCATAAGTATCAGTATCTTGGAACCTTTGGATGGTAATTTGCACGGCTTGAACAGTCCATATATATATATATATATATATATTTAAATTTTATTTGCGACTGTTCTTGTGAATGAAGCAATACAATTTTACTCCTTTCTGCCACAGTGAGTTCACCTTTTTTAGCCATAAAATAATTAAAAATATTCTTTTGAACTCAATAAAACATAAAAAAGACAGTGTTAACTTCAAACGCATGTGTAATAATGATCCAAACCCTAATTGTTTCACTCATTTTTATGCAAACAAAACGTAATAGATCTAAGCCTATATTTTTTTGTATTTCAAGATTTATCATAACTCTAATTTTAAAATCATTGTCAAATATATACAAGTTACAAATTTCGATGTTATATTGTAACTGCAAATGGATGTATATAACCATTCAATTCCAAATTAATAAATACAGTTATAAATATAAAGAATATAGCCTGATTCATTTACTTGTTTTGTTATTTACGACAGATATAGTTTATTCAAAACTTTCACTGGCCGACGGGAGTTCACTTTTCGTTCCCAGATCTCTTTACCATTTTGTCCTCTTTCATCCTCATCAAGTGTCATATCCACTGGAACTGACTAACTTTCATTTTTGTGTGATAGTCGGCCTTGAGTATGCTTCTCGGATATTTTCATTCTTGCGGATTCTCCATTTATCATTATTTTGAATGGGATCAAAGATATAGTTAAGATAGTGTGCGTGCGTATGTATGAATTTTGCTTGTTTCTCTATGCAGAGACGTACCGAGGCTATGGTGAATGTGGCCCCGGCCATAGGTGCCAATCTTACGAAGGCGCCCAATAAAAGGCGACCAAAGTTTTTAAGAATTGTTTGTTATTGCGGGTTTAGATCTGTTACTAATTTATCCATTTCCTTATTTAAAATATACAGTCGCAGATGAAGTTTCTAATAAGGTACCAACAGTTAAGAAATAAGTTCATAAACAAATTTATTGCGCATTTCAGACTTTAGACGTCTTGTCACCTCGAATGCTAAGTTTGACTGACTGATAAGATTACAATCACGGTGTAATATAAATAAAATAAAAAGTGAGATAACTCAGTTTATCTATTAAATTCTACTAAACTAACAACGCGCAAATAAAGCTATTATACTGTATTACAGCGTTTCCCAATCTTTTCAGATAAAGAACCGGTATGTTTTATAATAGTTTTTCGCGGCCCACCGTAATTTATTATTAATTAAATTTATTAAAGATAGAATTAATAGTACAAAAGTATGCAAATATAACATGTGTGCGATTGCGACTACTTGCTGCGGCTGTTGGCTCGAGACTGACCCGTTGCTAGCAAGGCTAGCGTCTCCCCGTTGGCTGGTCAGTGGCGGGGCTATCACGACTGGGTTAGTGGCGTAGTGAATTCCTACAACTCGGCCATTCTGTTCCTCATCCGACTCGGGTGAATAGTCGTTAGGCACCCAAGGCTTCATATGGTTGGCGCTCGAAGTAGTCTTGTACGGGCGATCTCCTTGTCCTATCTTCGCCATTTCATATCGGTCTGCACCTTTAACACAAGAGATTTTATAGGGTCCAAGGTATTTGGGAAGGATCTTGGATTGGGTGGCGTACTGGGTTCACTTTATAGCGACTATGTCTCCGACAACATATAGTCTGCCTTTCTTTCTTTTCTTGTTTTCGGCCTGGACCTTTCCTATTTGTTCATGTATCATGGTAACATGGTAACAGGGTTTCTGCCCAAGGCATCTACATGCCTCATCGATGTACCTGGACGATGTTAGATCTCGTAATTATAGTCCTCAAGGTACAGTGCCCATCTGGCAATTCGTGTTATGAGATCCTTTTTGGTCATGGTCATTTTAAACGCTGTGCAGTCCGTTATTATTTTTAATTTCTGACCAATCAGATAAATTCTAAATTTCTTAAGTGCCTGTATGACAGCTAGCACTTCTTATTGGTAAATCGTATAGTTTTGTTCTGCACTATTGGTCATTTTGCTATAATAGTAGACAGGATGCATCTTCCCATCTACATTGTCACGTTGCATTAGGATTGCTCCTATACCGTACTTAGAAGCATCGGTATGCAATTCTGTACTTGCAACATATTCAAAAATATTCAAAACTGGTCTTTTACATTGCAATTCCTTGAGCGTTTCGAATGCAAGCTTTTGCTCAGCTTTGAATTGGAAACTTTTCTCTTTTTTAAGCATGTTCGTTAAAGGCTTAGCAATCATAGCATAATTTGATATAAACTTACGAAAGTAACCGGAGAGGCCAAGAAAGCTCTTGACTTGCTTGATGTTTTTCGGTTCTGGAAACTTGCGGATAGAAGTTTTAGTTCTAGTTGACCGTATCTGATTGTTGCCTATCTCATAGCCTAGGTATTCTTTAGTTCGCTTCATAAATTGCCATTTTTTCCAGTTAATTTCTAATCCGTGTTCTGCCGCTACTTTCAAAACTTTTTTGAGCTTCTAAAACGATTCCTCTTCATTTTCCGCTGCTATCATTACATCGTCAAAATAGACTATGATTGTCCTATCTTGAATCAATTGTTGTAAAACGTGTATTATGAATCTCTGGAATGAAGCTGGCGAGTTACAGAGTCCAAATGGTGTAACTAGAAATTCAAATTGTCCACTTAGCGTCACAAATGAAGTATATTTAATGCTGTCTTCCACCATGGGAACATGAAAAAATCAATTTTTTAGATCCAGCGTAGTAAAAACCTTGGCATTTCGTAACCTGTCTATTTGGTCCTCAATCAAGGGCAATGGGTACCTGTCCTTGATTACTTGCTTATTGAGTTTTCGATAGTCAACACATATTCTCATTGTACCATTCTTCTTTTTGACCAATACTATCGGGCTGCTGAACTTCGATACGCTGTATCTTATAATTCCATTTTTCAACCATTCTGCGATTTGCCTGTCGACTTCTTCTTTAACGGTGATAGATAGTCTCCGTGCCGTTTGGCAAATGGGCGATTCGTCCCGCCAAATTATTTTTGTTTTTACTGACGTTTCTTTAGACGACTCAGGTTTGTAGTCTGTGACCAATTTCTCGATTTTTTCTGCATTTCTGGCGGACTTGTCGATGTCGAGTTCACACTGGTCAACTTCTATGCGCATGATGCTTTTAGCCACTTGGTCTGGCGTAATTTTAATTTCATCAGCTGTTATGGTAACCGTGGTGTTATTTAGTAGCTCTGTACCAATGATAAAGTACATATCCATCGCACTTTGTGGTACTACATGGACGGTGCTGGTGTACATGTTACCATCAACTTCTATGTCAGCTTGGAAAAAACCCAAAGAAGTTAGTGTTGACCCAATCCTTTTAATGTTTTTGTTCCGCCATCTATTTTTGGACTATCTTACTAGAAATATTCTTCGGCGCGGATCAAGTTGACATCACTCCCTGTATCGACTAATGCTATTGCTTCATTTCCGTTAACTTTAATATTCTTGTACATTTTGTCATTGCTTTCCCCTTTCCGATTTACTATCATACTTTTATTTGAAGTCTTCTTCTCTGCCTTTTCCTTCTTCGGACATTTTTGAGTAATGTGGCGAAAATCGTTGCGTTTAAAACATTTTGGTCCTTTGTCCTTGTATTTACAGTCTAGTACCTTGTGTCCTCTTTGTCCACAATTATGACAGCGTTCGCCATCTTGTTTTCGTGTCTCCTTTTCTTTTCTAGTTTCTGTGGTTGCCTTAATTTTTTCTTTAAATTGTGCATAAAACTTAAGCTTCTCTTTTAGTTCTCTTATGCTTTTTTGCACCGTATAAAACAATTGTGTTGTTTTCTTAATCTGGTATACCATCGATTATGTACTGTACCACTGCTTCTTCTTCGACATTCGCTTGTTGAGCGAAGCCCTTCATGACTATCACGTATTCTTGTAACGCTTCTGTTGTTTTCTTCTTTAGTTTCATTAGCTCCTGAAGTACTGTAGCGCTGTTAATTTCCTTGCCAAATTCATCTTGTATCTCGGCTTTGAACAGTTTCCATTTTTAATTGTAGGTTGTGAGTCTGCAACCATAATCGTGCAGTATCTCGTAGCAACTTTTTGCTGATAACTAATTTTTCTAATTCGGTCTAATGAAAAACATCGCTGATCAGGCGGACGTGTGTATTGTGAACTGGTGATAAAGTATAAAAAAAAAAAACAATTATAATATACAGAAGTACAAGGGAGAAGAATAGTATATAAATAGCAGCAGGGAGAACCCCAGGAAGTGTTATTTTGGAAAGAAATTAAGTGTATCCTTATATAAATGGGAAAATATCTGGTGGTACATATCTGTCTTTTCTTTTTGAGGTTAGTTCCAAATAACCAAATTTAACAAAATCAACGACAGACGTAGGTACAACTAGCGACACCTAGTGAGAAGTAGACGAAGCACAAGCAAACTTTAGCTCAGACAACAATCAGCTAGAGATAAAAAAGATAAGAAGCAACCAGCGAAGCACAGAAGAAAAATTAGTTGCTGGGGGTCAGGGGCAGGCAATGTCCGATAACACTAGAGTGAGAAGCCAGAGCATAGGGGACTTACAAATATTTCGCAAGATTAACAAGGAAGAACAGACACAAAGTAGAAAAAGGAAAGATAGGGAAGAACACGAAGATATGGAAGCGATAGCAGAGATGATGCAGAGGATGATAAGAGAAGTCAGGGAAGAGATTAAAAAAGGTAATCAAGAAATAAAGGAAACAATCGAAGAAAACAACATACAAATCAAAAAAATGATAGAGGAAACGAAACAAGAACTGTAGCAAATAAAGGAAAGAGAAAAAAAATGGGAGGAAGATAGAAGCAAGATATTCATGGAAATTAAAAAGAGAGATAGAGAACAGCTAGAGGATAAGCAGAATGTTAAGAAAATTGAAGAAAAAATAGTACAGTTGGAGAACAAATTAGAAAAAGATGAAAAAGAAAAGAGAAGAAACAACATAATAATAAGAGGAGAAGAAAGTAGAGTATTGGAAGGGAAGAAGGAAGTAGAAAAATTTCTATATGACAACATGAAGGTAATAGTTAAAATAAAGGAAGTTTACAAGATAGGAAAAGAAAGAGAAATAATAGTAGCAAAAATGGAAGAATGGGAAGACAAGCAGAAAGTGATGTTCAACAAGAACAAATTAAAAGGAAAAGAGATTTATATAGATTAATGATCAGACCGCACATGAAAGAATAGTACAAGCAAAATTAAGAAGAATAGCAAAAGAGGAACAAATAAAAGGGAAAACGGTAAAGGTATCGTACAAAAAAATTTAAATAAACGAGAAGGAATATAGGTGGGATGAGAAGGAAGGGAAACTGGAAGAAATAGCTAAAACACAATCAAAAAACTTATAAGGCAAAGTAATAGAGAATTCACAACAAAAATAGGACAACAAGGCAATGAAAAGGAAAACGAAAACAATATTAAAATAGGCTTTTGGAATGTACATGGAATAAAAGGAAAAGATGAAGAATTTTGGGAATATATTCAAGAATTTGATGTAATAGGACTAACAGAAACATGGATAGAAGAAAAAAACTGGGAGGAAGTAAAGAGGTATTTACCGGAACAATTCAAGTGGAAAAGTAAACATGCAGTAAGAAAGTACAAAAAAGGGAGAGCGAAAGGGGGAATAATAATGGGAATTAGGAAAGAAATTAAAGAGATAGATATAGAAGTAGAATATGATGAGGAAATAATGGAAAGAAGAATCCAGATTTCGAATGAAGAATGGAAGATTATGACAATATATAATGAAAGAAGATTAAAAGAAATAAAGGAAGAATTAGGGGAGAAGATTGACCTGCTACAAGAGAACAATCTAGTAATTGGAGGAGATCTCAATGCTAGAATAGGAAAATTAGGGGGAAGAATAAATGACAGAGCACAAGAAGAAGATATGTACAGGAAATCCAAGGACAAGAAATTAAATAGTGAAGGAAGAAATTTACTGAAATTGACGGAAGAAAATGGATGGACCATCTTGAATGGAACAAAGAAAGAGATGAAGAAGGAGAATATACATACTATGGAACAAGAGGAGACCCGACAGTGATAGACTATATTATAACAAATGAAGAAACATTTCACAAAGTAAGTTACTTCAAAGTAGGCGAGAGGACGGAATCGGATCATCAACCGATTATGATAGAAATAAAAGAAGAAAAACCAAGGGAGAAAGAGAAATATAGAAATACACATAAAGTTGCACAATGGACACAATTAGGAATAGAGAGATATCAGTCAAGAATAAGAAAAGAAGAATTTGGGGAAGGAGACATAGAACAAGAAATAGATGAACTTGTGCATAAAGTAGATAAAGCGACAGAAATGAGACAATATAACAGCAAGAGAAAAGTGGGGGAAAATAATTGGTGGAACAAGGTATGCAAAGGGAAGAAGAATAGGGTGAAAATGGCAATGAAAGATTGGAAAAAGGGAACAAACAGCAGACAAAATTACTTCAAGGAAAGAAAAGAATACAGAACACTCTGCAAAAATAGAAAAAGTAAAAAGAGAGAGGAAGAAGAAGAGAAAATAAAAGCAATTAAAAATAACAATGAGGCATGGGAATATATAAACAAAGATAGAAAAAATAAGAATAATCTACCGAAAAATATAGAACTGGATGAATGGAAAACACATTTTATGACAATAAGGAAGGGAGAAAAGGGAAGAACGACAATGGAAATAACGGAAATAGAAGATGAGCAAAATGAAGATATCACGGAAGAAACGGTAAGAAGGCAAATTAAGAGGCTAAAAAAGAAAAAAGCTGCTGGTGAAGACAGAGTTAAAACGAAGGATGGATATATGGTACAGCAAACGTAATAACAAAAGTAACGAAAATATTAAACAGAATATGGAAAGGCGAAGGAATGCCAGAGAGATGGAGAAATGGGATAATATATCCGGTATACAAAGCAGGGAAGAGAAATTTAACCGGTAATTACAGAGGGATTACGTTAATGGATACAGCATACAAAATATATGCAATGATACTGGAAGAGAAACTGAGGGAGGAAGCGGAATCAAAGAAAATTATTCCAGACATACAGGCAGGATTTAGGAAGAACAGGGAAACAATGGACAATATATATGTATTGAACTACGTAATTGGAAGGGAATTAGCGAAAGAAAAAGGAAAGGTGTTCACCTTCTTTGTAGACCTGAGAGCAGCCTTTGACACTGTAGACAGGAAAAATTTAATATGTACACTGAAAGAAAGGGGTATAAATAAGTTAGTTAGTTAGTTTTGGCGCACAGCAACAAAGGCTATTTGCGCCTAACGCAGCCCATTTAAATGACTAGACTATATATTAAAAACAAAAATTTAGACAATAAATAAATAAATAAATAAATAAAATCATTAAAAATACGCATACTCAATAAAAGAAATCTTGCACTGACAAACACAAATAAATAATATAAAAAGTCTGTTCGAAAATTTGAACAGACTCAGGGTGATGGTAGAGGCTGTAAAGGGGCCAATTACCATCGAATATCACAGTCAATAACTAGAAACACATTAAAATAAGGTGCAAGACTTCACACATAAAACAATAAGTTCGATTCTCTCAGGAAGAGTATCAGCCTGTCCATGAGTACCCTGTCGTCACCTAAAGCAACTGACAGGTCATAACACAGGCCTAACCTCTCCCTGATATCCTCGAACTGTACACATTCAGTTAAAATGTGTAACACAGACAAATCTGTGTTACACGTCTCACAGATAGGGGACTCTTCACCTCTAAGGAGGTGTCCATGGGTCCACCAACAGTGACCTATACGGAGGCGTGTGATGGCGGTTTCCTCCCTGCGGTTAATCCTGCAGGAAGAACCCCATGGTTTAACGTCTCCCTTAATCTGTCGCAACTTAACGTTCTGTGTGCGGCTCCACTCATGTTGCCCAATGTCTAAAACCAGATGTTTCAGATGACTCTTTGCGTCATCTGGAAAAACAAAACTCACATCAATCATAGGTCTGTAAGAGGCGGCTTTTGCAGCTGCATCTGCCGCTTCGTTGCCTTTAATACCAACATGTCCCGGTATCCAAAACAGCTCTACCCTCACATTCTGAGCATTCAGATTGTGGAGTAGCAACCGGATCTTTAGTACAAGAGGATGCACTGGATCTGGATCTTGGATACTGTTCAGAGCGCTCAGCGAGTCCGTCAAGATAACACTTGACCGACTTTGCTCTGACGAAACAAAACACAGGGCCTTGAAAATAGCATACAGCTCAGCAGTGTACACACTCGTTATAGAGTGCAGACGGTACTGAAACTGTTGGCGTGGATTCAAAACAACGAACGCACACCCAACCCTGGTTCCGGATTTTGATCCGTCAGTAAAAATGACAGTATCCTCGAACCTAGGGACCAGTGTTCTTTGTAACTCATGTTGGTATTCGATAGGCAACGTAGTATCTTTATCAAACCTAGTTTATGTGAGGTTCACAAGTGGACGCGGTAGCGTCCATGGTGGAACAGCACACAAAACGAAACTTGCCATTTCGGGCATATTAAAATCAATGTCACTCAAAATGTCGAAAGTCCTCAAACCAAAAGGCCTATTGGCTCTTGGTTTTCTGTCATAAATCTCTGTATGCCTATTTTGTAGAATAGGGTCATACGCAGGATGATCTGGCTTGGCACTGAGTGCAGCCATATACCGCAGTGATAGAATTTTACGACGATTGTACAGTGACGGTTCGCCTGCTTCACACAGCAGGCTTGGTATTGGGCTGGTGCGAAATGCACCTGTAGCCAATCTAACCCCAGTGTGATGTACAGTGTCAAGAATTCTAATCTCTTGGTGTTTAGCTGACCCATAAGCTAGACATCCATAGTCCAGCTTAGAGCGCACTAGAGAACGATATAAACGTAACATGATAGTGCGGTCTGCACCCCATGTCTTGTGACTGAGGACCCGCAACAAATTGAGTGACTTTTGGCATTTTTTCTTGACGGACAAAAACTGTGCCCGCCAAGTTAGACGACTATCGAACACGAGACCCAGAAATCTGGCAGTATCGGCAAATGGTAACTGTGCTCCATTTAGCGTGAGTGTAGGATTGGGATGGACACCCCTTTTCCTACAAAAATGGACACACACAGTTTTGCTGGTCGAAAATTTGAAGCCATTTTCGGTTGCCCATGTATCGAGACGATTGATGGTCAGCTGAAGCTGACGTTCGATTGTACTAGTCTTTTGTCCGGCGACAAAGATACCAATGTCGTCGACAAATATCGAACTCTGTACAGGTAATCGAATACATGAAGCTGCACCGTTAATGGCAATCAAAAATAACGTAACGCTCAGTATAGAGCCCTGTGGGACCCCATTGTCCAGTGCGAACATTTGTGACTAGGTATTTCCGATCCGCACCCTGAAGGGCCGGTTCGACATGAAGTCTTTTATAAAGAACATCAAGCGTCCCCGGAGACCCCAGGAATGCAGAGTACGGAGAATACCATATATCCATGCAGTGTCATAGGCTTTCTCTATATCGAAAAACACAGCTACCAGGTGTTTGTTTTCAACGAAAGCATTCCTGATAGCTGTCTCTAGTCTGACCAGATGATCTGCTGTTGAGCGGTGACGGTGAAAGCCGCACTGTGTGTTGGCCAGCAAGTCGTTTGATTCTAAAAACCAAATCAGACGCTTGCTGATCATTCGCTCCAAGAGTTTGCAGAGACAACTGGTCAGTGATAATAGGTCTATAGCTAGAGGGCAAGTGTTTATCTTTCCCGACTTTGGGGATAGGAATTATATGAGATTCCTTCCACTTGGTCGGGCACTTGCCCTCAGACCATATTCTCTTATAGACATTCAAAAGCCTAGACTTAGACGATTCCGGAAGATTTCGGATCATACGGTAATGTATCGCATCTGGACCAGGGGAGCTATCCTTGCACTTTGACATCGCGCTATCTAGCTCTTCACGAGAGAAAAGCAGGTTGTATACCTCGTCATTTCTGGAGAAGAGATTAAGAGGTATAGATTCTAGACCTGCTTTACGAGTTAGAAACTCGGGTGGATAATGTTCGGAGCTAGAATTGAACGCAAAATCAGATGCCAAAGTGTTAGCAATTTGGACCGCTGATGTAATTACGTTACCATTTACCGATAGTCCAGCAATGGCTGTAGATGTATTTCGACCGGAAATGTTCCGGACCTTCTCCCAAACTTTGGCCACTGGAGTGGCAACTGTAATGGTGGACACGTATTTGCGCCATTATTCGCGCTTGCTCTCTTTCACAATCCTCTTAGCACGAGCTTTCGCTCCTTGAAAGGCTATCATGTTATCCTCTGTTGGACAGCGACGGAATGTATTGAAGAGGTGTCTCCTTTCACGTAGCGCCAAGTCGCATTCCTCGTTCCACCAGGGAACGGGAACTCTACGGGGCTGAGTGGATGACAGCGGTATGCTGTTTTTAGCCGCGCTTGTGATGGAGTCCGTGAAATGATTCACCTCTTCGTCTACGGTCAAGAACGGAATATCCTCCTGAGAGAATGATTCCCCAAACTTGGTCCAATCCGCTTTCCGAAGAACCCACTGTGACCAGCGGGATTCGGTTACGGTATTGAACAGAGGACATAAGAGGATTGGAAAGTGATCACTACCGCAAAGGTCGTGATGCACATCCCATTTGAACAACGGAGCTATGGCTCCTGAAACGACGCTCAGATCTATGGCACTGAATGTACCCGTTGCTGCACAAAAGTGCGTGGGTCTGCCGTCGTTCAAAAAGCTCAAATTCAAATTGTTTAACATATTCTCCAGGTGACGTCCCCGTCGATCGTTCCGCACCGATCCCCAACACACATTATAGGCGTAAAATCACCTTGTAGTATGAAGGGTGGTGGGAGTTGATCGATGATATTCACGACATCTCGGATGTCGGTTCGAATACCAGGGGGAAGGTAGATAGAACAAATCGTCACCTGGAGGGGAAGTGCAACACGAACTGCTACGACCTGCAACTCCGTATCAATGTCTACAGGATCGTGGTACAGTGTGTCTCTAACGAGAATAGTCACGCCGTCACATGCTCTTGCCCCTGCAAGGAAATACGTGCGAAACACGGAGTATCCTCGCGGAGAGAATGTGTCGGTTTCCTTAAAGTTTGTTTCCTGTAGACAAACACACGAAGGCGCAAAATCTGATATTAAAAGACGCAGTTCTTCATAGCGCTGAAATACACCATTACAGTTCCACTGCATTAGTGGTCCGCTCATTTCTGTTTCGGGGAGTTACCCCGCAACCTAATGATTTTTGGTTTACCCTTAGGTTGCGGGTCTACAGCCATTTTCCCGGCTACACTTTCATTTGGTAGTCCAGGTGTTTTGATGGACACACTGGACTCCTTTTTTGATTGTTTGGTTCTCACTGGTATCCAGTGAGAACCAACGGATCCCTTATCAGTCTCCTTTTCAGGAGTGGCTGATAAGGGATTTGTAGAAACGACCATTCTCTGGTCGCTTCTCGTTTGTGGAGAAGACTGTGGGGTCTTCTCCTTAGGTGGTGGGGAGAACTGAGGTTGAGTGCGTTCTCCTATATGGGAGGGGGATTTATTCAGACCCGATCCCCCTGGTTGTGAGGTCTGAACATTGGTCTCTTGGACCGATTCCGCCACCTTTTCCGTGTCGGACTTTTTTGGCGCAGCTGTCACTGACGCTTTTACTGTCGGACGACACACTGACTCCGTCTGAGTCTGGACGCTTGCTGTCTTCTTTGCAGCTACTTGTGCGAAGGATTTCGCAAAAGTGACCGGCGCAGTCTCTTTATACTTCTTCTTGGCGTCGAAATACGGGATCCTTTATTGCGTCTTGATGACCTGGATAGCCTTCTCTTCTAAGTACGTTGGGCAGTGGCGTGAAGTCGATGCATGCGCACCTTTACAGTTCACGCAGTGTGCCGCGTTTGGACAGGTTTCAAATTCATGTTGGTCCTGCCCGCAGTTGGCACAGATGGACTGTTTGCCACAACGACTAGAGGTGTGACCATAACGCTGGCACTTGTAGCATCGCATCGGGTTGGGATAGTAGGGGCGAACGTTACAAACGTTGTACCCCACCTTAACCGATGCTGGACACCTAGTACCAGCGAAAGATACCACCATTGATATAGAAGGCTTACCGTTTCGGGGGTTGAGTTTCCTACATTCAATGACACCTTGCGATGCCATTTCCTGCACAAACTCTTCCTCCGTAACATACGCAAGGTCACGGTCTGTAACGACGCCTCGAGAAGTATTCAGTGCCTTATGTGGCTGTACCGAGATACGATACTCGCCAAATACTTCGCATTTCTGAAGCGTTGAGGATGCCTCAGTTTCTGCTTCAATCAATAATGTGCCATCCGACAGTTTTCTTACCGACCTGATACCAGTTGGACACGTTTTTCCCAGCGTTCGGGCAACAAAGAAGGGGGACATCTCTTTAAAAGATTGACCCTCTTCTTGCACCTTCACGACAAGAAAACGAGGCACTGGCGCACAAAACTCAACTGATCTGTCTACCTTCTTGGGAGAAGGCCTTACACATCCCTCATCGGATGACTGAGCATCACGACGAGGTCTCTTGTTTGATTTTTTCCGGAGTTTACTCTCACTATTGGCGGAATTTAAAGAATTTTTATCCCTCCGGGTAGACGCCATACCCGTATATTAAGTTTCATCACCCTGCCATGCCCACCCACCAGGGAGCCCCACACCGGGGACGTTGGCCGCAAACCGGCTCATTGCGCCAGACATGTCAGGATGATATAGCATCGGAGGAAGTAGTCACGGGCTGCTCGACCCGCTCGAGAACCAGTAGTCGCCAACTCTGGAACCTTGCGAGCTGCATCCGCTCCCACAGACCCCCGAATACTTGTCTAGTGGCACGGCATTACCCCGGCATCCACGATCCAGTAGTGGAGCCACTCTATTCATGAACCGTGACACCAGCCGATTGACTGAGCTGACCAGACTCAGCCTCCCGTTTTACTGAATCCGAGGCCAAAGAAGGCGTGTTGGGATCGTACTGTCCGCGGGCAGCAGTCTCCCTCAACCGACCAGGATCCTTTTCTCCGGCGTTACGGGTCTCCACGCACGGCAAACACGTGGGTAGGAATTTAAGTGGGAGATAAAAGAGACAACAGATAGGCCTATTCCTACAATCGGCTTCTCTGAACTGTCTCCTCCCAAATGATATGTGATTCAGGGTACGTGGGATCATCAGGCCCAAAAGCTCTATATGGTCAGGTGATGCGACCATTATGAACTTCCCTTGCGTGATTGAGGGTACGCTGGATCATCAGGCCCGAAAGCTCGACAAATGGCCAGGTGTTATGGCCATTATGAACATCCCCTGCGGGGGGGGGGGAATAAATAAGAGAGTAGTGAATAGAATAGAAGAAATATATAAGGAGACAAGGAATGTGATAAAAGTAGGGGGAAAATATACAGAGGAATTCTGGACGGTGCAAGGGGTAAGGCAAGGATGTCCTTTACGTTCAACACTATTCAATATATATATGGCAGATATGGAGGAACACCTGCAAAAGGGACAAACAGGAGGACTAATAGTTGGAAACAAAAAGTTTATGTCTTTAGCATATGCAGATGACATTGTATTGCTGGCAACTAAAGAAAATGAGTTAAAGACAATGATGAAATCCCTGAATAAATACTTTAAAAAAAATAAACTGCTGATAAACACAGATAAATCAAAAATAATGGTTTTTAAAAAAGGAGGAGGGAGACAGAGAGAAGAGAAATGGGAATAGGAAGGAAATAAAATTGAAAAAGTTAAGACACACAAGTACTTAGGATACCAATTCCAATGCAATGGAGGAACAGGGGAACATATTAAGCAGCTAAGTAAAAGGGCAATGCTAGCAATTCCGCAGATCTGGAGCTTAGGTGAAAGGAAATTTAAGGGTGAATATAACATAAGAATGCTCATGTTCGAAACCCTAATAAAGAGCATAATCATGTATGGAGCGGAGGTGTGGGGATGGGAGGAACATGAGCCGCTGGAGAAAGTGCAGAATAAATATCTTAAGTGGATGCTGGGGCTAGATGAATGTACACCAGAGTACATAGTATTAGAAGAGACAAAGGTATGCAAAATTAAAATAGAAGCCGTTAAAAGAGCCTTAAGATTTGAAGAAAATATAGTCAAGAACCCGGAAAAACAATTATTAAATGAATGCTGGAAGGAATTAGAAAATAGAGTTAAACAGAAAAGAAAAACATCAAAATGGGAGATAAAAAGGAGTAAAATGTATGAATACGGAGGCTTTTCAACAGAAGAAGTAAGGAGAAAAAGAGAGAGTGGACATGGAATGCAGGAGATAATAGAAAGAATGAAGGACATACAACAACAAGAATTAAACTAGAGAATAAGCGGATCAAGGTACAATAACAAGTATAAAAAAAATTGGAGCACGCAAAGACCGATATATCTAAAAGAAAAGGGAAATGGGGGAAAAAAAAGAATAATTGCAAGGTTTAGATGTGGGAATGAAGAAAAGGCGAACAAATTTTGGTTAATAGAGGATGATAAACTATGTAGAATGTGCAGAGAAGAAAGGGAGACGGTTGAACATATGCTGGAAGGATGTGAAGAAATGAGAAGCAAAGGAGGAACAAGAGAAGATATTTTAACGGAAATGGCTGCGGTTACACATGGATGAAAGAGGTAATCCAGAGGAGAAAAGAAATCAAAGAAAAAGAAAATAATAGGAATAAAGCAAAATAGATTTCAAACCAATAGGTAGAAATTAAATTTATATTTTACTTAAAAATTATAATGTAAGGAATAAAATGAATAAGAATAAAATGTAATAATTATTAATTAAAATAAATTGAATTGATTGAAAAACATCGCTATTTTTCTCAATTTCATGCAACCATTTTGTAACAGAAATATTTGCTATCTCCAAATGTAGGTAAACAATCCTCCAAGTCGCGTAAATTAAAATTTGTTTTACGTTCGCCTTCTTTGGATCGTTAATTATTTACGTTTTCATTATCATCTAGAGACATTTTCGTATTATTTGTATTTTTTTCAATTGTAAAGAAAATTTTTAAACTTTAAAATACCGAATTGTTATCGCAAACCGGCTGTTGTTTATGACATGCAGGTGTGCGATATCACTTTGTGTCTGTCTGCCGTCCAAGATCGCAGGCAGGTGGGAAACTGTTCACGATTCAAACATTTACGTTGCGTTTTTAATTTATCTTATGCTTTATTTAATTCTTTATACATTTCACCTCTTTATTATTGTTTTATTTTAACTCTTAACGTTTTCACTTTACTGTTTTCTCCACTGTTTATATTTATTATTGTTCATTTACTTCATATTTTTCACTTGAAATGTTATTATACTATTATTCTTTTCAACTTTAAACTGTTATACGCAACTTTAATACTGTTTTTCTCTCCACTTTAATTGTTCTTTCTCCACTTTTATTGTTCTTTCACTCCACTTTTTACTCACTGTTTCCCACAGAACTTCCACTTTACTTACAACTTTATACCTTCATTGTCTCACTTTCAACTTTACACTACTTTCGCAACAGCCGTTAACATGTGTAGCCGCAATTGCACTTCGTTTTGCTTCTTGGCGATAATAGCAACTTTTATTTCACACTCTTTTTTATAAAAAACCTTCTCAAACACGCGACAGCATCCCCGGTGAGCCCCCATAAGTTGTGGGATTCTATGGTGGGGTTTGATTATTCGGTTTTTATTTTTAGTTAAATTTATTAAAGGTAGAATTAATAGTACAAAAGTATGCAAATATGACATGTGTGCGATTGCGACTACTTGCTACGGGTAGTGAATTCCTACATATGTATATATTAAAATCAGGTTGACAAGTAGTGTTGCCATTTAGCGCCTCGCTCTGATTCGGAGAAAACAAAAAGTTGGGTATCACAAAAAATCGCTCGACAAAAGAACGGCAGAAATTTGGAAAATTACTTGAAGAATATTGGGGCGAAACGCAAAATATCACTTAAAGATCCGGTTGCAAGTTGCCTTAATACTTATGGGTTTATATAAAAGAAAATTGAATTATTTTAAAAGTCTCACATTTAATCAGTGGCGGATCTACATACGGGCTAATAGGGCTTAAGCCCTGGGCCCCAGATCCGCAAGGGGCCCCCAACCTCTCGGACATATACCTATTATATTCTATACCAAGCACGGCTTAATTGTGCACAAATTTTAAAAATTATTTACGATAAACAATTAATTGATACTTTTCCAAATTTATATACATTATTAAAAATTTTCCTTACGATACCCAGTGACGGATTAAGCCTTCGCCGGACCCAAGACATTTTTGATTTACGGGCCCTCAACCTAGAGGCGTTCAAAGGGGAAGGAGAAAGGGGAAGGGTTCGTTGGGCCCTTGAAAATTACGGGCCCAAGACAATTGTCTTTTTTGTCTTTGCGAAAGTCCGCCACTGACGATACCTATTACTAATTGTGAAGCAGAAAGATCATTCTCAAGAATAAGTTACATTAAAAATAAACAAAGAAATAAAAGTAATAATGAGAGATTAGCGGACTTGGACTTGAGAATTAGAGATGATTTTATCAGTGGAAAGTGATTTAACGAAGTCATTGAACTATGATGAAGTTATTAAGGAATATGCCGAGACCAAAGTCAGAAAAATGCGTCATTAATAATTTTAAAATTTAATAATCCGTTACCGTCATTGTATTATATTTATTTTCATTGTGATTGTACTTAATATATGTTTAATGAAAATGCAATAAATAATTGTGATTGTACTTTAATATTCTTGTTTGTACTTCTTAATACATATATTTAATAAAAATGTAATAAATAATAATTAACCTTTAATACTGTCTTTTATTTTTCAAATTTTTTGATTGAAACATGTGTAAGGCCCCTTGGTATTTTTAAGCCCTGGGCCCCAAAAAGCTAGATCCGCCACTGCATTTAATCGCGCTAACCAAAAAAATAATGATTAAACCTAGAACCCAAGCATAAGCTCTCATTAGTATCCGGGTTAAACCTGAAAAGATGGCGACCCAATTTATCGGGGATAAATAAAGGGACACTAAATAGCATAAAATAATAAATATATTATACTGTTTTTAGCATTTAAGTTTTATTTAATTAAATTTTATGGTGCCCATGAATTTCTTTATTGCTATATTAGAACAAAATTATTTAGAAATTTGTAACTTTATAAAGTGAAATTAAAATAATTCTTTACTTCACAAATTATTTTACTGTCACCAGAAGTTTGTTTCGGCTACAAAGTAACCGTCCTCAGTAGCTGAATAAAACTGAGGTATCGTAACTTTATGACATGAAGTCTCAGATTTTGCAAGCTACAAGATATTTGATATATTTGTGTCATAAAAAGGTTATTGTAATATTTTCTGAGTACCGGTATTTTTTTCTTGAGGACCGGTACCGGGTCGTGGACCACAGTTTGGGAAACGCTGCTGTATTAGATTATATTATACTCGGAGTTCATTCTAAGTGTCTCCATGACAAATTAACATAGGAAAATAGTTTTAGATAAAAAAAGTCGTGTGTCGACGATCAAAATAAAAAATATCATTAGAAAAGAATAAAAATGCCCATTTTCTAAGTATAAAAGGTCCCAAACTCATTAGGCCCTTCGTAAAAATTGATTCTTAATTGTTTATAATATGAAAAATAAAACTTGAACAACAAGTGTATGCTAATTTTAATTGCAATTTTTTTAAATAATTTTAAATTATTTATATTTTTAAATTAGTCATAGATTCTCATACATTTTAAAATGAACGACTTTTACTTCAATTACGGCGCAGTTTGTTTTACTCGCCATATGCACCAAATGTACTCGTTACGTCTCATGTTTTCATGTTATATGTACTGTACAGGCATACCCCACGTTGCAACCATTCGTTTTACAATACTTTATCTATAATGGAGCGTCTACACTGGAGCGACAGAGTTCTAAGACATTGTACTGAGGTATATCGTAAGTCCCATTCACATAAGCATAAATCTACTTACTAGCGCGCTTTTCAACTGTTCATTATGCAGTGGCATATGTTGTGGCTACTAAAGTGTAGAAGTAGTATATAAAGACAATGGTTCAGTCAGGAACAGTCTGAAACCGAAGCGAGGTTGTAATAGTGGGGTCTACCTCCATAAAATAGATTTTTTTTACAAAATTGTATTTATTTTACAGCTATTACCTCTCCTATGAATTAATTCCTCGAGGAGACGCAAATTCATTGTGCTAGAGCCGAGTTTGCTGATAACAAGGATACGTATATTTTTTCTTGTCGGTAGTAATGAAGTAGCAACTACAATAAGTGCACGAATGTATAATACAAATAAAAATATACATATAAAAACAAATTTTTTAACTTAAGACCTAAAACACCATCTATTCTAGTTTTTGATTATCAATTTGATTGAATACATCTTTACATGTCATGTTGTGCTGACCAGTGTACCGGCCCATTTTTTCAAAGTTGACAAAGATAAGTAAGGTAAGGTGGGGCAAATTTTTACATGGAGCACATTAGGACAATTCAAATTTGCCTCTCCATTTGCTTTGTGAATAATTTTGTTTGCATAGTAGCGATTCTTTATATTACTAGTTTTGGCGTCGTTACAAATTTGTAAAAAATCCCAACTGTTAATCAATGGAAATAATCGAAGAAATTGTTTAAACACAAAAGTACATATACACAATTTTTGTTTCATAAGGTTGTAACAATCAATCTATTTTTTATTGACAAAATATTTGTTTTTATTTTATTTAAACAAATTAGTTACGTCAACTGCGATTTCATTAGTACCTCATGTCTTTAGTTGCAAAAAATTATGTATATAGTTAATAATAATTGTATGTATTTAACAATTATGTGTGGAGTAGTCGTGTCCGTAGATACTAATGGAAGAGGAGGTTGTACGGGTTGCGGACAGCAATGAAAACTAATCAAATCAGCTGACAAGTTTCGAATAAGTTTTATTCTTCATCGGAGCAACAATAGGATAATTAATATAATTGTATGGCAATAGAATGTAGTGTAACTATAACAAATATATAATATATAACAGCATAAATGAGAGTATAATGTATAATGTAGAATGTAGAATCTGAGTAAGTATAACGTGAAATAAAATACATAAATAATACATAAGAAATATAAAATTTAAACTATAGACTTTAAAATATATAATTAAAATAAAAATAAAATGAAACTACAAGTCAAATGAAATAGTAAAATATAGGAATTATAAAAAAAAAATAAAAAATAAAGAAGTAAAAATATAAACGTATTAAAAAATAAATTAAATAAATAAATAAATAAGTCGATACAGATAAAATAATAAAAATAAATAAATACAAATAAATAGAATAAAATAAAATAAAATAATATAAACCATAAATACAATGTATGCGTACCTGATAGGAGTATATGAAAATGTAGACAGATGTGTATGAGTGCATGTGGTAGTAATAAGTTAAAATTGATAAAAAAAAAAATAAATAAATATAGAATAAAATGGAAAACTGGTCACAATATAAATAAATAAATTACAATAAATAAATAAAATAAAATAAAATACAATACTAGGAACATTACAAAACACATTAAAAATCGTGGAGCGTAAAAATTGTAGTGTACTAAACTGATATGTAAGATCGAATGAAAATGATAAAAAACGATGAAACGTAAAATGTGGCATGGGTTAGATCTTGTGTGAACGAGGTATAGGGATAATATATTAGGGTGAATGACCTGAGGACTGTTCAAGGATGCAGAGAATAATTTATTTTCTAATTCCTATATTTTTACTATTTCATTTGGCTTGTAGTTTCATTTTATTTTTATTTTAATTATATATTTTAAAGTCTATAGTTTTAATTTCTTATGTATTATTTATTTATGCATTTTATTTCACGTTATACTTACTCAGATTATACATTCTACATTATACATTATACTCTCATTTATGCTCTTATATATTATATATTTATTATAGTTACACTACATTCTATTGTCATACACTTATATTAATTATCCTATTGTTGCTCCGATGAAGAATAAAACTTATTCGAAACTTGTCAGCTGATTTGGTTAGTTTTCATTGCTGTCCGCAACCCGTACAACCTCCTCTTCCTTTAACAATTATATGAATATAAGTAGGTAGGTACATAAAATATATATTTATATAAGTAAGGTGATAATCAGTGCTTCTGAAGGTAGATATTATGTTTCTTTTAATAGCATTGTTTTTATCAAGAACTTTGATCATTTTTGTATTTTTCGAGTTTTCTCACCCTAGGTTAAGTCTTCCATATAACTTTTCCATGTAAATTTCTTGTTAAAATTTAGATCTAAAAATTTTATAAATAAGTGAATATATTCTTTATTATATATATTTCCTTAGGCCTTGCGGCGTTTAGGGCGTCAATCATTACAAAAAAAATAATAATAATAAAAAATAACGTACACTATAGATAATTTACAATACTTCCTTTAATCTAACTTCTTTGTTCTTCCTCTAGGGCTCCCCTCTGTTTTCCTATTCTCTTTCCGGCTTCCGTCTCCGATCTCCTTCTCTCTTGTCTCCAGTTCTCTTGCCCATCTTTCTTCCTTACATCCCTTACTCATCATTTCTGTGTTCTTGTTACAGTGTCCCTCTCTTTCCTCCTATTCTTCTTCCGGATTTCCTCTCCTATCTCCTCTTCCTTCTTGCCTCCAGTACTCTCGTCCATCTCTCTCCCTTGCCTTCCTCACTCATCAGTTACTTTATCCCTTCTTCCCAGACCGCCATCTCTCTGCATCTCCTCACTAAATGCTCCAAGGTTTCCTCTTCTTCCTTGCACATTCTACATAGTCTGTCCTCTGGCTTTGCTCAGTATCTGTTGTTGCTCTCTTCGTTGCCGCATCTTAACCGCGCTATCCTCCTGACTCTGCCCCCTGATCTTCCTCTTTTTCCCTTCAGGTATCTCTGTAGTCCTATCACTCTTATCTCTTTATATCTTTACACACTCAACGATGTGTCTATTCTGTCTGTTATTTCTGTTCCTAAATTATTATTATTATTATTATTATTATTATTATAATAAGTTGGTGTCTTGTTTGCTCTGTTCAATTAGGGGACCCAGGAGGCACGTGCAGCGCGAGGCCACGGACGTGAACACATAAAAAGACACATAGTTGAGGAACATTGACAAGCGTGAAGTTTGAGTGAGCGCGAGTAAAGAAGAAAAAATAATTAAATATGTGTATAAAAAAAAACCTGTGTATAAAAAAAAATAATTTAATTATGATATAAATAATATTGAGAAATAAATATCAAGTAATGTTACAAACGTTTGGTGGCAACTGGAATTTATTAGTATGATAAGAAATGTTAACGACAAGTCTGAACCATGTCTGTTAGGTTTTAAAGATAGAATAACTTTATATTTATAGTGAAATTTTATGAAATTTAATAAAAATGAATATTTTAATATATTAAAATTACTAAAATTACTCACATATGTAGTCGGCGGTAAAAGGGATATCCTGACACTTAAGAGAAATAAAATTAAGTACAAGAACTATACTAAATTAACACTATTTCTTTAGCCGACTTAAAACATGACCGCACCTATTCCGGCGGCACTCAAACTTGATAATGATGATGATGATCTGGATAATTTACCTAGAAATAGATTAAAATCAAGAAAGGCTCCATATGCCACACTAGGGGACAATTTCAACCTGCAAGAGACTTGGATGCAAGAGTGGCAAAATACCGCCCCCTAAACTGCAACACAATATCTTACACCAATTGAAAAACCAGCAGGCTTTGATTTACCTCGCCGCTTCTGGTGTAGATTAAATAGAATTCGGACAGGACACGGCCGATGTGCGGATATGTTGCATAAATGGGGCTATATACAAGACCCTAAGTGCCAATGTGGAGCTTCGATTCAAACAATGCAACACATTGATTGCCCTCTATACCGCTTCACTGGGACCGATGAAGACCTATATACGCTCACTCCCTCCGCTGTCGAATGGTTGATTAATTTAGATATAGCACTGTAACCTAAATCTACTGTAATTGCATTTTATTTATTTATTGATTTTATTATTTAATTTATTTTATATTATTTTATCTTATTTATTTTTATATTGTTTTTATTTATTCATTTCCTTTATTGTATTTATGTATTTTATTTCAATGTGAATTTGTTACCATAAAATGTAATTAGACTTGGTTGTTGTGTCTTATACGAAATATATATATATATTGTTACGGTTCAAATTCACGCGCGTTAGTAGCAAGGGTGCGCGCGCAGCGCTGAGTGGTTAGGGAGAAGGAAAGCGGAAATAGGACGGGGGGAACAAGGGAGGTTACCGGCAATAAGGCGGACGGGTAGCACGTTTTTTTTTTGGTCCTCTTGGTCCGGGTGTAGGAAAAGAGGAGTTATGTGTTTTCGGCGTTATTGAGTCGGGAGTGTTTGGTGGAGTTAATCGCGGGAAGTGCGAATTGAGCGCGTCGAACGTGAAAACGCGCCTGAGCGGTGTTGAAGTTGAGCGGAAGTCTGACCACGTGAAGTGGCGTGGACCTCAAAGTAGTACCACTTAGTGGAGTCCTTGTCTCGGTGAGGACCTGAAGTTTCCTACAACCACTTGGGAAGTCTCGGCGAGGACCTGAAGGTTCCTACAACCCCTTTGGGAGTCTCGTCGCGTCGAGGAGATCCAGAGGCTGGCGTGACTTAGGCGCCTGATTCGCAGTCCACCGAGGTGTGATCTGTACGAGGGTGGTGTTTGTTTTTCTTTATTACATATTATTAAACTTATGTTCTTCAGCCCAGTGTTTCCTTGATTGTTGAACGACAAGTTATCCATTCCCCTCTCTTACAGACAGTTGGAGGCTAACATCGCGGGGAACGGTAGGTAAACACACGGTTTTTCTCAGTTTCCCCTATGAAATTGAGTGGCGCCCAAATCTGTCAGGGTGTGTTTGCGCACAGGAACTCGCCAACCCCTTTAAACTGCCGTCTGAATTAGCAGGGTGTTACAATATATATATATATATATATATATATATATATATATATATATATATATATATATATATATATAATTATACATTGAAAGAAGCAGAAGCCTAAGGCTTGTAGCTTCATTATACATAAGATGAAGTACATTAATACAAAACAATACATATAACGTATTAAAAAAGAAAAAAAAAATAGAAAAATAATTTAACACAACAGAATTAAATGAATCTAAATTATTTTTCAAAATATTAATACTGCTTGCATTGACAACTTGCGAAGGTAAACTGTTCCACTTTGCAAACACACGATTGGATAAAAAGCACGCACATTCATTTTAAAAGTATCACGGCGCAACTTAAATTTGTGACCACGTAGTCTATTGTCATTGTTGAGCATAATAAAGATCTGACATATCGCAATTAAAAGAACCAGATACACAACTGAACATAGTTATTAGGTCACCGCGCTTACGACGCTCTTCCAGAGATGAAATTCCAAGATACCGTAGTCACGAAAAACGACTGGCTTGTTTTTAAATCCAATGGGTAGTCTGGTAGCACGTCGTTGTACATTTTCTAGAAGAATAATATCTTTTTTTAAGAAGGCAGACCAAACTCCTGTAGAAAATTCCAGATGTGGACGAATATAAGTTATATATGATTTTAACAGCAGGTCAGGAGATAGACGACTGAATGATTTAGAGATTAAATATCGAATGTAATTCGCTCTCTTAACACTTGTCACAACTTGTTGCGACCAACCAAGATCTGATGTCACAGTTATACCTAAATCCACATGTGAATACACTGATAAAAGGGGTTTTCCATTAATCCAGTAGATGTATTTAGTATTGTTACGACCTATATGTAGAACTGCAGTTTTAGATACATTTAATGGAAGAAACCACTTGTTAGTCCATGCGAATATTTTATCAAGGTCGAGTTGAAGAACATGTCGATTCGTGCATGGGTAATTGAAAACTTTCGAATCATCGGCATACATACAATACTGGGAACAAATAGAACCGGGTAAATCAGCAACAAATATTAAAAACAGCAAAGGACCCAGTACAGTGCCCTGCGGGATTGCACTAATTAGAGGTCTTGGTAGAGAAAAACTATCACCAGTTCGAACTTGAAAGTATAGATTAGAAAGATAAGATTCAATCTGACGGAGAAGTGTTCCTCTGATACCAAAATATTCAAGTTTCAAAAGTAATCTATTAATAGGAACTTTATCGAATGCACGGGAAAAGTCGAGATAAATAACATCAACTGGAATAGAACCATCAATTGCTTTACTCCAGATGTTGGTTGCGTAAATCATGTTTGTTAGCACGGATCTGCCGGGTAGAAATCCATGGTGGTGCTTTCGTAAGGTGTTATTATCGAAAAGAAATGACAGTAGATTTTTGACAACTATTCGTTCTAATACTTTTCGAACAGAGGAACCTACACTAATTGGTCGATAGTTCTCAGAATTAAATTTGTCGCCCCTTTTAAAGATTAGCGTAATATGAGCAAGTCGCCACGAATCCGGAAGAATTGCATTATTAAATGATGTTGTTAAAATGTCAGACAGTTGCGCGGCTAGAACATCGCTACATTTTTTAGGATAAGAGATGGAACACGATCGGGCCCAGGTGTCGCAGATTCTTTTACATAGTTCAGCTCATATTTAACAATCTCAGGATTAATCTCAATGGTTGTGCTACTTTCAGAAACTCACGTTGCAGGATAAACTATAGGTAAGTTACCAATAGGTTCAGCTGTATATGCCCTTAAAAATATATCAACAAATCCTAAATCTACTTATCCCTCCTTCACAATTCTTCTACTATATTTGTTTCTCAGTTTCTCTTTCTCTCTGCTGCTCTTATGTTAATTCCACACTTTTCTTGTCTCTCCCTATGCCGATTATTTGCCTTTTTGTTCTTCTTTCATTCTTTCTTCCCAGCATTCCCTAATTATTTTTCTATTCTCTTCCCTTCTGACTTTCTCCACATATTTCACTGTCCTCGCTCTGGCACCCACTCTCAGCTTTTCCCTCTTCATTTCCTTTCTCACAATATAGTCCGGTGTCGTCTGTCTACCCCCAATGTCCATCTCATGTAACCCTCTTGTACCCTTTTCATCATCTCCCATTCCTTCCATCCCCAATTCTTCACTCCGTATATAAGGGTACTCTTCACTATTGCATCGAATATCTTCATCCTCCACTTGATATCATCATTAAACCTCCCCTATGCTCCATAGCTTTCCCATAAATAATCTGCCTTGCTTTCTTCATTCTTTCCCTAACGTGTTGCTCTGTCCTGTTGTTCGTCGTTAGCATGTAACCAGCCTTCTTCACGTCCAGAGATTTTGAAATGCTACGTACCAAAGAAGCATAGACACAACTCCCTTTGAGTTTATGGTAGGCACCAAAACGTGAAATAAAGAAAATATAAAATTAAGAGGAATCCTAGAAAAAGAAAATAGAAGAGTATTTGAAGACAGTAAAGAAGAGCTAAGATTACTCTAGATCTGTTCAACATGTCTTTCAACGCATTTACTAACTAAATAAAATCGCTTATTTTTGCCTAAATTATTAGTATGTATTTTTTTTACTATGTATTTTTACTATGTGTTTTTTTTTATTATGTATTTTTTACTATGTATTTTTTTTACTATGTATTTTTTTTACTGTGTATTTTGTTTATGTTAAATTTTTTATTTGCTATTTGGATTTTTATCTGTAAGCAAATTTCGTAAATAAATAAATAAATAAAGAAATAAATAAATAAATAAATAAATAAATAAATAAATAAATAAATAAATAAATAAATAAATAAATAAAAAGATTAAATGTAAGAAAGCAAATAGAAAAGGTGCAAGAAGATAATAGACAGAATTTCAATAAGAAAAGAAAGAAGGCCAAGCAGTACCAAGTTGGAGATTTGGTAGCGATTAAGCTGACTCAGTTTGGGCCTGGCTTAAAGTTATACCCAAAATACTTAGGTCCATATCAGGTACGTATGGTCAACCCGAAAGATAGATATGTTGTAGGACATCAGGGGTGAAGGGAAGGCCCTAGAAACACGACCACCAGAGCTGACTTCATGAAGCCGTGGGAAGACTTTCCGGATGACAATTCTTCTGATTCCGAAGTAGAAGTAGAAGCAGAAGCAACCGAAGGCGAAAACAGCAGGCAGCAAGACCCAACATCCAAAGCGGACGTTTCTGCAGAACGGCCGAACTGTGGGAATAGGCAGGTCTCCGCCTATGGTGAGTGAAACGGCATAGAGAGTAGTGTGAGACGCGATGTAGAAGTGTGTATATGAAGCTAGATGTGTTCGCGACGAGGTTTTAATTTTTGTAATTAATTAACCATTTATTGTAGTTAAGTTTAATAAATGTTGTATTAATATATCTGTTTCTGAATAACCCACATATATATGAACAGCAAAAGTAAATTGTTATATTATTAGTAACATACATATGCAGAATAAAAAACTTATTTTTCACTTGTTTAATAAAAGGATAAGTTTTCCCATTCCATTCTAAAATTTTGTACATATTTTCACTTTCAGCCACTACTAACGTCATAACTTCGGTGAACTTACAAGCACGTTACAAACACATAGTAAGTAATTAGGGTATTCCCCGAGAGTCGTCCTTCATATTTTGGCGGTAAAATATCAAAAAGTCAGTGGTCATAAACTTTTATTGAAATTTATGGTTTTATTTTGTGTTTATTTATTATACTGGTAAGCATTTGAATAACCCTCGATTACAGTAGATTATTGTAGATTATGGTGAATATATGTGAAATTATTGGGAATCTACTGTAACTATTGTAAATCTGGCAACACTGGCTTCCATAGGTTCATATACTCTCTTTACTTCTTTCATCCCAATCGGTCAAGAATTTCGGATATTTTCGTGGTTTGCGATAAAAGAAAACTTCCGTCTCCTTCTCTGTTGATCTGTGTCATCATTTTCATGTGCGATGAGTAAATCATCCACGTACAAGGGAATGTATAAACATTTGCCATTTTCATATTTAGAGTATATACAAGGATCTGCTTTACCTTTTGTCAATCCTGCTTCTAGCAGAACTATATTTATCTTCTGATTCTAAGCTCTTGCAGCCTGTTTAAATCCATAAAGTGATCATTTGAGTTTACACACAAGATGTTCTTCTCCATCTTTCAACTTCACCATTCAAAAGCTCTAGCGAATCCAGTTACCCGAGCTGAAATGCTTTTCAATAAAAGCCATATTGGAACTAAAAATGTTGTGGAGAGGTCATACGGAGTGTGGAAGAGACGATGGCTGGTTCTAGCTGTAGGAATTAAATTAAATATGAAAACAGTTCAAAGCATAATTTTAGCGACAGCAATATTGAATAATGTTGCAATTGAAGCGAATGAAAAAGTTCCAAATCTAAATACAGATTTAGAAGCAGCTGTAAATTTTATACACGATGTGCCTAACATTAAAATCAATCAGAACAGAAGATTTAATGCAAACATTCTAGTTAGGATCAATTTAATAAATGTTTATTTTTCTAATTTATAATATGTATATATATATATATATTTGGTAAAGTTATTGGGAATAGCGGTGGAGGAATAGGAGTATATCTTTTAATGTGTTACAACAGAGGCAACTCTTAAATTTTACTTGTAAGTCTGCACTTAAAATTATGTTTTATATTTATAATTTTAATTATACTATTTTCAGCCCTTGAAAAAGACTTGAAAAGTCAAGTCGAAATATCGGGTACATGTAAATATTGAGTTTACTTTTTCCTCCACCGCTATTCCCAATAACTTTACCAAATATAATACAGACACGGAATAACGATATATATATATATATATAATAAAATGATAAATACAAATATATTATTTTTTGCCTGCCCGTAATATTAAATTTATTATTTCTAATTCTTTTTCTGCGCATTACTTTCTTATTTTTCTTTTTTCGATCTCTAATGCTAGCTCCCGTTCTTCTGTCAGATACTGTTTTTCTATTTCCCACTTTTCTTCCGCCTGTTCCTTTAAAGTTGTTAAATAGGTAGTTTTAGTGACAGCCAATTTGCACCACTCTTCATTAACCCTTTTATTTGTTGTCGCTTTATGAGGAACTGTCTATAACAAAAATATATATTTCTTAAATAATTTATTTAAAAAATAATTTTTTTATTACGTTTTTTCTGTTCGTAGAGGTGTACTATTGATGGTCTTCAGGTTCTCTGAAGAATAATTTTTCCAATTTTCAGTATTTACATTTTCAAAACTTTCCACTACTATGTTCCCAGAATGTTCTAAAAAATATATTAAAATGTCAATAAACATCAATAGACATAATTAATATTATACCTGTTTCTCTACAGACAGCATCTGAATCAAATTCACTAGGCATGCCTGCTTCTTGAGTATTTAAAATTAACTACTCCTCGTCAACATTATTAAAATTAGGCACTGTCGTTGAACCGCCTCCAGTTGTCTTCAGTGAATATTTATTGTCGGCAATTTTTTTTTTTTTTGTAATTTTTTTAAAATTTTCATTTTTATTTTTTAAATTTTCTGCGTCTTTGTAAAAGCGACCGCTTTTACAGTTAAATTCATTCTGTATAATTGTCCAAATAGATTTTTTTTTCTTCCACAACAGTGAATTTGATTTTTTACATTTTATAGTATTTTGATATTTTTTTACTAAATTTAAAAGAATTCCAACTTCCTCTTCTGAAAACTTCGTGGCACGTCTATTTTTACGATCAATTGTGTTTTCCATTGCTAATATTTGTTGTATTATTTACAAATTATTTGACAATTAACAATGCATTGACAAATAAATCGGGTATGAGAACCGCTGGTTAGGTGTGGTCATGTGAATGTTATCGTGTTAGTGTTTTTAATGGTTTTTATTGGTAAATATTACCTAAATTTTATTCTTTCTTGACATGACATATTATTTAAGACAGTAGATTAAACCCAAATAATTAATCACTATTCAAAACATCTTCAAATCAAATAGAACAATAAATACTAACCGTTTTTAATAAAATTCAATTACATAATATTTCTTTTGTTTTCTAACTTGACTAAATTAGACATGTCCGTGCTAAGAAAGGTGTTGCACATTGTGTGAAAATACCAGCAAATATCAATTTTTTTTTTTTTTTTTACTTACTTAATTTTACAATTAATCTTGTTATTTATTTATCTATTTATTTATATATTTATTTATTTATTTAATTTTTTTTTTCTTGTTATTTTAGCTTTTTATCCTTTTGACAATATTAAATACGTACTGTTCTCAATTTTTAGCTCATTAACTCACATTAATTTTATATAATCCTTACAAGCGACTCTACTTGTGCTAAGCCAGCGTTTCTCATACACCAACTCCATCAACGTGCAAATCTATCTCGCCCCCCGTGTTTCACTCTGGTTCACGCTAAAGAGGTTGAATTATTACTGGCTGCCAAACTATCAAAACTGGTCTCCTGGCAATTTTACAATGCATACAACTGGCTCATCTCCGAGCCATTCGACAATGACTATCGGGCAATCCGTCCGAATATGCCACCTTAATATAGAAGAGATAATCAAAGCAAAAAGTGAATGTATCTCTAAGCTATTCATAGAGAACAAAATCGATATAGCTGCAATACAAGAGTGTCACACATCCGATGAACACCAGCTGAGGTCCAAAGGTAAAATTTCTGGCTATTTCTTAATTTGCGCTTACTTCCACCATACCTACAGTATTACAACCTATGGCCGGGCAGGATTATCAAATGTCCGACTAATATCGACGAGCAATAATAATAAAGTCCATATCATTACTATTGCTCTCGGAAAAATGACGACAATAAACATCTACAAACCCCCACAAACACCATGGTCTACTGACGTGCTTCCTCCACATATACATCCTGCTATTTACGTCGGAGACTTTAATAGACAGAAGCTAACAACTTATTACTAATCTTTGACGCCAAAGATCGACCTACTTTCAGATCGGCGAGATGGAATACCGAGACTTCTCCAGACATCTGTTTTGTTTCCCACGACAGCCGTGGACATCACCTACCTACTACTAGGAAAGTTCTGAGGGTATTTCCTCACATCCAGCATCGCCCGTGATTATTAACATAGGTATTCAAATCCCAATGAACCAGTCCACCCCAAGACCTAGATGGAATTGACAAGGCAAATTGGTGTGTGTTTTCATCTGAACTCGATAAGGTGATTCGTTGGATCCGACCCAAAGCGGAAAACTATCATCGGTTTTTTAAAGCTGTAATTTCCACAGCAAAAGAACATAGTCCCAGGGGATTCAGAAAGCAATACATCCCCGGTTGGGATGAAAGCAGCGAAAAACTTTACGAAGACAATAAAACTAGTGGCAGCACAGAAATTGCCGATGAACTAGTTCATAGTTTAGACCATGCAAAAAGGGAAAAGTGGCGAAGCACGGTGCAGAATATGAGCTTTAAGCACTCTAGCAGAAAAGCTTGGAGTCTACTACGCAAACTAGGGAACTCTAACAAAGCTAGCATAGCTCCGTCAAAAGTCATACCAAACCAGGTAGCCAATCATTTAGTTAATATGTCTCGAGCAAAACCACATAAGACTCATTCCACATTAATCAAAAAAGAACTGACAGTTCTAAAAAGAACTTGCGCCAGTGCAACAACTTTTTCAGAAAACTTCACAAAGCAGGAAGTTACCAAAGCACTATCAGAACTGAATCTAGGAAGAGACCCGGATTTGATAGTATTCAGAACGAGTTTTTGATAAACTGCGGAGAAAAGTCCCGAGAGTGGCTTGCCAAGTTCTTCTCGGATATTTTAAACTCAGGCAAACTTCCGTCAGGGTTCAAATTAACTAAAGTTATCGCCATTCCGAAACCGGGAAAACCAAACGATTGTCCGGAAAACTTCCGTCCAATCGCCCTATTAAGTGCATGCTACAAATTACTGGAACGCCTTATTCACCAAAGAATCTCGCCGCTAATTCAAAACATAATTCCGATAGAACAAGTGGGCTTTCGGCCTTCCAGGTGCTGTGAAGAGCAAGTGTTAGCCTTAACAACGCATATTGAAGTGGGATATGAGCAACGTCTAAAAACTGGAGCAGTATTTATAGACTTAACAGCTGCTTACGACACTGTTTGAAGAGAGGGCCTATTACATAAGTTGATTAAGGTCGTTAAGTGTAACAAAATAGTCTCCCTTATAAACAGTATGTTGAGCAACAGGCTATTCAGGGTCGCGATGGACAACCAGATCAGTTCCAATCGCATGCTGAACAATGGTCTTGCTCAAGGATCGGTACTTGTACCGCTACTTTTCAACCTGTATTTCTCCGATATGCCGCAAACAGCAAGCAAAAAATTCGCTTATGCAGACGATCTTGCCATAACAACTCAACACGGAAATATAATCAACCTGGAAGATCTAGTATTACTTAGCGAATATTTCAAGAAATGGCGACTAACTCCCAGTACTGCAAAAACTTAAACTTGCTGTTTCCCACTAAAGAACATATTGGCTCATACGCCCATTGATGTGACTCTTGACGGAATAATCTTGCCTTTCAACCCAACACCAAAATATCTGGGACTGACTCTAGACCGGACACTCTCTTTCAACAAACATCTAAGTAACGTTGCTGCGAAACTCAGATCCAGAAACAATATTCTCCAAAAACTAGCTGGTTCACCGTGGGGAGCAAACGCGTAAATAGCCCTCATGCAAGGAAAGTGGACATAGCACTGAATGAAACGTTGCGAATAATAACTGGTGTCATTAGGTCAACACCTACCTACTGGCTTCCAGTTCTCGCTTATATTCAGCCACCCCATATACGCCGCCTGTCAGCCCTCTTGCGAGTGTACGGGAAAATTAATGAAAATGCAGAACTTCCTATACATGCGGACCTGGCCAGTACCGACTTCCACAGACTTAAATCCCGCCACCCATCAGTTATTACAGCAAGGGTTACTACGGCAACTGGTTACAACGCAAAAAAAACCTGGCAGCAAAAATCGGCGGAGCAGGCCCCAGCTGAGTTCCACTCCTTATTTAAGCCGTAGTTGACCAAAATATACACATCCAACCAAGTGGGGTGTAGTATACCCTAGGCTTTTCTCAATTAATATCAATTAAAATAAGGTAAAATTTATACAGTTAGATGCTGTCAAGCATATAGAACAATATAACAAACAAAAACAAAAATCAAAGTAATTATTTAATGCTTTTTTAATAATTTTTTCAATAAAAGTCAAAATCACGCCAATTTCTTTCCTAAATTGCATTATACTTCAAGTTGCGTCTCGTGTTGACTGACAACATTGCATCTCTCGTTCACACCAACTCTCACACATACTAATTTAGGTAGCTTTTTTTTTTTTTAATTTTTAATGGCCTTTGCTACTGTGGCAATTAGCCATAATTTAGGTAGCTCTCTAATAGGTCTATGTATTTTGGTGGGGGAGACAATTTCTTTCTCATTTCTCAAGCAAAGCTTGAATTTTGAATTATTTGCTATTAGATACTTCGTTATTGCCATAGTGTTTTCAAATATTATCATAGGCGCAACAAATATTTTTATCTAAATATTTTTTCATTTGTTTTGTTTTTTTTTTATTTGTTTAGATTAGTATTATGGTTTTGATTTTGAAATTATTAATTTTTAGACCTTTTTAGTTATTTCTGATTACTTTTTTTGTTTGAACGGTCTTAGCTGCAGAGGTTATTGGCCAATTTCGGATTATTGATTGATTTTGATTATTTGAAATTGTATATTAGTTGATTTTTTTATTATACATCATGTCAGATTTAGATTCGAGCAGTGACGACGAATATGATTCAGACATTGAAATTGAATGCCCAAATGGAAATGAAACAGATGTAGAAGATGTTTTAGAAATAGACTCTGAAGACGACATGTTTATGACAGTGACGATCACAACGATGACAATGACCTTTTTTTTACTCAAAATCTGGAATGAAATGGTATAAAAATCCCCCAAATAATTACCAAAATAAAAACCTCACTATTTCAGACTTGCCAAAATTGAAAAACGGAAAATTTAGACAAAAATTTTATTAAAATTTTGAAAAATGAATTGCTCGCTTTTTTTGGTATACTGTTGGCTAGTGGTAAAACCCGCTGTATGAAAGTTCCATTTACTGAACTATGGAAAATAGATTCCCTAACAAAGCATCATTTTGCTACTTCTGCAATGTCCAGAAACAGATTTTCGTTTATTTTTAGTAATTTAAGGTTCGTCGATAAATCTACTCGGCAAGTAAGACTTGAGCAAAGTGGCAATAAATTAAAGCCTAATCGCTGAACTTTATTATCAATTTAATAAAAACTGTACTAGGTATCTGGATCCTGCGCATATCACCATTGATGAGCGTCTGGCAACATATCGGGGCAAATGCCCATTTAGGGTATATATGCGGAGTTAGCCAGGACGTTATGGGATAAAGATATGGGCCGCAGACGACGGAAAAACTGGTAACATTTTAAATTCCCAGGTTTACACTGGTAAGATAAATAATAAAAGGGAAATAAATCAAGGCCAGAGAATTGTTTTGGATCTATTGCAGCCCTATTCTAATTTAGGGGTTACGGCCGATAATTTTTTCACATCGGTGCCATTGGTGAAGAAATTATTAGAAAAAAATGTATATTACACGGGAACTGTTCGAATGAACAAAACTGAAATTCCTAAGGAGTTTAAAAAGTCACCAAAACTTCCTGTGCAGACAAGTATTTTTGGATTTACGGATGACTTGACTATGGTTTCTTATGTGCCCCAAAAAGATAAGTCAGTAGTTTTATTGTCATCTCATATAAGAGAAAACATCATAAGTAACATTAAAAACAAACTGGATATTATTATCCATTACAATAAAACTAAAGGTGCCGTTGATATCGGTTATGGAATGACGCGGGAATATTCATGCCTTCGAACAACCAGACGTTGGCCCTTTCGACTATTTCTGGAAATATTAGATATGGTTGCACTAAATGCTTATGTCGCCTGAAAATTAAAAATCCTGAATGGCAAAGAAATAATACGGGCAAAAGGAAAATATTCATCGAGCAGCTATCATTGAATCTAATGATTCCTAACGTAATTGAAAGACGTGAAAATAATCCATATTTACATCTTGACGTCAAAATTAGTATTGATTTGTTTTATAAATTAATGGATATACCATTCCAAGATGAAAATGTCCCTCCCAAAAAAAAAAAAAGAAATTTGATAGATGCTCAATATGCCCGCGATCCAAAAACAGAAAAACCAGATACCAGTGCAGCATGTGCAATAAATATATATTGTATGCAGCACTGTGAATTCATTTGTTCCAGCTGCAATAATTTAAAAAAATAGGAATTTAAATAGTAATTTTTAAATAATGAAAAATACAAATTTAAATATAATCTGTACGCCAATGGTCAAACAACGTTTATTTATTTATAATTCGTTCGAAATGCGCTGTTGACAAATATAATTTAGACATATTTTTTTGTAAATGGTGTTTTTGAATTTTTTGTCGATTAAAAATTAAATTATTGTTAAATATTAACTAATTCATAAATATTGTCAATAGATACATCATTTCCACTATTAATATACTGGGGTGTGACACACCCCATTTGGTCAAGCTTGGGTTAACCACGAAGAACCTCCGAATGGATTTGACCTTCCCAGAAAAACATGGGTATCTTTGAACAGAGTTAGAGCGGGCCACGGCAGAAGCAGTGACTCTTTGTTCAGATGGAGGATGCGGGCGAATCCAAACTTCGACTGCGTTGCAGAATGTCAGTCGATGAGGCACATCGTCTTTGAATGCCCTAACAGAGTCTTTCAAGGGACAGCAGAAGATTTTGTATTGGTGACAGAAAGTGCTTTAAACTGGTTGTCAAATATAGACATATCACTGTAATCATTTTTCAATTTGTTTTTAATTTTTTCTTCTATATTGGGATTAGAAACATTATATTTTACTACTGGTATTTGTGCTATTTTATAGATATTATGTGACTTGTTTATATTATGTAACTGTATGCAGCCATGCGCTAAATAAATAAAACAAATAAATAACTTTAACTTGTCACAGTTACACTGAATGTTACCTGTTTATATACTAAATTTCAGAATTTTCCCGGAAAATACTCGTTTTTCATTTTGCCAATTATTTTATCATATCAGTTGGCTTAGCTAAGTAATTTTTTATTTTTGACTGTGCAACATCTTACACTTAAGTATTTGGTTTAAGCTGAAGCTTAAGGTTTAGCTAAATTAATACTTAAGCGGTAACTGTACAGTTACCGCTTAACTGGGCCTTAATATCGTAATGTCTTACTTTTAATTTTCTTGCGGCTGCAATGGTTAGTAATATCCGAAATGAACTTTGTCTTGTGAGCAAATGTCGAATAATAATCTTCACCATATTTCTGTGAATATTCCTTTGCAACTAGTCTCGCTTTATATGTTTGAACTTTACCTTCTGAACCATACTTGATTTTAAAACACCATTTACAACCAATTTTCGTTTTTCCCAATGGTAACTCCGTTAGTTCCCAAGTCTTCAGATTTTTTAATGAATTCATCTCTTCATTAGCAGCTTCGATCCATTTTTCTTTTTTTTTTTTTCAATAGGCAATTTTTCCATGAGTTTGGTTCCGAATTATGTACCATTTGTACACTATACGCTAGTCGTTGTGGAAGAACTTCTATATTTTGTCATGTGGATCTTCTTTATTGGTTTTCCTGCTGTGGTATTTCTTCATTTTCTTGCAGCTGCATATGTTCTACTTCGTCTTTCTTGTATTTGTTCTTTTTCTTTTGATTCAATACTGATTTGTATATCTGTTTCTGTTTCATTATTCTATGTAATATATTTGAATTAGGGTTTTATTATATCTTCGTCAATCACCAGCGATCTACTGATTCTATATCCTTTTTGTGTTTCGCTATATCCAACCAAAAAACCTTCCGCTGCTCGAGAATCTCATTTTGTACGCTTTTCTTTCGGAATGTGATAATAAACTTTACTTCCCAAAATTCTTAAATGATTTGAATTTGTTTTCTTTCCATTCCATAATTCATACGGCGTTTTTGTAATGGCTTTAGAACGCTATCTTTTTTGTCCGTAGCAAGCAGTAATAATTGCTTCTCCACAATTGTATTTGGTAGATTGCTATCAAATAGCATGCTTCTTGCACTCTTACATAATGTACGATTTTTCCTTCCTGCTACCCTGTTCTGTTCAGGATTATAGGGAAAAGTGGTCTGAAATAGTTTGCCATTAGATTTCAGAATATTTTGCATTTCCCTGTTAGTATAATGAGTGCCGTTATCACTTCGGTTTTCTGTCAAATTTATTATAAACATATGCAATATATTCTTTAATCTTTTCTGAAACATCGTTTTTATTGTATAGCAATGTCAATTAATGTAAGAAAATATTTCTTCTTACCGCGAGTTATTGTTCTCATGGGGCCATATACGTCCGTATGTGCCAAATCTAAAATTTGCTTCGAGTGTGAAGTGCTTACTTTAGGAAACGATTTCTTCGCCATCTTTCCTTTTATACAATTTACGCACTTCATTAATTGGTTGCATTTCTTAATAACTATTCCATCAACTAACTTATCTTGGACCAGCATCTTCACCGCCTCATGATATCTATGTGCCACGCGTCGGTGCCATAGATGGACACAGTCTCCGTGTTTTTCTTGTGTAACTATATTTACAGACTCTTTGCAATTTAACAGATATAAATCACCTCTAATTCTGCTAGTAGCGTGTATTTTATTATATTTTGTAATGCCACAACTGTCATCTTGAAATTTGACAACATATCCACTTTCTGTCAATTTCTTAACTGAAAGCAATTTACTCTCTAGATGAGGCACATATAGCACATTTCTAATTAATATACTTTTTGACTTGGTTGGAGATATATCAAAATTTACATAACCTTCCCCCACTCTTTCTGACAAAGTATACTGACCATTGGCCAGCGTCTCGATTTCTTTCCTGTCCTCATTGATATGGGTGAAACATTTCTTATTATTAGACATGTGACTCGTTGCTCCTGAATCTATACACCATATATCTGAATGCAATTTGTATCCTTTTGCTGTAAAAACTGCTTCTAACTCTTTATCGTCAATTGCACCTTTGGCCACCGGTTATTGGCGCTTTACTAAAAAACATTTGTAATCATTGCTGCCATTACCAAGTGTAGTTCTTCTTCTTCTCTTTTGTTTTCTTTTGCTAGTATCAACATATACAAATGGCTCCTACAATGTCTACCAGATCTACAACCAAACCTAAAATAACGTCTGCAAAATCAAATACAACCGGAAAATATTTAAATCTAGTCCATAGAAACTCACCGATAAACTCCCCAAACTGCAGTTTTATTGACATTATAAACTACGCTGATGATCAGAATAATGAACCATCTATACAGCACGGAAGAAATAGTAGCGGATCTTCGGCACGAGTTGACCGCCAGCGAGTTTTCCCTCACAGAATTGGAAGATAAATACAAACATCTTCAGAAATAACTCAAGAAAATCACTGATCTCATCAATTTGTACGCAACACAAGTAAAAGAGCTCAAGGACACAATAAAAAAATTATCGGATACCATACACAGCACCATACGCATGTTTCACACGCCTCGACACAAACTGAGGATATTACGGTATCAACAAACATTCAGACACAGGCAAAACACGTACAGACGGATCCTAGCAAAATTGTGAATTCTGAAATTCGGCATGGTTCAACTGTAAATAAAAATAAACATTTTAAAATTCTTCTACTTTCTGACAGCCATGGCAGAGGATTCAGCGAAAGAAATAAAAATAGTATGCAACTTAATTATAACATACAGCCTCATGTTGAAAGTATTGTCAAGCCCAACGCGACTTTTGATCAGGTGACCAAAAATATTGAAGACGAGTTTTACAAAACATGACATTAGTATAACAAAGGTACAAATGACATGGAAATAGAATCTTTGTGTAGAAGTGTGCAGAATATAATTGTGGCGCCCGTTGCGCTGGTTTCGTAGGAGAGACGCAGGCGTCGCGGCGTCACATAGGTCTACGACTAAGATCGTAGGACCCGCCACACGTGGTGACCAATAAACGGTTCTGCTGAGAAATTTGTGATGTGCGGATATAACCTGCAGCAGAATTGCAGGTAAATCGTTGAAAAAAGGGGGCGCGTTACTTCAGAGCAGAGTTATACTCACAAACAAAAAAAAAGGACAGGCAGGGTTCAGACGTATTTCACTCCAAGGGGTTATGCTTGGAGACTTATTACATGTGGTTTGGTTTTCCCTGGGAGTAGAGGTATTCGAAGGGGCCCACACAGTGGTTCTGGAGGAGTAATAACACAATTCTGTCCTCTTGAATCCCTAATCAGCCGTTGATATCGTAGAACTGCTCTGAGTAACACGAAAAATTATTTTGAATAATTTTTATTCAACAAACAAAAATTAATTGGGGAAAATGTAGCGGAAATTAGTATAAATAAAGTTTTACAAATATATGTTTCTCCCCGACACAACCAGATACATTGGGGTGAGAAACTATACACAAATTAATATTCAATTTACAATTTTCAGAATCTAAATTAACAAGTGGCAAATTAACAATGTGCGCACGCACAGGTACTGAACTGTGCGGCGCGTCAAAATACAATGAAAAAATATTAATTGAAATGTGTACTCACGCGTTCCGTATGAAAATACGGAAAAATACTTAGCGTGGAGTACAGATACAGAAGTTGGCTTCAGTTATCCACAATCGGACTCTACAATATCCTGGTGGAATCGCCGATGTCGGTTGATTACTGGCCCAACTTCTGGAGTGGTCTAGGTTCTCCTGGTTCTCGTCTGGATGTTTGGTAGTTCCAAATAGACGCTACTTGAGAACTTTATAGATATGTTGAAAAATATCAAAATAACTCTTCTTGACGCGATCCAAAACGGGGGTTTTTTCCTTGTAAAAAACGTAGATCCCGAATGTGGTCAAGCACAAATTCTAGTTTACCAAATAGCTCGCAGCCTCGTCTTGGTAAACTCGAAACACAGTATATTAGATATTATGCAAAAAAACTCAAAAGACGTCTGTTCTCGATGAAAGACAATCGAGTAGTCGCCGTCTCAGACAGAATTATACAAGATTCTAGAAGTTCATACAATGAAAGCTAGAATTATATATGAAAAATAAGAATTTATAAAAATTACCGCAAGCGGTAATTTTGAATAGTTTTGCGACTCAAGTGGTCGCAACAATAATCATGTGCAAATACTAATCTAATCATAAACACTATACTAAAATTAATAAACTCGGTGCATTTTTTTTTTTATACATAAATCCAGATATTTTTCTCGTAACAGAGCATTGGCAATCGGAAGAACAAATGAAATATTCTGTTATTGAAAATTATGAATTAGTGAATTATTTCTGCCGGGGCCTTGATCAATACGGCGGGACGGCAATTTATTGTAAGAAGAATTTAGCATCCTCAGTAAAAAAAAAATAATATAAAAGAATTTAATGCTCCATTTAGTTTTGAATGTAGTGGTGTGGAAGTGCATAGTATTATAATCATTGTATGCTACCGTCCTAGCGGAGCAAACTTAGAAATATTTTTTACTTATTTAAGTGACCTGCTGACTCATTTATCAAATTCTGACAAAAACATTATAATCGGTGGAGATTCCAAGATCGACATTCTTGTTAAAAGCTCTAGTAAAACACAATTTTTTAATACATTGACTTCTTTCGAATATAAAATTACAATTAATGAGCCCACGAGAATCTCCAGAACGCGGAATTCATGTATTGACAATTTTTTTGTCCCCGCAGGGGAAGTTCATAATGGCTATAACACTTGGCCATTTGTCGAGCTTTCGGGCCTGATGATCCCGCGTACCCTCAATCACGCAAGGGAATTTCATAATGGTCGCATCACCTGACCATATAGAGCTTTTGGGCCTGATGATCCTACGTACCCTGAATCACATAACATTTGGGAGGAGACAGTTCAGAGAAGCCGACTGTGGGAATAGGCTTATCTGTTGTCTCTTTTATCTCCCACTTAAATTCCTACCCACGTGTTTGCCGTGCCTGGAGACCCGTAACGCCGGAGAAGAGGATCCTGGTCGGTTGAGGGAGACTGCTGCTCGCGGACAGTACGATCCCAACACGCCTTCTTTGGCCTCGGATTCGGTAAAACGGGAGGCTGAGTCTGGTCAGCTCAGTCAATCGGCTGGTGTCACGGTTCATGAATAGAGTGGCTCCACTACTGGATCGTGGATGCCGAGGTAATGCCGTGCCACTAGACAAGTATTCGGGGGTCTGTCGGAGCGGATGCAGCTCGCAAGGTTCCAGAGTTGGCTACTACTGGTTCTCGAGCAGGTCGAGCAGCCCGTGACTACTTCCTCCGATGCTATATCATCCTGACATGTCTTGCGCAATGAGCCGGTTTGCGGTCAACGTCCCCGGTGTGGGGCTCCCTGGTGGGTGGGCATGGCAGGGTGATGAAACTTAGTATACGGGTATGGCGACTACCCGAAGGGATAAAAATTTCTTAAATTCCGCCAATAGTGAGAGTAAAATCCGTAAAAAATCAAACAAGAGACCTCGTCGTGATGCTCAGTCATCCGACGAGGGATTTAAGGCCAGCTGCCAAGAAGGCAGAAGGTTATAGGAATGTAGAGTATTGTGCACCAGTACCATGATTTCTCGTTGTGAAGGTACAAGAAGAGGGTAAATCTTTTAAGGAGATGTCCCCCTTCTTTAATGCCCGAACGTTGAGAAATACGTGCTCTACTGGTATAAAGTCGGTGCGTAAGTTGTCGGACGGTACATTGCTTATCGAAGCAGAACCAGAAGCGTCATCTGCACTACAGAAATGTGTTAAGTTTGGAGAGTTTGGCATTTCAGTTCAGCCGCACAAGGCACTGAATTGTTCTAAAGGCGTCGTAACGGATCGAGACCTTGCATATGTTACGGAGGAAGAGTTCGTGCAGGAAATGGCATCGCAAGGTGTCATTGAATGCAGGAAGCTCAACCCTCGAAACGGCAAGCCTTCGATCTCCATGGTGGTGTCCTTCGCTGGTACCAGGTGTCCAACATCGGTTAGGGTGGTGTATAACGTTTGCAACGTTCGCCCCTACTACCCCAATCCGATGCGATGCTATAAGTGTCAGCGTTACGGACACACCTCAATTCGTTGTGGCAAACAGTCCATCTGTGCCAACTGCGGACAGAACCAACATGATGTTGATACCTGTCCAAACGCGGCACACTGCGTGAACTGTAAAGGTGCTCATGTATCTACATCACGCCATTGCCCAAAGTACTTGGAGGAGAAGGCAATACAGGTAATTAGAAAGCAGGACAAGATACCGTATTTCGACGCTAAAAGGAAATACAAAGAAAGTGCGCCGGTTACTTTTGCGAAATCTTTCGCACAAGTAGCCGCAAAGCGAACTGCAAATGTCCAAACTCAGACAGAGTTAGTGCCTCGTCCGACAACTGCAGCAGCAGTAACAGTTGCTACAAATACTGCGAAGGAAAAGGTGGTATTGGTCCCAGAGACCAAAATTCAGACCCCACAACCTGGGGGATCGGGTCTGAATAAATCCCCCTCCCCTAAAGGAGAACGCACTCAACCCCAGTTCTCCCAACCACCTAAGGAAAAGACCCCACAGTCTTCTCCACAAACGAGAAGCGACCAGAGAATGGTCGCTTCTACTAAACCCTCATCAGTTACTCCTGAAAAGGAAACTGAAAAGGGATCCGTTGGTTCAAAAAAGGTGTCCAGTGTGTCCATCAAAACACCTGGACTACCAAATGAAAGTGTAGCCGAGAAAATGGCTGTAGACCTGCAACCTAAGGGTAAACCAAAAATCATTAGGTTGCGGGGTAACTCCCCTAAACAGAAATGAATGGTCCACTAATCCAGTGGAACTGTAACGGTGTATATCAGCGCTACGAAGAACTGCGACTTTTATTGTCAGATTTTGCGCCTTCGTGTGTTTGTCTGCAGGAAACAAACTTCAACGAAACCGACACATTCTCTCCTCTGGGATACTCCGTGTTTCGCACGGATTTCCTTACGGGGTGATGAGCATATGACGGCGTGGCAATTCTCGTTAGAGACAGATTGTACCACGATCCTGTAGACATTGACACTGAGTTGCATGTCGTAGCAGTTCGTGTTGCACTTCCCCTCCAGGTGACGATTTGTTCTATCTACCTTCCCCCTGGTGTTCGAACTGACATCCGAGATGTCGTGAACATCATCGATCAACTCCCACCACCCTTCATACTACTAGGCGATTTTAACGCCTACAATGTGTGTTGGGGATCGGTGCGGAACGATCGACGGGGACGTCACCTGGAAAATATGTTGAACGAATTGAATTTGAGCTTTCTGAACGACGGCAGACCCACGCACTTTTGTGCAGCAACGGGTACATTTAGTGCTATAGATCTTAGCGTTGTTTCAGGAGCCATCGCTCCGTTGTTCAAATGGGATGTGCATCACGATCTTTGCGGTAGTGATCACTTTCCAATCCTCTTAAAGCCTCTGTTTAATACTGTTACCGAATCCCGCTGGCCACAGTGCGTTCTTCGGAAAGCAGATTGGACCAAGTTTGCGGAATCATTCTCGCATGAGGATATTCCGAACTTGAGCGTAGACGAGGAGGTGAATCATTTCACGGACTCCATCACAAGCGCGGCTAAAAACAGCATACCGCTGTCATCTACTCAGCCCCGTCGAGTTCCCGTTCCCTGGTGGAACGAGGAATGCGACTTGGCGCTACGTGAAAGGAGACACCTCTTCAATACATTCCGTCGTTGTCCAACAGAGGCAAACATGATAGCCTTCCAACGAGCGAAAGCTCGTGCTAAGAGGATTGTGAAAGAAAGCAAGCGCGAATCATGGAGCAAATACGTATCCACCGTTACAGTTGCTACTCCAGTGGCCAAAGTTTGGGAGAAGGTCCGGAAAATATCCGGCCTAAATACAGCTACAACCATTGCTGGCTATCGGTAAATGGTAACGTAGTTACCTCAGCGGTCGAAATTGCTAACACTTTGGCATCAAACTTTGCGTTCAATTCTAGCTCTGAACACTATCCACCCGAGTTTCTAACTCGTAAAGCAGGCCTTGAATCTATACCTCTAAATTTCTTTTCTAGGAATGACGAGGTATACAACCTGCTTTTCTCTCGTGAAGAGCTAGATAGCGCGATGTCAAAGTGTAAGGATAGCTCTCCTGGTCCAGATGCGATACATTATCGTATGATCCGAAATCTTCCGGAATCATCTAAGTCTAGGCTTTTGAGTGTCTATAATAGGATATGGACTGAGGGCAAGTGCCCGACCAAGTGGAAGGAATCTCATATAATTCCTATCCCCAAAGTCGGGAAAGATAAACACTTGCCTTCTAGCTATAGACCTATATATCGCTGACCAGTTGTCTCTGCAAGCTCATGGAGCGAATGATTAGCAAGCGTCTGATTTGGTTTTTAGAATCAAACGACTTGCTGGCCAACACACAGTGCGGCTTTCGCCGTCACCGCTCAACAGCAGATCACCTGGTCAGACTAGACACAGCTATCAGGAATGCTTTCGTTGAAAACAAACACTTGGTAGCTGTGTTTTTCGATATTGAGAAAGCCTATGACACTGCATGGATTTATGGGATTCTCCGTACACTGCATTTCTGGGGTCTCCGGGGACGCTTGATGTTCTTTATAAAAGACTTCATGTCGAACCGGCGCTTCAGGGTGCGGATCGGAAATACCCTGTCACAAATGTTCGCACTGGACAATGGGATCCCACAGGGCTCCATACTGAGCGTTACGCTATTTTTGATTGCCATTAACGGTGCAGATTCATGTATTCGATTACCTGTACAGAGTTCGATATTTGTCGACGACATTGGTATCTTTGTCGCCGGACAAAAGACTAGTACAATCGAACGTCAGCTTCAGCTGACTATCAATCGTCTCGATACATGGGCAACCGAAAATGGCTTTAAATTCTCGACCAGCAAAACTGTATGTGTCCATTTTAGTAGGAAAAGGGGTGTCCATCCCAATCCTACACTCACACTTAATGGAGCACAGTTACCCTTTACCGATACTGCCAGATTTCTGGGTCTCGTGTTTGACACTCGTCTTACTTGGCGGGCACATTTTTGGTCCGCCAAGAAAAAAGTCGCTCAATTTGTTGCGGGTTCTCAGTCATAAGACATGCGTTGCAGACCGCACTGTCATGTTGCGTTTATATCGTTCTCTAGTGCGCTCTAAGCTGGACTATGGATGACTAGCTTATGGGTCAGCTAAACACCAAGAGATAAGAATTCTTGGCACTGTACATCACACTGGGGTTAGATTGGCCACAGGGGTGCATTTCGCACCAGCCCAATACTAAGCCTGCTGTGTGAAGCAGGCGAACCGTCACTGTACAATCGTCGTAAAATTCTATCCCTGCGGTATATGGCTGCACTTAGTGCCAAGCCAGATCATCCCGCGTATGATCCTATTTTACAAAATAGGCACACAGAGAGCTATGGCAGAAAACCAAGAGCAAATAGGCCTTTTGTTCTGAGGACTTTCGACATTTTGGGCGATATTGGTTTTAATATGCCCGAAATAGCAAGTTTCGTTTTGTGTGCTATTCCACCATGGACACTACCGCATACGCTTGTTAATCTCACATTAACTAGGTTTGATAAAGATACTACGTTGCCTATCAAATACCGCCATGAGTTACAAAGAACACTGGTCCCTAGGTTCGAGGATACTGTTATTTTTACTGACGGATCAAAATCCGGAACCAGGGTTGGGTGTGTGTTCGTTGTCCTGAACCCACGGCAACAGTTTCAGTACCGTCTGCACTCCATAACGAGTGTGTACACTGCTGAGCTGTACGCTATTTTCAAGGCCCTGTGTTTTGTCAGAGCAAATTCGGTCAAGTGTTATCTTGACGGACTCGCTGAGCGCTCTGAACAGTATCCAAGATCCAGATCCAGTGCATCCTCTTGTACTTAAGATCCGGTTGCTACTCCACAATCTGAATGCTCAGAATGTGAGGGTAGAGCTGTTTTGGATACCGGGACATGTTGGTATTAAAGGCAACGAAGCGGCAGATGCAGCTGCAAAAGCCGCCTCTCACAGACCTATGATTGATGTGAGTTTCATTTTTCCAGATGACGCAAAGAGTCATCTGAAACATCTGGTTTTTAGACATGTGGCAACATGAGTGGAGCCGCACACAGAACGTTAAGTTAGGACAGATTAAGGGAGACGTTGAACCATGGGTTTCTTCCTGCAGGATTAACCGCAGGGAGGAAACCGCCATCACACGCCTTCGTATAGGTCACTGTTGGTGGACCCATGGACACCTCCTTCGAGGAGAAGAGTCCCCTATCTGTGAGACGTGTAACACAGATTTGTCTGTGTTACACTTTTTAACTGAGTGTATACAGTTCGAGGATGTCAGGGAGAGGTTAGGCCTGTGCTATGACCTGTCAGTTGCTTTAGGTGACGACAGGGTACTCATGGACAGGCTGATACTCTTCCTGAGAGAATCGAACTTATTGTTTTATGTGTGAAGTCTTGCACCTTATTTTAATGTGTTTCTACATATTGACTGTGATATTCGATGGTAATTGGCCCCTTTACAGCCTCTTACCATCACCCTGAGTCTATTCAAATTTCGAATAGACTTTTTATATTATTTATTTGTGTTTGTCAGTGCAAGATTTCTTTTATGCGTATTTTTAATTATTTTATTTATTTATTTATTGTCTAATATATTGTTTTTAATAAATAGTCTAGTCATTTAAATGGGCTGCGTTAGGCGCAAATAGCCTTTGTTGTTGTGCGCCAAAATTTTTAACTAACTAACTAACTAACAATTTTTTTGTATCTCATTACCTAGATTATGAGAAGGAAAAAGTATACCATGACAATCTTTCCGATCATTCGGGACAATCTATAATCATCGCAATAGAAAAAAAATAAGACTGTATATTCACCTAGTTACATACTGCTTAACGATTTTTCCCAAAAAAATATTTGTTTATTTAAAGAATTTCTTGAGAGTGAAACTTGAAACCAATATATCCTTCCCCAAAAAGTCTCTTAATGGCAATAAAAAGGATAATTACTCCTGGTTAAGCGACGAACTGCCCAAATAAAAAAGCGGGTAGATATTTTACGCAAACTTTCTTTAAAATACGATATTTTTGTAAGCGAATACAAAAGATCAAACGAAGTATATATTATTTTATTATCATTTATTAAAACTTATATACTTACAATTAAATAACAATAAATTATCGAAAATACAACTTTTCACTAACTTAAACTTCCAGCAATATATTATTTTTGACACGTTGTAGTCACTTTATTAGAAAAGGATATGCTTCGTGAGTTTGTGTTTGTATTTTTTATATTGTAAATCACGTAGTTCGTAGTTGCCTATTTCACTAATTAACTGGTTTTCACTTATAGTACATTTGAAAAAAAAAAAGATTCAGTAAATCTGTATATAAGTTCCTTTATGAATTCGATGATTATTTCATTGTGCATGTCTATGATCCTTTTGTAATTCGGGTAGTTGCCAGCAATTCTGAGACATTTATTTTGAACAATTTGGATTTTGTTATAATTTGATATTGAGGTGTTGCTTTATACTGGGCAGGCGTATAGGAGACAGGGTCTGATGATGACCTTATATAAGAGAATTTTGTTTTGCACAGATAAACTAGATTTTCGATTGAATATAGGGAACAATGTACATATATTTGCTGTTGCTGTTTGGGTTATTTTGTTGCAGTGATTTGTAAAGTTAAGTCGTTGGTCCATATGTAGCCCTAAGTATTTTACCGTTGTGTTCCCGTCAATGTCAGAGTCATTAATTTTAATTTTGTTATTTAAGTGTGGCCTTCTTTTAGGGCCAGTTTTACAATTCATGGTTACCTGTTGGTTAGCTCAAATCAATGGCTTACGACATATTTGGAATATAATAATTACCATGTTTCCACGGTAACCACTAGCCAGAACCTTAACAGTCGATTGTAAAACCGGGCATTAGTGAATAGTATAGCTTCGGTTTTAGCATTATTTATTTTGATTTTCCATTTCTCCATGTATTTAATTATTTTATCTGCTGCATGCTTAAGACGATTGATGATGGTACCATACGAAAATATAATATATATATGGTATCTACTAGGAATGACATCGGCTACCCGGGTACCCACTACCCGACCCGTTAAGGTTCTACCCGGTTCCGAGTTTGAACACTCGCTACCCGTTATCTACCCATTACCCGTTAACTAAAGGGTAGTAATTAACGGGTAGTGGGTAATTAACGGGGTGCGGGTAATTAACGGGTAGCGGGTAATTAACGGCGAGCGAAGTATTAATTTTGGAAGTGACCTTTTTTTGCAGATTACTTGGATTTTAGAGGTGAGAATCTTTTTTGCTCATTACTTATATTTTAGAGATTGACAAAATTGAAAAATATACTGTATTTTAAAATTTTGTAGCGGGTAATTAACGGGTAACGAGTAATTAACGAGTTGCGGGTAATTAACGAGTAACGGGTAATTCACGGGTGGCCGGTAATTAACGGGTAGTGGGTAATTGTGGCGGGTACCTGGTTCCAGAAATTTCTAATTCTCGTCATTCCTAGTATCTACACGCCACGATTGAGTAAATATAGCTGTGTCATCTGCGTTAAGCGAGTACTGGACTTTGGTTTATGTAAATACAAAAGAGAACTAGTCCTAGGATTGATCTTTGGGGAACACCAGCTGCTACACTTCTAGTTGTAGATTTGTCATTATACATTTTTACCTGAAATTTCCTGTCCTGTATATCGTATATGAATTAATAAGGTGAATAATGTAGCTTAGGAATTTCATATTAATTAACTGTATTAATCCTTTGTGCCAGACCGTGTCAAAGGCCTGTTCAACGTCCAGTAGTAGTACCATTTCTGTATATTTATTTAGATTGAAACCGTGAGTTATAACATCTACTACTCTGGCCAGTTGTGCAGTAGTTGAATGTCCTTTTCTAAATCCAAATTGTTCGTTGATGATTAAATTGTTTGCATCGACATGGTCACTTATGCTTTTTAGATATATTTTTTCAGCAATCTTACTAAGGGTGTTGAGTAGGCTAATAGGTCTATAACTCGCTGGTATATCTGACGGTTTATTTGTTTTTTTAATTGGGATTAAGTTTGATGTTTTCCATTTCGACGGGAAGTGGGATAGGAGCATGGTGTGATTTATAATTTTGGTGAGGAAGATTATTGATTTAGAGGGTAGTTGTTTTAAAATGCGGCTTGATATGTCGTCGGGGCCAGGAGATTTTTTGTTTTATAATTTCTTTATTATAGTCCTTACTTCACGGGGAGTTGCTATGACTACTTGTTCTGGCACTACGGGATTATCTTTTAAATATTTTTTAACTTGATCACATACTTTTTTTGTAGAGTGAATTGTTCCCAAGTCTACATTTTGCTTATGGACATTTTCAAAGTGGTATGCAAGGATGTTAATGTTGCGATTTTTTCTAACTTCTTGTTTTACAGTATTATTAAATTTGTTATATAGTTTTTTGTATGATATATTTCTGGTTTTTTTATGCTTTCTCCGGAAATATTTTTTTATTCGAATTAGAGCTATTTTACTTGAAGGAAAGACTCTATAGTTCTGTTCGTTTGTCTGATCTAGATTGCTTAAATCGAGCAGGTAGATCATGATCACGTGACAGTAAGAGCAAGTAAGAGCTGTGCTGTCTGATGTTCACAAATGAACGACTATTACCAATGAAAAATATCTCGAAGTTTACATTTTGTTCCGTGGTTGACATAACTTATATCAACAAAGTTAGTTTTTATGAAAGGTTTGTGTAAATAATTTTCTTGTTTAAAATATGAACAAGAAGAACAAAAATTGTATTTAAGGTAATCTATTAGAAAAAATAACACAAGATAATGAGATTCAACACGAAATAAATAGTTCTTCAGACAGTGATAATGAAGATTTTTACACTATTTCTTTTAAATATGAAAAAGAAACGCAAAAGAGCATGCATACAGAACTATTGTGAACAGGTTAATACCTAATTATTACATAATTATTAATCAACGTAATTATTAATCCTAAATTTATTTTGTAGGTGGTAGAAAGTTATTCTCATAAAGAATTTGTACAACACTTCAGAATTAGCAAGGAAATTAGCAGAAATAGTTGAACAGCTTGTAAATAAGTTTTCTGAAAGTAAATGGTTTACAGATCTGAATAGTAATGGTAATAAAATTTTAATAAATAATTTGTCTGATGGAGTATAAAGCTATTTTAATGTTTAGCCAATTCAAGAGCTAATATTACACCATATAAACATATACTTCTATTTTTGTGGCTTGCTGGACATCAGTCGTCATACAGAGACATATCAGATCGGTTTAACCTTTCACTAAGTTCTGTACACGATGTTATCACCAGAGTTATGAAGTTCTTCAATAATCTGGCAGCAGATGTTATTAAACTTCCAACTGTTCTTGAGAGACAAAGAACAAAGGATTTTTACTATCAAACAAATGGATTTTCAAATGTGATGCAAATGATTCAAATGTAAGCAGTAATTATTAGTACCAATAGTAAATCAAACTTTTTTGTCATATTTAATGAATAGGTAGCATCGATGGTAGTCATATAAAAATTGATAAACCATTAGAACGAGCAGTCGATTATGTAAATCGAAAAAGTTATCACTCTATTATTCTACAAGGATTATGTAATGAAAAGTTAAATTTCTTGAATATTTTTATTGGATACCCTGGGTAAGTTCACGATGCTAGAGTGTTTAAGAATTCGCCATTATATACAAAGCTAGAAACCATTTGTGAAGGTAACTTTAAAAAAAATATCTGTGAAATTTTACCTATTTTTTTGAAATTTATAGATGGATACTTATTAGGAAATAGTGCATATTAGGGATGGCAAAATAAATTGAAACATCGATGTATCGATATTTTGAAGTTTTCGATGTCGATGAAAACATCGACCAAAAACATCGATGTATCGATGTTTTCTCGACTTTTTTTTATCATGTTATTAATAAATTTTGCTTACTTATATAATTTAAAACTATATTAATAATAATAATAATACTGTTTATTGACTCAATTCAGTTTTACAGTTTTAGGTCAGTCATATACAATGATTATAAACATGTTACATAAAAAGTTTTATATTAGTTACTTAAATAATAAATTCAAGTTAAAGTAATATACCTATTTGAAGTTTAAAAATGCCTCACCATATCCTCACCAAACAAAAAATAAAATCACTTCTTACATGTAAAATTGCTTTGTAAAATGTATTTAAAGCTAATAATATAGATTTTGTTGTATATGATGTAGAAAGACTAAACTTATATTGCGTATGAGCCTAGTAGTAGCATTTACATCCAATATTTTTGGGGTAAGCCATTTAAAAATAATAATTTTGAGGTTTCCCGCCAATCCATTTCCCCTTTGATCAATTGTAGCCTCAGCTTTTGAAAACAGCCGTTCCGCTGGTGCAGAGGTGGCACTGAGCCCAAGTATTGCTGGGCCAATATATATAATTTAGGGTAAACTAATTTGAGGTCCGACCATAATTCAAGAGGGATTGTTTTGAAATTTGCTGCCACTGGGGTGGAGAGATACATTGAAATTTCAGTATCTAGGTCCAAACTTTGATCTGTCATTTTTTGTTCGACTTTAAAGCGAGTGATTTATGGTGGGCCCATATATCGGAACTACACCCACCCTGGTCATTATCGGAATCTGCAGATGAGGATCCTGGGGAAAGCACGTTGGTTGGTATTGCAGCTAACAGTTTTTTAATTTGAGTGAGGGTTCGGGATGAAGCAATTGGATCAGAAAAATGTATGTTTTTAAATCTCGGATCAAGGAACATTGGTAGTGTTAATAAATGGACATGTTCACGATCTTTGAATCTTGCCTCAAACTCGCTATGAATGTGCGGTACCGCCAATATCCGTTGTGGCGTTGTTGTTGTAGCGAACGGTTGGGTGGAGTCAAGTTTAGGTATCAAAGTAACAACTACTCAAGTCAAAAACTCAATCATTACGTGCATTAAACTAATTTGACAATTTTAAATCTTAGTTTGAAAACATCGATATATTTAGAGTGTGGACCTCGATGTTAAAAAAACATCTGAAACAAAAACTCGATAAATATATAATACTCGTAAAAATATCGATGTTTTTTTTGCAAAATATCGATGTTTTAAACCCATCGATATTTCTTTGCCATCCCTAGTGCATATCCACAAGTGCTGCAGTTGCTGGTTCCTTATAAAGATAATGGTCATCTTACTGCTGCACAGAAGAATTTTAATAAAAAATTAAGTAGTTGCCGAGTGACCATAGAACATACATTTGTACTTCTAAAGCAAAGATTCAGAGACTTGTACCACATAAAACTTAGAGGACATAAACGTATATGTTATTTTACACGAGCTTGTTGTACGTTCCATAATATTGCAAATAAAATTGACATAGAAATTTTTAATGCAGAAGACCCAGTAGATGATGATCAACCTGAGTGTGTAGCACTTGTATCCCCCAGTAGTGGAGCAAAACGTTCACGAGATGAAATATGTCGACAATTATTTTTAAGAAGATAAATAAAACAGCTTGTATATCAAAAATTGTTATTATTAAATTATTTACAAATTGTTAATTTATATTACAAAAATATTTACTTAAGATGTAATATGTCTATAATTGTATGTATATTTTGTTCAACGAATCGAGTTCATCTCTAGCTCGTATCTATGATGATACAAGCTTTTCCAGAAGTGTATGTTGATTAGTTTCTTGTTCATCGTTGTAGTGACTACTGGTAAACTGCTATTTGTTATTTTTTAGAGATTTTCATTTCCTTGACAATGAAATTGATTGGGACGTCAAAATATTTATTATTTGATTTTTGTTATGTCATTAGATTCTGTAGACATTTTTGATAATAAATAAGTTAAAGATAAAGCTACGATTATATTTATTTGTACTACTACATTGGTGACCCCGACGTGATCATATACATGGAAGGTTCAAAAGAAATTAGCAGAATATCTGTCAAACTTCCACCTTTCTGGAGGATTAATCCTGCCGTTTGGTTTCGGCAAATCGAGTCACAGTTCGTGGTATCAAATATCTCGGCTGACAAAACAAAGTATCATTGTGTCGTAGCGGCCATAGATAGCGATGTCCTCGCGGAAGTGAGTGATATTATACTCAATCCTCCGACGGAGGACCTTTACAGTACATTAAAAAGCCGATTCATCGATCGTTTTGTTGAATCTCAAACAGGGAGATTAAACAAACTTTTATATGGATTGGAATTAGGAGATAGACGCCCATCTCAACTTTTGCGACAAATGAAAGAACTATCAAAAGGTAATGTTAAGGACGAAGTTTTGAAATGCCTGTGGATACAACGTTTACCAGCGCATATCCGAACAGGTCTTGTAGCAAATAATAATAAATTAGAAGAACTATCAACTATGGCAGACAAAATTTTTGAATCCACAAAACAAGAAATCGTTTCAACAATAAGCCATACGACTGCACCAGTTGCAAACGAACAGAACAATAATGAAATACAAGAACTAAAAGCAAAAATTCAAGAACTCTCATTTGTAATAAATAAAATAAATCAAAGCAGATCCAAAAATCATTATTTTAATCGAAATCATCAAAACTCAAGATCAAGTGGAGAAAGTGGAATGTGTTGGTACCACCGTCGTTTTGGCCAAGATGCTCGACGTTGCATACCAGCTTGCAATTTCAACAAGAAAAATTTAAACTAAAAAGGCTGCCCGTAATGACGGCAAACGGAGCAGCAAGTACTCGCCGTTTATTTGTTTTCGACCGACTTTCTGGTTATCGATTTTTAATAGACACTGGAGCTGAAGTGTCTGTAATTCCTCCACTGAACCCAAGAAGGAGACCACAAGAGAATAATACATTTCAACTTTACGCTGCAAATGGATCAAAAATTAAGACTTATGGAGAGTCTTAATTTTAAAAATAAATTTTGGTCTACGACGCACCTTCCAGTGGAAATTCATTATAGCTGACGTAAAAAACCCGATAATTGGTGCTGATTTTTTACGACATTTCGATTTAGTAGTAGATATGAAACATCAATGTCTTCAGGATAATATTACACAGCTGAAGGTTTCAGGTGAGTTAACTGCAGTTTTTTCCCCTAGAGTTTCAACGATTCACAATGAAACACCTTTCAGTAAACTTCTATACAAGTACATTGACATAACCAAGCCAACACAAACATTTTCACAAGTTCAACACTCAATTTCATATTCTTACAGAGGGTCCGCCCATAACTGCCAAAGCTCGTAGATTGACTCCAGAAAAATTTAAAACGGCCAAAAAAGAATTTGAATTTATGATCGCGCAGGGTATATATAGACCTTCAAAAAGTAGCTGGGCTAACCTTTTGCACATGGTTAAGATATCTAACGGGGAATGGCGTCCATGTGGCGATTATCGCCAATTAAATTATATTACAGTGCCAGATAGGTACCCCGTTCCTTTTTTACATGATTTTACACATATTTTATATAACAAAAAGATTTTTTCTTCTATAGACTTAACAAAAGCATATTACCAAATTCCTGTAAATCCAATTGATATTCCTAAAACAGCTATTATAACACCTTTCGGACTATTCGAATTTGTACGAATGCCATTTGGTCTCTGCAACGCAGCACAGACTTTTCAGAGATTCATTCACGAGGTGATTTCCGGTTTTGATTTTTGTTTCGCATATATTGACGACATTTTAATTGCTTCCGAAAACTTAGAAACTCATTTGCTCCATCTTGAGCAAGTTTTCTCTTGTTTAAACCTACATGGTTTAACTGTTAATTTATCCAAATGCGTTTTAGGAAAATCAGAGCTAAAATTTTTAGGTCATCTAATATCAAAAGAGGGGATAAAACCTCTACCCGATAGAGTAGAAGCGATTTTTAAACAACCAGAACCTACAACAATTAAGGAACTTCAACGATTCCTTGGTATGCTAAATTTTTATAGATCTTTTATTCCAAATGCTGGTAAACTACAGGAACCACTATACAATTTACTGAGGAAAAATAATTCAAAAAACTCAAAAATAATTTGGAGTGAAGATTTAAAATTATCATTTTTGAAAACTAAACAAAGTTTAGCTGATGCTACAATGCTTACTTTCCCACAAATTGATGCTGAATTAATTTTAATGGTGGACGCATCAAACACTTCTATAGGAGCAGTTGTACAACAGCGCGTAGGGCCTAATTGGGAACCTTTGGGTTTCTTTTCAAGAACCTTAAATAAATCTAAAAGAAATTATTCTACTTATGATCGAGAACTTTTGGCAGCGTATGCAGGAATTAAGTATTTTCGTTTTATTTTAGAAGCACGTTATTTCGTTTTATACACCGACCACAAACCACTTATTTTTGCATTTCGACAAAAACCGGAGAAAGCTACTCCCAGACAATTGAGACATCTTGATTTTATTTCACAATACACGACTGATATTCGATATATTACCGGAACACAAAATATCATAGCAGATAATCTTTCTAGAATCGAAACAATTGATTTTCCGACAGTTTTAGACTACACATTGTTAGCGCAAGATCAAATTTTCGATAAAGAACTACAAAGTTTATTAAAAGACAATACGACTTCATTATCTTTGCATAAATTTACGTTACCTAATTCAAACACCACTCTGTATTGCGATTTTTCAACAAAAAAATTAGTGCGACCATACATCACACCTAAATTCCGTTTTCAAGTTTTTCATAACTATCATAATCTCAATCACCCCAGTGTTAGGAAAACTGTTAAATATCTTTGTTCAAAATTTGTCTGGCCATCAATTTCTAAAGACGTTCAAGTTTGGGCTGGCAGTTGCATAGCGTGTCAAAAAAATAAAATACATAGACACGTGAACAGTCCTTTGGGAACTTTTGCAGTTCCTAATGATAGATTTGCCCATGTTAATATTGATATAATATGTCCTTTACAACTATCGTTAGGTTTCACGTACTGTGTAACTTGCGTGGACCGTTTCACCAGATGGCCAGAAGCTTTCCCAGTTACTGACATTCGTGCCGAAACGGTCGCGGTAGCCTTTTTTAATGGTTGGGTTGCACGTTTCGGCACTCCTCAAAAAATAACAACAGACCAAGGTTCGCAGTTTGAATCCGAACTTTTCACTCACTTGACAAAAATGTTAGGAATAGAAAGACTACGAACAACAAGTTACCATCCTCAGGCCAACGAATTAGTAGAGCGTTGGCATCGAGCTCTCAAAACATCCATCAGATACCACGAAAAAAAAAAGGATGGGCGGAAGTTTTACCCATCGTTTTGTTAGGTTTCCGTTCTGTACTTCGCGAAGATTTAAAAACCACCGCAACAGAACTTGTTTATGGATCCACTATTATACTTCCAGGAGAGTTTTTAATAAAATCAGACCAGGTTCAGAACAGCTTCACATTTTTCTCCAACGGTTACGTACGCATATGAATAATCTAAGACCAGTGCCTACAAGTAGACATGATTCAAGGCCTGTATTCGTATATCAAGATCTTTCTTCCTGCAAATCTGTTTTTGTACGGCAAGATAACGGTTTATCTCACATGAAGTCACCTTATGACGGTCCATTTCCGGTCATCAGCCGTACTCCAAAATTTTTTACCCTTAATATTAAAGGAAAAAACCAAAATATATCTATTGATAGATTAAAACCAGCCTACATATTAACGGACGAAAATTTTCAACTAACAAACTCTAAAAAAACAACACTACCATTTAAAAACAAACAATCATTAAGCAGAACACAAGAACAGCCTGCACCAAAATTTTCGAAATCGGGTCGACAAATTAAATTGCCGGTTAGGTTTCAGGAATCGTTGTCACTCGGGGGGGACTACTGTAGTGACTACTGGTAAACTGCTATTTGTTATTTTTTAGAGATTTTAATTTCCTTGACAATGAAATTGATTGGGACGTCAAAATATTTATTATTTGATATTTGTTATGTCATTAGATTCTGTAGACATTTTTGATAATAAATAAGTTAAAGATAAAGCTACGATTATATTTATTTGTACTACTACATCGTCATGTGAGTAAGTGAAACAGATATAGTATTTTTGTGATTTATTGAAACAAACGTGAGACTCTACTCGATGACCAAACTATACATAGATATATTCTAATTATAGTTCTAATTTTTAAGTTTTTATGCATAGTGCTAATAAATAAAATAAATTTAAATTAAACATTTCATTTTATAAAGTAGCTGATTTTTAACTCTGCCCCTTTCAACTAATTAAAAAAAATTATATTTTATAACAATTATAATTATACCGCACAACTATGTGAATCAAAAGAGATTATAAGAAAGTGAGTGACAACCAGATCTGTGCCAAATACTAAGTAAAATTATTTCAAATATCAAATACCGAGTGTTTGAAATACTTTTTCAAATATTCCAAACCCTGCGGACAACAATGGCAAAACAGGAAGAGCAAAAACATTGTATTTTTGATGAGCAAGTAAATTGTGATTATAATTATAATTATATTTTTTCGATTAGTTTTTGAAGGAGAGCATTTCTTTGCTCCATCAACTGGATAATTCTTTCCCTTTGTTCTTATTTTTTTTCCTCTGTTACGTTCCTGTCGTTTGTCCGCTTTTCAATTGCTTTTTGCATATTTTCTATGTCACTATTAAGGTTTGATCTAATTCTTTGGTATCTAATGGGTGTACTTTCTGGTGTCCCGCTTTTTGAAGAACTTGTGCTTTTGAAATAAATTAATAAAATATATAACATGTTTACCTCCAATGTTTGCAATAACATACGGAGTATTGTGAGTAACCACCAAATTGTCGTCCTCTTTTTGGTTCACGTTTTCACTGCTGCTATCCATTGTGCATGGAAGAATTATACTTGCCCTTTTAATTAAAATATCTGACAACTCCCTGAAATCAATTCAATTATAAAGCAATTAATATAAATATATTCATTACATAAAGGTAAGTACAAATATCAAAATATACTTGCCTTTCAAAAGGGCAGTGTCTTTTTGCTCTTCCGGTTTTTCCATTGTTGTCAACCATTTTTTTTTTATATGCTCTTTCTAAACTCTTTCATTTCGATTCACAATATTGCGGTGTATAGTTATAGGTGCTATCAACAATGTTTAATTTACTTGATACTATTTCCCACATTTTCTTTAAAGACTTTATTTTTCTGTTTTCTACTAGCTCTTTTTTTATTTTTATACTATTCAAACAAAATTTGGGTTCCTCTTGTGACCATTCGACGTGCTCTTTTTCTACCTCACTACTAGAGTTCTGTACTTCACCACCTTCTGTATTTCCATTAATATCTTCAGTTTTATCATTAAACTCTTCATATACTATTCGTAAAAATTGATTAGCATTAATTTTAATCAAAGCGTCTTTCTCCATCTCAACACTTCCTATTGGATTTTCGTAAGTATTAGTATCTAAAAGATAAAGCCAGTATATATTTTATGTTTATTGATTAATTCTTAATTTGTTTACTTACCAGATCCATCCAAAATATAATTGTTATTCTGAATATCGCGTAAAACCGCGTTAATGATTGACATTTTTTACTGTTAAAAATAAATATATTAATGACACGTAAAATTTCTTTAAAAAAGTTTATAAGGTAATAATATAATTTACTGCGTATTACCGTTGATGTATTACGTTGCTAACATAAACTTATCAACTAACATAATCTTGGTCTGTACTTGTCAAAACACTTCTTTATTTTGGAGGTTATATTTCCTGCTCTACTTTGCTGTACTCTATCTGCTCCATCTCTTGAGACCGAGCAAGTTTAGACTGCTAGATGTGATTTAGCGTAAGTTGCTCTGGACAAACGAACACTACTATACCAACTATTCTTACACAAACGAACGCCTAAAATGTTAATAGACTTTCTCTTATGTGATCTAAGCAGACAAACGAACAGACCTTATGTGTTTAGGTGAAACTTCCTCTGTTGGTATATTGGTTTTGTATATTGTTTTGTGTATATTTTTTGTGTTTTATAATTATGATTTAAGTATACACATATAAACTTAGAAAAACTACAATATGTAAACCAAAAGATTATGTAATATTTACCACAAAGTAGTGGTAAATATTATCAATTATATTTTTATTTTTTATTCATTTTTTTTTTTTTTTCACATAATTTGTTTATTTATTTTTATTTAGTTTTGTCTAATAAATCTTTATGCCATTTTATTATAATTTCTATTATTTATTATTAAGTTGTTCTTATTTTAAAAAAAATGAAAATTATTGTATATGTGTAAGTGTTGAAATGAATGACAAAACACTTAATAGAAATCTATTTTATTTAAAACTGTCAGAACAATAATTAACTGTCAAACTATACCGAATTTCTTTTCTTGTTTTTCATGGCACACTACACACCCCCTTGCCAGTGTTTGAAAATCACAAATTTACAAACATGAATAATTTACCTGTAACATGTCATAAATAAATAAATAAATATTATGTAAAATATACTGTTATGGACAAAATTTAAAAAAATATATATATAATAATGTTTAGGAAAGACCAGCTTGAAAAAAATTTTGAAATTTAATTTTTCTGCCAGATCTTGTATAATAGGGAGTGAGGATCGTATCTTGATCGGCAGCTTCGTGGTTTGTCTGAAGAACTAGGTTTTCTACAGGCCGCTGGCCGCTTGCATCCTGCAGAATGTATGCAGGCTTCACTCTATCAATAGAGACCCTGACGTCTTTGTCGTGAATCCGTACGACAAATGTTTTAGAGTCTCGCTTAATAACCCTGAATGGGCCGTCGTATGCACTACGAAGAGGGCCGGCCAAAGCGTTGTGGCGAACGAAAACATGCTTCGCAGTAGTGAGATCTTTAAATATGAATGTTTTCTTCTCACCGTGCCTACTTGCTTGACAAGGTCGCAGTTTTTGGATATGACGACGTAAGTCTACGACTAACCCTTCACTTGTGATGGTCTCTTGGGCTTCTTGCTTGCCGCGAGAGGAAAGAAACTCTCCTGGGAGACGCAGAGACTCTCCATATACAAGTTCTGCTGCTGTTGATTCAAGGTCTTCTCGCCACGCAGCGCGAATAGCAAGCAGGATTACAGAAATTGTCTCCGACCATCGTTCTGTTTCGTGACATTTGATGGCTGCCTTCAATTGTCGGTGAAAACGTTCGACCATTCCATTGGCTTGAGGATGATATGCCGTAGTTCTGTAGTGGATCGTACCAGTTAAATTACATAATGATTTAAACAGGCGAGACTCAAATTGGCGACCTTGGTCTGTTGTCACTCTTATTGGCGCTCCAAATCTACATATCCATCCTTCATAAAATGCACGAGCTACGGTAGCGGCTTCTTGATCTGCTAGGGGGAAAGCTTCCGGCCATCTCGTGTATCTGTCGATAGCTGTGAGGCAATATTTCTGACCTTCAGAACTTGGTAGTGGACCTATGAGATCTAGGTGTACATGTTCAAACCTAGCACTGGGTAACTGAAAATTCCTTAGCGGTGCTGAGACGTGTCGAGTAATCTTATTTCTCTGGCACTGTATACAGCAACGAACCCATTTCCTGCAATCTGATTTCATAGAAGGCCATACGAATCGTTCAGTCATCATTTTCACTGTAGCATTGATGCCTGGGTGTGCTAAACTATGAACGGAATTGAATGCTTGCTGTCGATATTTGTGAGTGACATATGGCCGTGCTGAGGCTGTCGAAACATCGCATACTAGATCTGCTTCGGATCCGGGTACTCGTACCTTCTTTAACACAAGTCTTGTTGAATTCTGAAATAATTTATTTAATTCGACGTCTGTCTGTTGGTCTCGCGCTAGGGCTTCATAGTCGATGGCTGCTGATACCGTATCAATTCGCGAGAGAGCGTCGGCTACAACATTGTCTTTGCCTGAGACGTGTCCAATGTCTTACTTCCGTCGCGCCTAGAATGCATTTGGCTGGATTGATCACGATTCCATACTCGTTCAGACGTTGAAACAATACCTGAAGATGTTCTTCATGTTCTTCTTCCGATGTCGAAGCTACGAGAATATCATCGATGTAGGCGAAAACAAAATCGAAGTCCCTCAAAACTTCATCGATAAATCTCTGGAACGTTTGCGCTGCATTTCGTAGGCCAAAAGAAATGTACATGAACTCGTACAGACCGAATGGCGTTGTAATGGCCGTTTTAGTAACATTTTCTGGATTGATGGGTACTGGGTACTATGCTCGCACCAAATCAATTGTCGAGAAGATCTTTGCACGAGCGAGTCCATGTGCAAAATCTTGTATGTGTGGTACGGGGTACCGGTCAGGAACTGTCCGCGCGTTCAAGGCGCGGTAATCACCACACGGGCGCCACTCGTCATTACCCTTCTTCGGCACCATGTGCAGTGGCGAGGACCATGGGCTGTCGGATGGACGTGCGATTCCCAATTTTACCATAGCATCGAACTCTCGACGGGCGACCTTCAAGCGATCAGGTGCGAGACTTCGCGGCTTAGCTGCTACGGGTTGTCCAGGAGTGGTGCGAATATGGTGTACGGTCAAATGCTTTGGCGATGTACTCTGAATGCCTGCGGGCCTAGTTATTGCAGGAAATGACGCCAAAAGTTGTCCAAATCTTCCGGGAACGCTGACGGTTTTGACTTCGCTAGCTTCTACACTTGTTAATCGTCCTGGTGCAGCTAACGTTGTTTCTGTGTCGATCAAACGTTGTCAATGTCAACCAACAGACCATAATGGGACAGCAAATCAACGCCAATGATCGGTTTAACTACATCGGCTATGACAAACCGCCAAGTGAAGTCACGACGAAGACCAAGGTTCAAACATAGGGTGATAAACCCGTAGGTTGCAATAGGTGATCCGTTTGCGGCTGTCAGCACGTATGTTGTCTTCGCAGGATTGTTTGATGTTGCAATCCTGGGAAAAACGCATAAGTCCGCACCTGTGTCAACGAGAAACTGTCGCTTTGTCACACGATCGGTAACCAAAAGTCGGCGCGATTTTGTTGGGATTTTGTCATCGTTGGCCGTGCTCAATGACTGCCCACTTCGTTTCCCGACGAATAGCTGCATGGTTTCACACATTTTTTTGCTTTATCGCCAAATCTGCGGTGGTAAAAGCAGTTTGGCGACTGACGAGATGTAGATCGCGCTCTTGGTCGACTAGCTGATCTTCTTCGTGGACGATATCTGGACGGGCGTTGCAACTCGGTTACCTGCCGTTGTAGCTCGTCAATTTTGCGTACCAGATCTTCTGTTGTGTTATTATGCACGACAGCTGATACGTTTGTCTGTGGCGACACCTCCATGATTTTGTCCGCGAGACGGGCCACGCTGTCTAAATCAGTATCTGCTTGGGTCGCCAATATTGCCTGCAGGTTAACTGGTAAGCGACCGATCCATAGCGTCCGGAGGAGTGTATTTGTTACGGTACTACCGCCGAGATCGCGAAGTTGACGTAAGAACTGCGATGGTTTGCGGTCGCCTAGTTCCTCTCGTTCTAACAGTTGCTTCGTTTTTTGTTCTTGAGTGGACGAAATGCGTGCTATTAACTCGTCTTTAATAGTTTTATATTTATTTGTGACCGGTGGTGAAGCAATTATATCCTTAACTTCAGCCGCGTATTTTGCTTCTAAATTTCCGATCACATACGCGTATTTTGTATCTTCTTTCGTAATCCCGTTTCTTGCAAATTGTCCTTCCAATTGTGCAAACCAAAGAACAGGGTCGGCTGGCCAAAAAGGCGGTACGCGAACGGAAACCCGATTTATATTAGATTGTTCTTGAGGATCTGTCATATTTTTAAAAGTTAGTGCACACACAAAATTTTTAAAAAAATACATAGCAAGAACACTAGACTTCGCACACGTCACACCAGTCTTTTTTTTTATCACGTCGGGTCACCACTTAGGTGTATAAGCGTGTGTAAGTGTTGAAATGAATGATAAAACACTTAATAGAAATCTATTTTATTTAAAACTGTCAGAACAATAATTAACTGTCAAACTGTATTGAATTTCTTCTCTTGTTTTTCATGGCACACTACATATATTTTAGGAGCGTTGTAAAGGAATGATCTTTGCCCGGCTGTTTTATAGAATTTTTTTGTTAATGCTAAATTTTTGTTTCGTGTTTTATACTGATGTTGCAATTTTTCAATGTGATGTTGATTTTTATTTATGTATTTTAGTACTGTGAATTTATATGTCTGTTCTAATGTGAGTATTTGGGATTCTTCATACAACTGTTCAAAAGAACAATTTATTGGTTTTTTATTATTATTATTATCAAATAGATACCAGAGCGGAAGCCAAGGCTTGTGTTGCTCCAAATTGAAATTAAATATTGTAAAGCTAACATTTTAAGTAGTATAGCTATGCCGATTCTAGCTCATCTACCCTACGAAACCCTGAACTATTTGATGTTCGTAAGAGTTGGAGTTGACATCCAACCGTGAGTCACGAACCCCATTCCAACCCCAAAACCTGATTCCAACCCTAGCGCTCAATCCTATTCCAACCCCTAACGTTCAACCCTATTCCAACCCCCAGAGCGCCAACCGATCAGTCACAAAGTGCAAAGACACATCTTGTATAAAATAGTAAATTAAATTAATGAATGTAATGAAAATGCTAATGTAAATCGTGGACGGCCTCAAAATTTACATTTACACATAAACAAACATTGTTATTTCTAAAAAAAAGTTTAGGTGTCAATGAATTTTGTTATTTCTGAAAAAAAAGTTTGGGTGTCAATGAATTCAGACCTTCCTCAATGTATTAATTTAAAATGCAAATCGTAGCAATACATTCAGAATAATAATCTTTCTTCAACAAACCTGTTATTGTCTGGAATGCAGACGTGACGAAAATTTGAAAAAGAAATTAACATTCCTAAGTATTTTGGTTACAAATATTGTTCGAATATATATCTATTATTGTTAAACACAATTTTATTCTTTATTTTATGTTTTGCATTACATTGCGTAACACATTTTTAGAAATTTTGTTGCAAGCAATAGATAAGGAAATAATTTGATGAGTTAATACCAAAGAAATTTGTTTGAGTATATAAGTTAGAGAGTTTACGTTATATTATTTAGTTGAAAATACAGCTAGATACTAGAAAGGTTGTTGATAATTCAAAAAATAATTGTGAATTAAGTTATATTTTATTATTTACATCTTGATCGATGTGTATACAACACTTATACATACTTATACATCATGAATAGTATAATAATTGCAAATAACTCATTTTCGGGTACATCAAAAACAATAGTATCAATGGATGGAAATGTGGAAAAGTTTAGTTTTTCATTATTAAATAATACATCTAAATATGAAGAAGAAGGAACCAGTAGGCCTTTTGGAAGAATTAATAAGAGAAAAGCTGATGAAATGGAAACTACATGTAAAGATAAAATAGTAAATATTATCTCAGATGCCGAACGAACACTTACGACTTTTGAAGGAATTAATAAGAGGAAAGTTACTAAAATAAATAAAAATCTTGATAAAAACATAGTTGAAGAAAAAGAAGTAAAAGAAGAAGCAACACTTCAAACACCTAATAAGACGAAGAATGCTGATAATGGTAGAAAAAAATCGATTCTAAAATCGATGATAAAAGTAGGAAAAAGACAAGGAAAATAAATAAGAAAACAAGTAATATTCACGATGTGTCTCAAAGTTATTCTTGAAGACATTTTGTTTTACATTACAAGACATCTAACTTCATTAAAATCAGACGCATAAAAATCTGAAAACAAATGTACACTAATAATATAATAATAATAATAATAATAATATATCTCTTTATTTGCACAAAATATATACACATATATATAAATAGACAAGATAAAATAAGTATAAAAACAAACAAGAGTAAATCACCCCCCTAAATGGTTTAATATTTGGGGAGTGTACACCACTAATACCGTAAGGTATGCGTGTGGTATCTATATATTAATTAATTCTATATAATTATTCTAATGTATATCGGACTGTGCACTTAATGAAAAGAATGAAATGGAGTACAATACAATTTAGATTTTATTTTTATATGAAAAAAGATAATCAAATTTTAGTAACAAGAATTTCATCTATTTTATTTTGATCTAGTTGTAAAATCCAGGTTTTAGCAATTTTAACTGTTTGTTTCCCCAAAAGCATTAAATTATTTTCATTTAAATAGTTATTAAAATTATTATAAATTTTAGGTATAAAATAGGTGAAACATCTTTGACCAATGGTTTTTTTAGTTCTAAACAATAATGCTTGACCAACATTTCTGGTATTATATTCATGGGATGTTCGTTGAATGGGTAGTTGCATTCTATACATGTATTTGATTATACTTAAAATATATAATTGCCTAATGGTCATTATTTTGGTTTCTGAATATAATTTTTCAGAACAGTAATAAAGTGGCTTCCGAAAAATAGTTTTTAGGATTATATTTTGTATAACAGATAATCTCTTGATATGACTATTAGCTGCACCTCCCCATGCAACTATACCATATGTAAGTACGGATTGTACCAAGCAATAGTAAAAATTAAGCAATAATATAGACCATACTTCCAGGTTGGTGACATTTTAAACCTAATTTTTATTCAAAGCAATTGTTTATTTATGCAAACGAGTTGCGTTGTTTTGCCGGAAACGATTAACATTCCATCTGGGTGTGAATAACATTCTAACATTTAATAATAAACATTAACTATTGAATTAGCATATATTTCCATATTTTTACTTATTTTTCGGGTATATATAGGTGCTGCTTTGATTAAGTTAATCAGTTTTATTTTAAACTAACAGTATCAACACTATAAATGGCTTCTTCAACGTTTGAAAAGTTACGTTCTCTTGCAACCTACAAACCATACTCAAATCTGACGTCATTGACAGTAGGTGAAAATTATAAAGTTTTCTCACTGAAGAAAGTTCTTACGAAAAATTTCGGAGAAAAATTGTGCGTTGAATTGGAAAAATCCATAGTCTTTTTGAGTGAACGATATAATATTCTAACCGCAGACGATTTACAAAATTTAAATAAAGCAGCTGCTGAAAATAAACTCTGGTTAGTGAAAAAGTGTGTAATTGGGAAGACAATTATAATAGACTTTATAAACGAGAATGTGCTACCATCCTAGGAGGTTTGTAAAAAAGTCTTTATATTTTTGGTGTGGTTGCATGGCTTACGACAATGAAATAATTTCTCCTTGTAAAAATACATCACATTGTTGTGTGCTGGAGTTTAACAGCAAGTGTGTTGTTGGATCAGCATTTTTATGGAATCAACCATACATTTTTAAAAATGACTCCTGAACAATATAATGCATTAGTATATGATTATATTAACAAACTTCATAAATTGAAACGTGATATTAAAACGTATGATAATTTTCAACAAATAAATCGCAATTTTAAATTTCTAAGTATAAAAGATGCGAAAAGTTCACTTCAGCGAAGATCCTCCAAAAATACATCACATGTTCGTCTGGGATTTTGCGTACAGAGCAGCACGTCGCAGCCCCTACATTCAGGATGTAATTGATCGTAACAGGTTTAAGAAAAAAAATTTAAAATTATCATTTCTAATCAACCCAATATTAATAAAAAAAATGAATAGATTTGTTAATAATAATAATAATAAGTAGTTTTTATGAAATGATTGTAATTGAAGGTAGTATTAGACAATAAAAATGGTTTAAAAAGTTACAAGTGTATTTATTTTATTTCTCCTTGTGTGCGTGTGTGCGTGCGTGCGTGCGTGTGTGTGTGTGTGTGTGTGTGTGTGTGTGTGTGTGTGTGTGTGTGTGTGTGTGTGTGTGTGTGTGTGTGTGTGTGTGTGTGTGTGTGTGTGTGTGTGTGTGTGTGTGTGTGTGTGTGCGTGCGTGCGTGCGTGCGTGCGTGCGTGCGTGTGTGTGTGTGTGTGTGTGTGTGTGTGTGTGTGTGTGTGGGTGTGTGCGTGTGTGCGTGTGTGGGTGTGTGGGTGTGTATAACTTAAGGGAAATGTTAGTTATAGGAATATTGTTTAAAAATAAAATAAATAAAACTAAAATATTTGTATAATATATTTTTATTTAAACTTAAACAAACATATACATTATTAAATACAAGAATTTAGAAATCCTCAAAAAAAAAATCGTTAATTTCATTTTCTATTTTATTTGAAACTACATTATTCTTATTAATTTTATCACTACATTTGAAACAATCTTTTGTCATCGCTGTATAGCAACCAACAACATCTTCATTAGATCCCCATCGCTTAGAATGGCTACGGCAACATAGATACTGTTGGAATAGTTCATTATCTTTCCAAGATTTTGGAAATCTGTTCCACTGACCATTGATTTGCTTTCCGGCAAACACCATAATAAATTCTATTGGTAGCTGAGCAATGTCTTCTTCATTCATTAAATTTAATATACCACCACAGTTGTAAAATTCTTGAAATGCGTTAAAAGCGGTAAATTTTCTCTTAAACCATTTTAATAAACCTTTAACATTCCGCACAGCACAATTATTACGGTGTAAATTACAATAGTCTTTGTTGAATGGTTCATGAATTTCAGATAGTTTCGGACAACCATAATCTTCTAAGTTAATAATCCTTTTCTTATGTAGAATTTCTTGTAACCAACATACCTTTTCTAAACCTTTCACGTATATTTTTTTTACTTCATCGCCAGCCAGAAGATTTACAACTGTAGTAGGAAACTCAGTGTATGATTCATTGCCAGAACACCATTCCAAACTGTGATAATTTTTAGTTACCCAGCGAGCGTTTTCTTGGTTTTCACGGCTCAGACTGAACCATGGACATGGTGGTTTAAACAATTTTGTTGTACACACTTCATTTTCAACATTAATTATTGATAGTTCTTTACATATGAATTCATTATTCTCTTGTAACTTGAATCCTTGTAGATCGACAATGAAGGAGCTCATGATTTTACACGTTGAGATTCGAATGCAAACTGAAATAAAATGTTACTCCACGTTGCTTTTATGAATCCAGCTGTTGTGTTTTTTATCAAAGCCAAGCCACTTTACATAAACCTTATCCTTCTTACGTTTAAGAACTTTTTCCACTAAAAATACGTTGGGGTGCCTGACCTTCTGTAGTTCTTGAAGGTAAAACCCCCCCTCTATTGGTTGATTTGCATAGTCTTTCAGGAGATATGTGAGAGGATTAGTTAAACGTATTTTCGAAATTGTAAATATTTCATTGGACCAATTTGGAGTGTATCCTTTTTTAAATTCACTTCGATGTTTACTTATACGCACAAGGTCACCAACTTTAAACTTTGATTTTTTATCAATCTGTTTAATGTGATTATAACGACCCTCTAACAATTCTTTTTCATTTTTCTGCGTAACATCAATCGGTTTCATGTTTATTGTCCTATGTTTTGTCGTGTTGTACATGTATATTATGTCTTGTAATAAATTCAACCATTTGTATGTACCTCGAAAGCTGAATTCTTTCCACATAAGTGATTTGAGTGTACGATTAACTCTCTCTACAATACTTGCTTTTTTGCTGCTAAACGTTGAATAATGGTTTACGTTGTATTTTTGCATTAACTTTTTAAAATTTTTATTGTAAAATTCTTTCCCCATATCAGTTTGAATATTTTTAGGAATTCGCTTATCCTTAGAAAACATTTTCTACATGGCTTTAGAAACTTCAACACCCGTTTTAGATTTAACCGGCTCGGTCCACACATGCTTTGAAAAAATGTCAATTACCACTAGTATGTAACGAAAACCTTTATTTTCTCGTGCATATGGAAGCATTTCCACTAAATCGGCTTGAAAAGTTTCATCTAACCCTTTAACGATTACACGTCTTCGTTTAAAATTTATCCTTGCCGGACGATGTAGCTCATTTACGATGTGACGTTTAACTTTAGACATAATTTTATTCAGATGTTTTAGAATCAATAGTTGTAGTAGTGGTAGTAGTAGGTTCAGAAGATGACTGAAAACTGGATGTTGAAGACTTCTCTTTTCTAGAGGATAGTTCTATGTTTAAATGTTTTACTATTATTTCAATATAATCAACCAGAGTATTTAATACTTTCTTAATATCATCGTTATAGTTCAATATATTATCACTCAACGATTTCATTTGTAATTCCGATTTACTAGAAAGTTTTTCAAACAATTCGGTGAGAAATTTTTTATTTACAGCATCATTGTCATCAACTGGATGACTAATGTTTGTTATTCGTTTGTTGTGAAAATCATAAACATCATCATACTCGTCATAATCAACATCATGATGATGACGAAATTTCTTTGCGTGATGTCCAAACTTGTTGATGGGCATTTTGAAACTAAATCTGATCTATAGTTTTAGCTTCTTTTAACTCTTCTATAATAGATACAATTTCGTTATTGTGATTGTTGTTTCCAGCTGCTTGCGATGCCAGCAAAAGCTTCAATCTGTCAACAAGTTCATTTGGATCGTCCCAATGCACATAGTCCACAGGATTGTTATTAAAATTTTTAAATAACCCTTTTCCGCTTCGCAATTTAGGTTTGGTTCTGGCTATTGTCAATGGTTTAATAATGGTTTTATGCTTCAACGAACGAGTTCCTTGCACTTGTTCACTAGGGTCGTAGTTTCTTCTATGAAGGCTTGTTCTGTTTATAATATCTTGATAAATTTTCTCATCAGACTTTTTATAACCTTTAGGAACTTTTTTAAAAAGTAATTCATAAAGACCTGGTGTTCCAATATATTTCAACCCATCTATTATTATATTCTTTCCTTCAAACTCAACAACAGTGTTGCCGAGTTTGAATTTTTCAGATATAGGATCATGCTTTATGCCTGTCTTATTATCATACATATCATCTAGATCTGTAATCATACCTTCTATATATTCGCGGGGTAGGGGGTCATATTGTTCAAGATATTCTCGCCATGCTGGTGTAGACATGGTTTGAGCTATTACATTCGATAAATTTACATCACTAGTAGAACCGTCATTGTCATCGGGTAAACTTTCAAATATAGTAGGTGCTCTGCTGGTATCGCGTAAAGCGGATACAGTTGTACTTGTACTATTATCTAGCAAATTATCGTTTTCAAAAAATGCAGTACTATGAAAATTTGGAAAATTTATTCTACTCAACTCGTAATCTTTCCCTTTTTCAGTTTTAGGTTCAGTCTTCAAATTTTCCTGTTTAACATCATACAGTTGCCCTGACAATTCTTTTAGTTTTTTTGTAACCGGTTCATATGATTTCTCAAGTTCAATTCCTCGTTCCATGTCGCCCTCTTTTAAGGCTTGAAGTTTTTGCCTAACAACTTTTCTAGCACGTATCAACCTCTTTTTTAAATTTTCTTCCATTTTATAAACAGGTTAGAAACAGATCTGTAAGTGTTTATAAACGGCTTAAAAACAGCTAAAACAGGTAAAACAGGGCTCTTTTCTCAAACTAGTCTGATTAATTACTGAAGAAGATCTCCAACGGTAGCTACTGTTTATTTGTCAAGTGTCTAGTACCAATAGAAAAACATTTTCATATTACCTTTAAAAAGAGTATCTTTTGCTGATATTATTTACTTAAACTCAATTATTTGAACTGAAAAATCTGAAAACGAATGTACACTAGTCCGGACCATACCTCCAAGGTTGGTGACATTGTAAACCTAATTTATATTCATATGAATTGTTTGTTTATGCAAACGAGTTGCATTTTTTTTTTTGCTGGAATGGCATTGTAAACCTAATTTTTTATGCATATAAATTGTATGTTTATGCAAACGAGTTGCATTTTTTTTTTTTTGCCAAAAACGATTAATATTCCGTCTGCGTGTTGTTATTAACACCCAGACGGAATATTAACCATGACATTCCATAATAAACATTTATTTATTGCATCACAATATATTTTTTCATTAGGGCGTCTTACTGATATTATTTACTGAAATTGAATTATTTATCCAGTATTATAAAATGATCAAATCCTTTTCTGTAACGACCCTTGTTCAAATCACACTCTTTGTTGATTAACAGAAATCCATAGTTCTCACGCCAGCAATATGAACATATGTTTTTTAATTGATTAAAAGTCATATCTGATCCCACGTGATCGGTGTACACATGTTTTAAATTCAATTCATCCTGTCGAAAAAGGCAAATTAAATTCGCGTTGTCACGCAGAAGGTGCTTGGGAATTCGTGTATATGATTGACAGAGATAGAGACAGTCCAGATATCTATGTCTTCCTCTTACAAAATAGTCAAGTATAACATTTTGTTTCTCACAAACAATATCATCAAAAACAAAGACTGTATTACATCTGGCTTCCGAGGGAGGAATTATTTTGTTATCATCACTATATGCATTAAACGTAATACCTTTTATAGGTTTCAATAGCTTTTCCAAATACTCGTATTTAGGTTGATATAACGTTTTGGAATAAATGTTAACATTTTCAAAACGTAATCCGTTCAGATGTTCAATCAACGCAATGATTACATTTGTTTTTCCACAACCACTTGGTCCTGCTATCAAACATCTAACAATGGAAGGTAATAAGCTGCTATGTCGTTGCTGTCGTTTACATTCGACATCACAATTTTTCACATCTAATGTTTGAGAATGTTTTACCACACGCATGATGATAGTTCACTGTAAACTAATAGATATATACGTAAACATTATAATTTATTTCATCATTTGTGATGTACATACGGAAGGGTACGTATCGCAAACGGGGTGCAGGTTTACTAAATACGCTAATAAATAAACTCCCAATCGAACTTCACATACCCGGTTATAGATATTGTGGTCCTGGCACACGTTTAGAAAAGCGTTTTTTACGGGGTGATAAAGGTATAAATCAGCTGGACGAAGCTTGCAAACTTCACGATATTGCATATTCCTTACATAAAAATCTTGAAGAAAGACAGAAGGCAGATCGTATTTTAGCTGAAGAAGCTTCCCAACGTCTTAAATCACCAGACGCATCGTTCGGTGAAAAACTAGCATCTTTAGGTGTAAAATCTGCAATGAAAGCTAAAGTTAAATTAGGTATGGGTTGCAAGACTATTAAACGAAAATCTATGAAACGGAAAACGGGCAGAGCATTATCATTTCGAGACGTAGTGAAACGAGCTCGTTCGGCAATTAAGAAAAGTAAACCATCAAATGTGATGAAGGCGTCTCAAATAGCGTTTAATTCGGTGAAGAGAATCAAGAATAAAATTGGTACACCGAGAGTTATACCAATACCTAAATCAGGTGGTTTTCTTCCTTTGATACCTCTTTTTGCAGGACTTAGTGCCCTCGGAGCGTTGGGAGGAGGTGCAGCTGGTATAGCTAAGGCTGATAACGATGCTCGTGCAGCTTCTCAGGAATTGAAGGAAAAGCAAAGACATAATAAAACGATGGAAGGTATCGCTGTAGGTAAAGGATTGTACTTGAAAACACATAAAAAAGGTTATGGAATGTATTTGAGAGCACCATCTAAAAAAAGGGGTGATGGTATGTACTTGAGAGCTCCATCAAAATCAAAAAACTACCAATAAAGTTACCAAAACGTGCCCTCACTAACATTGACATAACCAAATTTGCGGAAAAACTAAAATTATCATATTTTCGTGGAACGTTTATGAGAAATGAGCTACCGGCAAAAATAAAAAATATCGAGATGGGTGTTATAAATTTAGATGATGTTGATGGACCAGGTACTCATTGGGTAGCATACAAAAAAATATGGTAATGAGGCTACATATTTTGATAGTTTTGGTAACTTGAAACCTCCAATTGAAGTAGTGAAATATCTCAACTGTAATATAAAATATAACCATGATGCACATCAAACTTACGACGCTCTGAATTGTGGACATTTATGTTTAAAATTTTTGTATGAAAACGAATAAAAGATAAAATCTGTATAAAAAGTATTAGTTTTACTATAGAAATCATGTCGAACACATTCACCCTTACACAACGCAGTTCTGTGTTAACTGCTGATATTAATCCTGCCATTGACTTGGATGATGGTGAATATGTTCTCGGTTTAACAAATTTCGAGTCGTACAATTCAATTCCAAACATCGAGGAAGGCGTTAATAACTGTTTTTATTTTGGTAACAAAAAATGTGAATTACCAACAGGATCGTATGATATTAAAGATGTGAGATCATATATAAACAAGTGTATTCAAATGAAAAATTCTGATTCTGATCAATCTAAGAAGGACTCTTTGATACTTAAATCGAACAGAAGTACGTTGAAATGTGAAATTTTAGAAAGTCAAGACATAGATTTCAGTAAAAATGATACTTTTAGAGAATTATTCGGGTTTAAACCTCGTGTTCTTGAAGCCAATAAGGTGCACATTGCAGATTTTCCAATAGATATATTGAAGGTTAATTCTTTGTGTATAACATGTAATTTAGTCTCAGGCTCCTACAATAACGGTAACGCAACACATATAATTCATGAATTTTTTCCTAACGCTGAACCCGGTGAAAAAATAATTGAAAGCCCACAACACGCTATCTACTTGCCAATAAACACGCGGAGAATTAGTTCGATTATAGTACAAATACAGGATCAAGATGGAAATTTGGTTAATTTCAGAGGTGAAGTCGTTACGTTAAGGTTACATCTGAAGAAAATTTCAAAATATGGTGATTAAATATAATCAACCCCAGCGTATCCAGATAGTTAATGAGTTGCAGAATCTTCAACAAGCTAGTTCGTTGAGGTCAGTCAAACGATTAACATCGGAAAATAAAAAATTTCTAGAGTCTCTAGGATTTAAAATTAATTTTTAAAATTAAAAATAAGAAGAAGAAAAACAAGAAATCTATCACAATAATTATTTGGATCAGAATTAAGTTTGATTCAATTTTAAAGAGTAAAAATAATATATTTTGCATAAAGAAAAATGGATTTTAATATTTTAAATGTCACTGAACGTGCTATAGAAGATAGTGCAATTATAAATGCTGAAAGGCACACACATCAACCCTATTCCTCAACAACTTTTAACCACAATGATGAGATAAGAATTGCACTTTCTCAACAAGATGCGTATACTTTACCGTGGAACAGTTTGATTTATATCGAAGGACGTGTAACTAAAGAAGATGGTACCCCATCAACCACTGTAAAATTTACAAATAACGGTATAGCATTTTTATTTGAAGAGATTCGCTATGAACTCAACGGTGTTATAATTGACAAAGTTCGTAATCCAGGAATTACAACCACTATGAAATCATACATTTCATATAATGAAAATGAGAGCAAGGCATTGAAAAATGCTGGATGGTATGGATGTTCGAAAACGGCTCAAGATCTAATAGACGAAAAAGGATATTTCAATGTTTGCGTACCGCTTCGAATGATGCTTGGATTTGGTGAAGATTTTCGAAAAATTATAATGAACTTGCGACAAGAATTGATCCTCATACGTAGTAACACCGATCATAATGCTTTGATAAGTACAGTTGATAATGAAAAAGTTAAAGTTGAAATAAGTAAAGTCCAGTGGAAAATTCCTCATATTTCAGTAGCAGATGCGCAACGGTTAATGTTGTTGAATTTACTCAATGTTAACGCAGAATTGCAATTAGCGTTCAGAAGTTGGGAGCTCGTTGAATATCCTCTTTTACAAGAAACTCAACAACACACGTGGGCGGTAAAAACAGCTTCACAACTAGAAAAACCTCGTTTCATAATTTTCGATTTACAAACCGATGCGAAAAATAATATAACTAAATGCATGAGTAAATTTGATGCTTGCAACTTGACTAACATAAAGTTACACTTGAATTCTGAAATGTATCCATATGATAATTTAAATTTGAACTTTGAGAAAAATTATTATGCTATCTTATACGAGATGTATGCACAGTTTCAATCATCTTATTACGGTCGAGAAAACGAACCAATAATGTCACCGAAAGATTTCAAAAAGTTCGCTCCATTAGCTGTCATAAATTGTTCTTTCCAGAATGAAATGTTAAAATCTGGATCTGTGGACATTCGTTTGGAATTTGAAACGGCTACAAATGTACCTGCAAATACTACGGCTTATTGTCTTATTTTACACGATAAAATTGTAAAATATTCCCCTACAACTAGCATTGTACGCGTAATGTAAAATGTTTGATAAATGTATTTTTTTTTTTTAAATTGTGTTTTTCAAAAATATTTTTATTAATTTATAAAACTTGTCTGATTCTGTTTATAATTATTCACGCCTCATGCCAAGGTTAAACCGTTGATACTTCAATGTAGATGATGAGGGTCACACGTAAAGTTACCCCTTCCAATTTACTTTACTATGTATATAAAGGTATCTGGAAAATTATCAGAGTACAGTACAGCATCACTATAAGATAAGATAATGCATTTTATTTCACCAATTTTTAATTAATAAAATTTCTTATACAACTAGATATACTACAACATGAATTTTTTTTTATTACCGATGAACATAGAAAGTGAGAGATTAAGATCATTTTATGTAAGTGTGAGGTGGCCCGCAATGGGTATAAATGTGGAAGAATTGGCAAGAGATGGGTTTTTCTACACATTCAAAGGAGACATTGTCAAGTGCGCATATTGTTTTGTTGAAATTGGAGAGTGGACATTTGGTGCAAATGTCAAAGAAGAACACAGAAAAGTTGCACCCAACTGTCCAATGGTGCTCGGAACTGTTGAAGACAACGTGCCTATAAATCGGAATAACGAGCTAGTAAATTCAAACGATGCAGATATATCAAATCAGCAACTAACTGGCACAACATTTGACAATAAAGCAGAAGTTGGGGTATACTCGCACGATTTTTCTGTGTACCCCAACTTTACCATGTATAGTCGAAGATTAGAAACTTTTAAAACATGGCCAAAATCTATGAGGCAAACCCCAAAAGATGCCATATCTTTTGGGGTCCAAGTAGTGGGGACGCTGTCATCTGCTTTAAGTGTGGAGGAATGCTGCGGAGTTGGTTACCAGTTTTTTCTCCATATATTGAACATGTTAGGGCATTTAAGTTGTGTCCTTTCATAAATATCTTGGTGGGGTATGATTTTGTTCATAAAATGCATCAAGATGTGATGCAAGTGTTAAGACAAGAAACAGAGCAGCCGCAGCAGCATCAGCAGCGCACAGATTTACAACAACAACCAGGGGAGCAGGATGAGGAAGAGGAGGTGGAGGTGGAGGAGGTGAGGAGGTGGGGGTAGAGGTGGATGTAGAGGAGGTAGAGCAACCCGAAGTTGCAGTAAATAATAAATGTAAGATTTGTTATATTGAGGATGTGCAAATTGCATTTTTGCCATGCGGACACTCTGTCGTGTGTGTGCAATGTGCGCAACCTATTGAAAAATGTGTAATATGTCGAAATAATATTTCTAGTTGTGTAAGAATTTTTATTAATTAAAATAAAATACATTTTATAAATTCTAATTTTTTAATTTTATTTATTTATGTAAGATACATTTTTCCATACAATTACAGGTTTTTAGGATAACATTTGAACAGAAAGGTATACAAGTAAGTATGTATAAGTTATTCTATAGAATTAGTAAAAGCTATAACCCCAAGGTAAAGTGTCAGTCAATAAATAATTTACAATACGTTTATCATCGTGTGGACTTAGTGCTAATTTTTTCTGTTTTACGGTGTGAACATTGTGCTTTTTTGATAGTATATTAAATTGAGTTCTAGTAACAGTTAAATTATTAAATAGACAATCGTCGGACTCATATCTGAGTCCGACTCTGTAGTGGTAACAGGTGATTTTTATATTGTGTCAAAAAATTAAATAGTTTTCTGTTTCAAAGTTATTGTTAAATATTTATTCAAATGGTAAAGTATATTATTAATTATTTTCTATCATTTGTGCTAATTTTCCTAATACATTTCATTCAGAAATCGTTTTAAATTGTAATTGAAAAGTCTTTACACGTGTTACTTAGCATATTACGGCTAACGCGCATGTCCATATTAGTCTAGTTTATATCAGGCTGGTATTAAGTGAAATTTATTTTCATTGTTAAGTTTATTTTGTCAGTTTTATTGTTATTTATTTTTTAATCTGTTGCTATTTTAATTATTTATTTATTTAATTTATCATTTTTATTCTATCTATCGCACCTTTTTTTTTTTTTTGTTCTCCTTCCGTGGCTTTTTTGTGTGTCGTAATTCAAGTCCGCTTGATAAGCCCCTTGCGGTGAAACGTGTGTCCCTGTTTGTACCTTTTCTTTCCTTAATCTTACTTTTATCACAATGTCAGTCTGCAATACGTGTTTAAGTAATATTACAACGAAATCTCCGGGTTTACAATGCACTGGTCTCTGCGCACAGTTTTACCATGCTAAGTGTGTAGGCATTTCATTGAAAGACCTACACTCATTCATCGCGGTTGGCGCATCATGGAAGTGTCCGTCATGCCAGCTCCCTGGCAAAAAATACGTTAGTAATTCTGTCATCACAGCTGACACTGATGTTACTAACCCCGGGGAAAACCAATACACAATTCAGGCGCTTTATTTTCAACTGCGTGATATGAACAGACAAATGCAAGATATGCGCGATAAAAATCAGGAATTGCTTGTCTCTGTAAACTTTTGCAGTGACAAGGTATCGGAGTTTGAGAGGATGATGCAAGAAATGGCGGGGAAATTTAAAATTATAGATTCGCTGAAACAAGAAAATGATGCGCTTAAAGCTCAGATGGAAACGATAAATGAAAGAATTGATAATCTTGAGCAAAGAACGCGAATTGATAATATAGAAATACAGGGTGTCCCAGAAATCAATAACGAGAACATATATACAACCTTGGAAAAACTAGGAGAAGGAATAAACTACCCCTTATCGCAAAGTATTATCAGTGTTGCACATAGAGTGCAACATTTTAATTCTAACAATAAATTGCCAAGGAATATTATAGTGAAGCTTCAAAGCCGATCAAAGAAAATTGAAATTCTTACCGCAGCTAGAAGAACTAAACGAAGCTCAACGAATATCGGAAAACCGGGCCTGACAATTTCTGGTCTTGGTGAGTCTATTTTCATAAACGATCACCTTACGGGCAACAATAAACAACTTCTGAAGAAAACCCGGGAAATGGCTAAAGAGCAAAATTACAAATTTGTTTGGGTTCGAAATTGTATAATACATGTACGCAAAAATGAAACTTCTCCTGCTAGAGTAATCAAATGTGAATCCGATATTTTAAAACTGTAAGCTTAAATTTTAATAATTATTTAATATAAATCTGTTTGCTCGCTCTTTCCATGTCTATTTCAGTATATTATCAGAATGTCCGAGGTCTACGTACTAAAACACATACTTTTTATAAAAATTTGCTAAATAGTGACTTCGACGTTATATGTTTAACTGAAACATCTCTAGTATCCGGTATAAACACAAGCGAATTATTTACTAGCGAATATAACGTTTTTAGAAGAGATCGTGAAGAATCTGCATCTCAAAAAAAAGGCGGTGGCGGAGCACTCATTGCAGTTAGAAAAACTTTCCATGTTAAGTGTTGTGAAAAGTGGTTTAGTGAAGCTGAAGATATATGGATTACTATTGGTTGTGGTCCTGGCAAATTCCATCTTTGTGTAGTATATCTCCCTCCTGGAGATGAAAATGCTTTTCATTGTTTTATTGATAAGTTAAACGTTGTGATGTGCGACATTGGTAACGATGACGTATTTATATGTGGCGACTTCAATTTGCCTAATATAAATTGGGTACAGAGCAACACTAATTTCTTAATCCCAACAAACTATTCAGATTTTCGCTGTACTTCATTTGCTGATTCTGCATCGTTATGTAATCTCACTCAACACAACAGTATTAAAAATAGTATTGATCGTATTTTAGATTTGATTTTGACAAATATAAGTAGTGCCATTGATTATGTAAAAAACTATGAGTTTGCACTTGTACCTGAAGATCCTTATCACCCATCTTTAGAATTTAATATATTACTGAAAAATATTAAATATAACACTTTAAAACACAACTCTAATAGAAATAATTTAAATAATTTAAATTTTTTAAAAGCCAATTATGCAGATATTGATAATGATCTTCAGCGTATAAACTGGTACAACTTATTTAAAAACTGTGACATTCAGTCAGCTGTAACACTTTTTCATGAAAAGCTAAATACCATTCTGTTTCGTCATGTTCCTCGGAAAAAAGGTATTAAAACACAATATCCCGTTTGGTATTCTTCTGCTACCATTAAATCAATAAAGGAAAAGCGAAAGTATCATACACGCTGGAAATGTTTCGGCAATGGACTTGATTATGCATCATTTAGTCTTTTAAGAGGAAGATGTAAATTTCTGATAGCGAAAGATTATAAGAATTATTTGTCCGAAGTTGAGGAGAATATTATAAAAAATCCAAAACATTTCTGGAATTTCTCTAAAAACAAAAAAAGTTCGCATTCAAACATTCCAAATGCTATGTTTTATAATGATAGCAAAGCAAATGATGGTCAGTCCATAGCCGAATTATTTTCTACTTATTTTAGATCAGTGTATGAAATTAACGCTACAAATCGGTACCAATGTCAAAATGATTCTTCACAAGAAGTGACATTTGCAGAAAATTTAATTAATAATAGTAGACTTTTTTCCCGACTAAAAGAATTAGATCCTAACAAAGGAGCTGGAGATGATGGTATTCCTGCATCTTTGTTAAAAAACTGTTGCGTTGGTTTCACAATCCCGCTCTCAATATTATTTAAAAAATCACTATCTTGTGGTGAATTACCAACAGTGTGGAAAAATACTTTAGTAACCCCTATCTTTAAATCTGGTGACAAAAGTAATGTGTGCAACTATAGGCCCATCTCTAAATTATCAGCTATAGCTAAAGTTTTTGAGTCCATCATATATAACGAAATATTTAATGCGGTGAAACATATAATAATACCTCAGCAGCATGGTTTTTTTAAAGGTAGATCAGTGGAAACTAATCTTTTACTTTATACGCAACAAATATCCGATGCTTTAGATCACCGTGTACAGGTGGATGCAGTGTATACCGACTTCAGTAAGGCGTTTGATAAAATAGATCATAATATATTACTTAAAAAACTTGCTGAAGCAGGTATACATGGTGTCCTACTGCGCTGGGTTAACTCGTATTTACAGAATCGGTCTCAGGCTGTGGTTGTTCATGGATTTAAGTCTGACTTTTATATCTCAACTTCGGGTGTCCCTCAAGGTTCGCACCTTGGTCCCCTTCTTTTTATAATATACATAAATGATATTGTAAACTGTTTTAAGCACTCGCAAATACTGCTATATGCTGACGACTTGAAGATCTATTCACAGATTACATCTATTACTGATTGTCTTCTCCTACAAAAGGATCTAGTCAGTTTACATGACTACTGTATTTCAAATAAACTATTTCTAAATTTTTCTAAATGCTTTCAGATAACTTTCACTAGAAACCATCAAACTTTTTCATTTTCCTATAGCATAAATTCAAACACACTTCTTAACGTCAGCCATATTAAAGATCTTGGTGTAACCATAGACTCAAAGCTAAAATTTGACATTCATATAAATACCATAGTTCAGAAAGCTTACAAGATGTTGGGGTTCATCATTAGAACATCTAAATTTTTTAAAAATTACAAATCTGTCATGAGTTTATATAATGCATATGTAAATTCGCATTTAAGTTACTGCTGCACCGTCTGGAATCCCCAATATAATGTTCATATATCCCGAATAGAACAGATTCAAAAAAGATTTATTTGTTATATTTCTAGGAAAGCACCAATTTCCAGCATGAATTACAGTACCGCATGTAAATACTTTAAGATGCTTACAGTAACTGATAAAAGATCTCTCTCTGACATTATTATATTTGCAAAAATTATTAATGGTATAGTTGATTCTCCATCTCTCCTGCAACTTACAAATATAAATGTCCCGAACCGGTATTTAAGAAACAAAAATTTAATACACCAGCCTTTTGCCAGAACCAACTCAAATTTTAATTCGCCTATTATTAGATTTTCATTTACTTATAATAACTTAGCTTCTATTCTTAATCTTGATATCTTTTTTCAAACTATAAACATCTTAAAAAAACAGATTAAAAACTATTATATTAACAAATATTAATAATACACCTATTTTATAAAAAAAATGTGTATCAACTTTATATAACTTTTATATGTATATTGTATTTTTATTATTATTATTGTTATCATTATTATTTTTATTTTTTTTTAATAATCACCAATGTAATTATATTGTTTAACAATGTTGTCGTTGTAGTGTTGGGTTAGTCCTGTATACAACGCTACGAACATTAAATAAATAAATAAATAAATCGTAGTAGTCTTCAAAAGTAATACTCTTCAATGTCGCACTCGAAATTCCTTTAGCTTTTTTTGTAACATCTTTTTCGGATTTAAAAATTTTATAAGTATACATTTTTGATCTTAAACCGATAAATTCAGACAAAATCTTCCCATTACACTCATCTTTCATGATCCCTAGGACCTTTTTATTAGCCAAAGGAATACCGTAGACATTGTTTGGATCATAATCAGAAGTGTCAAACTTATGGATGTCCTTTTTTATAATTTCATAAATATTAACGTTAATAAAATGATAAATTAAACTGTCAGTATCTGTATAAAGTAATTTTGCATTATTTCCCATTAAATTTTTAATGTAATTGTAGTGAAAATCGTAAATGTAAGTTTTTGAAATATCTAAAACTGAAAATCCTACATAAATCGGTTTGTTGAAATAAACATAATTTCTATTCATTTCAATAATTATTAAGTCATCATCTATAATATTACAACTATGAAAATTTGGTTTGGATATATATGATTTTGCTCCATACCGCCCCTCCCATTGTGAAACAAGTTTAATATCTTTATATTTTCGTACATTTTCCATTGTTTTGCCGAATACTGCATTGTTCATTAATTTATAAAAGTTTTTTTTAAACTCATTATCAGATTTTTTACGCAGATTAGTATTTAAATCAATATACTGTTTTAACCATGCACTTTGTTTAAACTGTAAGATCCTATGAATTCTTTTGAGTTTCATACCTAATTCTAAACACTGTTTTAAATTTTGATAATGAATCACATAATTTGTTTTTGGGAATAAATTTGCATTTAATTTTGATTGTTTGGAAATAGGAGGTATAAAATGTTCCGCACATAAAGGTAAATCTTTATGTAAATCATGTAATTCAATTGGATATTCTAAATCTACTTCAAAAATGTATCCGGTATCAGAAGAATTATCAACGTTCATTAAATCAATTTTATAAATATCATTCTCTTTGACCCATTCAAAATTTCCATAGGGAAGGTACTGACTCATTGCAGCACCGTATAAATTATTAACGTCAAAATACATTAAGTAAGATTCTTCTAAATCTGAATCATATTTTTCTCCCATATATTTATTATTTGCTTTCCCATAGCGATTCGAACACTATGATAGCCCCCCACGTAAACCCTTTTCTATAAATAAAATTTTATCAACATCAGTAAGTAATTCTAACTGAATATTGGTACACTTTAACATTGCATCAAAGGCTAGTCCTGGAGCAGTGTAGTAAAAAAGAGCATCGAGTTCATATGTCTCTAAACAATTAGCACGAAAATGTTGCATCACGTCTGATAATAGTAGCACATCATTTTTAAGATATAGATCTGCATATTCACCTAAAGATTTAATTTGAAATGTATTCCACACATTTATAGCGTGCTGATACTCTTCATCGCTTACACTTTCATTTTTGAGTGAGCTGTAGAATTTTTCCTGGGATGGTAACTGATTCTCTTCCAGTTTTTCCCAGCTGTCCACGTATTCGTAAGGAAACACGCCTTTTCGTGTCAGCAAATTAAATTCTTCAATTGTCTTACAATAACTTTTTGTGATCAGTTTTTCCGAATCTTTCAGGTACGACGATAGTTTATCGAGACTGCTGGCCATGAAGCGGAACGAGTCTATGAAACGGAAATTGATTTTGGTACCATGAACATATTTGGTAAAAGAAATATATCGTTCCTTGTTGGTTGGTAATAATACTATTTCTCCTAGAAAATTTTTTGTGATGCTTTTAATGATAAAGTGAGCATCATAACCGCTTAGGTTGTGGAACACGACGGGGATAGTGTGTGAGTCGGTGTAATTTATATTACAGGATAAATGGGCTGCTCCTCGAAACTTCGAGCTGAGGTGGTTATGGTCCCTAACTCTAATTGCATTTTCCTGAAACGGTTGATGACATATGTGACATTGTTTAGCTATTAAAAACTCATACTCCTCTTGTGAATTTAGTTGCATCGGTTTTGCGTTATCCAATATATTGTTGACTGTAGTAGCGATATTTTGCAGTTCTTTGACAAACCAGTTTTGACAGTCTCTACCTCGATATAATTCAAACTTGGATAATGAATCATCGTAGGAACATTTTAGATAATAGGCTATGCTGAATGGAATATGTTTTTCAATATTTTGTGTATTTTTTTTTTCTGAATCATCTTCTACTTTTTCCAATATACACTCTAAGTCTGCACATAGAACAAACGGTACCTTTTCCTGATGTCGGAAATTTTGGAATTTTATAAATTTATTATTAGCGGTTGGTAGTTCGATACGAGCAGTGTTTTGAACTTTACAGTATTTTTTATGTTTTGTTATAATCAAGTCAGAAGAAAAATGATTAAGACATCTGTCACACAGCCATGTTTTATGATAATTTTTTGATAATTGTTTACTAAGTAAACGAGATAAATTTTTTATCCACATGAAATGGTATCGAGTATTATTTCTTAACCTTTTGACAACATTCACATGCATCGAATTGTTTTCATCAATTTCCATCGTTAAATTTTCTTCTTCCTCCTCCTCATCCCTTTCTTCTTCAGCACTGATCATCAGTAGATGTATGCAGAGTTCAAATTTTTTCTCACTCAAGTGTAAGGGTATAACTTGATTTTTCTTCCCTATTTTCTCCAGAGTGTAGACGTTGATGGAGAGTTCATTTGCAGTTTCAAACTTTGGTATAGACCGCAATTTCAAAGGAAATTTTAAACCCTCGTATTTTAAAACCTCACTGAAATGTGGGTATGATGATATTCGATCTGAATTTTTATCAGCAGGATAGAGAGCTGATACAATAGCCCACAAGAAGCAATAATCATCATTACTTTTAACGTTAATCACAGACTTCTTTCTTTTGATATCTTCAGGCAATTCGATGTATTTACCACTGGTTAGTGGACTGTATTTGTTTATATGAACTTTTAAGTGCAAAATGTTAAATAATGCCCAATTTGAGTCTTTTTCTTGAAAATCGTCAATTTTTGATAATATTTTATCCTGCACAAATTCTTTATACCAACCCTGAATGTTTGTGGAATTGGTTATTACTTCATTCCGAGTGTTAAAAGATTTTACTTCTAAAACACCAGTGTGTGGCATGATATATTCACCACTTAGCACACAATTCACTTTTATAACAGAGTTTTTAACAGCTGTTTTCACTTTATTTTTAAAAATGCGACTACATTTTTCTAAAAATATTTTAGGATCTTTAAATGATTTATTTATTATTACACCCGTTTTTATTCTTCCTCCAAATACTGATTTAACGTCCTGCCATAATAATTTTGATGTCGTCTTTTTCTTTCCAGACTGCACGCCGGCACCAGTTTTAATAATTGTATATTTTAATTGTTTCAGTTTTTCACGATAATATTTTAAAATCGCTAAATTTGATTCCAATTTCATAAAATTTTCATATTTATTTTTATTTTTGATACACTTGTTGATCAGTAAAATAAATTTATTCACATGTTTACGCATAATTTCAACTTCATAAATTGTTTTAATAATATCGATAGCCTCTCGAATATTTTTAATCACTTTATCACTTAAATCACAAACTTGATTATTATCCATTTTTTCGTTTCTTAAGAACATGTATTTGTTGTAGAAACAAAAGTAATAATATTATTTTCAATAGGTTACACATTATATATCTGAAATGTTTATTATTCTCAATGTCTTGATGTCGTTGACACCAAAACTATTTTCCGGCAACAACAAAGTTTTTTTATGTGAATAATAGGTTTGTGTTTACATATTTACGTCTGGGTCATTCACGCTACACGTTGAGGAAGGTCATTGAAGAATGTTTATTATTCTCAATGTCTTGATGTCGTTGACACCAAAACTATTTTCCGGCAACAACAAAGTTTGTTTATGTGCATAACAGATTTGTGTTTACATATTTACGTTTGGGTCATTCACCCAACACGTTGAGGAAGGTCATTGACGAATGTTTATTATTCTCAATGTCTTGATGTCGTTGACACCAAAACTATTTCCCGGCAACAACAAAGTTTGTTTATGTGCATAACAGGTTTGTGTTTACATATTTACGTCTGGGTCATTCATGCTACACGTTGAGGAAGGTCATTGAAGAAACTTTATTATTCTGAATGTCTTGATGTCGGCGACACCAAACTATTTTTCCGGCAACAAGGAAGTTTGTTTATATGCAAATGCAAATTTTGAGGCCGTCTACGATTTGCAGCATTTTAAATTCATACATTGAGGGTCTTTGCACTTTGTGACTGATCGGTTGGCGCTCTGGGGGGTTGGAATAGGGTTGAACGTTAGGGGTTGGAATAGGATTGAGCGCTAGGGTTGGAATCAGGTTTTGGGGTTGGAATGGGGTTCGTGACTCACGGTTGGATGTCAACTCCAACTCTTACGAACATCAAATAGTTCAGGGTTTCGTAGGGTAGATGAGCTAGAATCGGCATAGCTATACTACTATTTTAACAAAATAAATTTCTATAAACTAAATTACTAGAGACATACAAATGAAAAAAAAAAAACAAGTTATAACTTATAATACCAAGTCCAAATAATTTTTAAAAGCGTTTAAAGACGAAGATGCAACCACATTATCTGGAAGGCTGTTCCATACATTAAACGTTCGGTTGCTTAAAAAGTACGCACGCACATTTTTTTTAAATCGTTCACGCACTAACTTAAAACGATGGCCACGTAGTCGACTGTCCGAATTAAGCACAAACAGATTGGTTAGATCACTGGTAAAGTCCCCTTTAAAAATCCTGTACACCGTAATGAGGTCACCTCGAAGTCTTCTGTGTTCAAGAGATGTTAGTTTCAGCTTGTGTAGTCGTTGCTCGTAAGGTAAGTGTCTGAGGCTCGGTGACAATTTAGTGGCTCTGCGTTAAATTTTCTCCATAATGTCTATGTCTTTTCGTAAAAATGGAGACCATACAGTGACTGCAAATTCAAGATGAGGCCTGATATACGTGCAATACAGGTGCAAGAGGTCCTGCTGTTCAGTTACAACTATTATCTCTCTGCCGTCTAAGTAGTATTTTAATTTAGGGTTATTGGCGCCTACATGTAGAACTGTAGTCTTATTTCGGTTTAGAGGGAGCTTCCACTGTTTACACCTTTCAGCAACTCTATTGAGGTCATCTTGAATTTGTGCAGAGTTCGTAAGAGGGTTCGCGAAAACTTCGTATCATCCGCGAATACTGCTCTCGGAGACTGGATGAAATTGATCAAATCAATTACGAAGATTGTGAAGAGGATTGGCACCAGTACCGAACCCTGTAACACGCCGCTGAATATAGGTCTAGTAGTAGAGAATTTAGAACCGATGCGCACTTGAAATTTGAGGTCAGTAAGAAAGGCTTGGATCCAGCGCAGCAATTGCCCACGGATGCCGTAATCGTCCAACTTCAAGCATAGTCTTCTAATTGAAACATTATCAAAAGCTCCTTTGAAGTCAAGATAAATAACATCCGTCGGTTCAGATCTGTCTGCAGAGTCCATAAGTTTGAGGCACAAAGTAAGTTCGATGTAACAGATCGACCCGGTAGGAATCCATGCTGTTCGCTAGGTATTACTTGGTTTTTTGTAAGGAAGTCAATTATATTTCTAGCAATAATTCTCTCAAGTAATTTTCGGACGGACGATCCTACACTCACCGGCCTGTAGTTTGATGCTTTTAGTTTGTCGCCCTTTTTATAAATTGGGGTTACATGTGATAAGCGCCAAGAGGGAGGTAACGTCGCCGTGTCGAACGACTGAAGATCCACAAATTCAAGAGAGTCAGCCACTTTGGTATCGTCAGACATTCTCGGTAATTGATCTTTACTGTCGCGTGAGTATGCTGTCATGAATTCGTCAGCAAATAATTCGGATACGGCTCTGTGTTCTGTACAAATGTTATTGTCATTATTTGTAAGAATTGGTGGAGTTACTTTGCTGTCCTTCATATTGAGACCGAGCTTGACGTTATTGTTGTGTGAGCTTATTTGATACCTCCCGATGTTGAGTATAATAGGTGAGAGATCCTGTCAATTTAAATTTTCTCCATAGATAAACTTTAGATTTATGTAAACGTAGTAGGCTGTTGTTGAACCAAGGGCATCGAAAAGAACGGTGACTTAGATTGCGTGGAGAATGACGATTAAGTGATGAAGAAACAATGTCGTGAAAATTACGAAAATTGACATTAATGTCCGTAGAACTTAGAACATCGGTCCAGTCTTTTTGGTTAATATCTGTACTGATCATATCAAAATTGGCCTTCCATATATTTTTACGTACTGTTAGTTTTTGCCGATTTTCACCAACGAAAAGGACTGTCGCTATAAGTGTAGCATGATCAGACTTGCCTACAGGCGATAAGTATTCAATGCTATCGATAAGATCTGGATCATTAGTGATAATATAGTCCAACATCGACGGTTTTTGATTTATTCTAAATCGAGTAGGCTGTGTAACTAACTGATGTAAATTTGAATTCACCATCATATCGATAAACGTGTTTTCCGAATTAGATGGTTCCTTGTTACCAGTGAGTGGCCACTTTATAGTAGGGAGATTAAAATCGCCTGTAATTATAACGTTTCGGTATTTTTCTGAAATAGTTTGCAGGTGGTTCATGAGTATCGTGTCATTTTCATATATGCTAGATGGAGGTCTGTAGATATTAACAAGTAGAATATTGGTAGAAAATACTCGAACCTTGAGCCAGAGTGATTCCATATCTGGTACTGATATATCTAGTGCCAGGATTTGATTCTCATGAAACACGGATGACATAAAGTAAATGCTCACACCTCCTCCCATCTGATCGGAACGATCATGTCTGTATAAGTATTTTATACGAAGAGAAAACATGCTGCTTAAAAAGCTATTGAAAGAAATGGAAGAAAAAAATAGCCTATTAAGTGAAAAAATTAAATATTTGGAAAAAGAAGTTCGTTGCATTTGTCAGGTCAATGACCCAAGTAAAACGACAAATTCATGCAGGGAACTGTCAATGGCTAAACCTGTCAAAAATGTTGAAACAACTCCACCTGTTAGTTCAAAAGAAAAACAAATACCTACGAATAATATCCGGAAGATATCTCTACAAGATAATAGAAATTCATATGTAAACAAAGAAATTACAAATGAACCACCGATAGAACCACAAATCAACGTCACAGACGATGGTTTCACAGTAGATAGAAGAAAGAAACGTACCAAATATCCAGAAGTTATCGAAACAAACAGGACGGAAACGAAGTTACAGGCAGCTCCAAAGAAGGCTTGGTTTTTTCTAGGAAGATTGTACCCGAAAACCACCCCAGAAGATATAATACAGTACGTGAAGACCAAATTGAAAAATGAAGAACCCACATGTTACAAAATATCCCAGGAAGGTGCAAACGCATCCTTCAAAATCGGTACAGCATATCATGTAAAAGATCAACTTGAATGCCCAGAATTTTGGCCGGCGGGAGTGATTGTAAGAAAGTTCATTTTTTTTTCAAAAACCAACATGTCTGAAAACAATAGTAAAAACCAAAATGTAAATTTTCCTTTAAGTCACAACCTTGCCACCAAACCATAAACAATATGAATCTTTTTTATATTAACATACAGTCAAAAAAAAAAAATCTTTTCTCTGGAACGCTTTATTAAAAATAGATACGATATTGTTTGCCTTAGGCTACGGTTACAGTGGAAGCGTGTTCGCCCGAACAGTAAGTCGCTCGTACTCGCCCGCATTCGCGCGACTGATAAAAGCGTGTAGAAATACACAGGTTTTTAGGTACTGTAGAAGCTTATCAATCGCGCGAACTACGCTCGTACTCGCCCGCATTCGAGCGACTATTTCTAGCGTGTAGAAGTACATATCTGTGTATTGTAAATCGCCCGAATAGCTGAATTCAAAATTGTTTGTTTTGTTCGCGCGAGTATGCGTTCTACTTACAGTTCTTATCTCCGTACAGTCAGTCCACTTGTTTTACTTGCTCTGTGGTACAGTCTGTGTCTACAAAATGAATATTGAGAAATTAATATTATTAGTTTTTGATCGAAGATCGTTATGGGATCAAAAATGTAAAACTTACCATTGATCAATCACGTAAATTATGGGATGAAGTGGCGACGGAATTAAAAGTTAGCGATAAGGAGAAATATTTATTTTTTACATATTCTAAACATAATAAAAAACAAAACAACATATGAATGGTTTACACCAGTGGTTCTCAACCGGTGGTACGCGTATCACTAGTGGTACCTGAAAGAAGACTTGGTGGTACGTGAATAACAGTGATGTATTTTTTAAATTAATGTAATGAAGAAAAAAATATATATAAAATTACTCAAAGGTGAATTGTGTCAAAATTAACCTGCTTTATTATGCAAACATTCTTGATATTTTCTATATTACTAAGAAATTGGAGCATTATACGCTATTCCAAACGTTTAGGCGGAACTAGATTTTGCAATCTAGTTACTTTCATCGTTTGAATTGTACTTTTTGGCCGTTTTGTTTAAGGTTTGTAATTCATACTTCCAATAAACATTTTTTGGTTAAGGTTAATATCATTTTAAAATGTCATTTTTTGTGGCATTCTTAATACATCTATCCCATTTATTTATTTTTTTTTTTCATTAAAATAACTGCTAGAACTAAACACCACCTATCTAGTCGCTCGTATACGGGCGAATATGCCCGTTTACGCGCTAATACGCCCGAACTGTACTTCGGGCGAACACGCTTCCACTGTAACCGTAGCCTTAGTGAACATTGGGTTAAAAATGATATGAATGTTAATTTAAATGGATTTGTATTAGCAAGTTTCTACTGTCGAAACCAATATAAAAATGGAGGTGTCGCAATGTACACAAAAATAGGTATTGAATTTACTGTACTCACCAATCTCACACATTATTGTATTGATAAGGAATCCGAATTCTGCGGAGTGTATATTAAAAACTATAATTTAATCATTATCACTGTTTATCGATCTCCATCTTGTTTAATAAACAACACTTTCCTCATAAATTTGGATTCCATATTAAATGATATTATTAAAAAGCACAAAAATATTGTAATAGTTGGTGATTTTAATGTAGATTTTCTATCAGACTCACAACCACACCGAGATTTACATAATCTTTTACTAACAAACAATTTATCCATCACTAACTATGAACCAACCCGAGTCACAGCACACTCTAAAACATGTTTAGATAACATATGCACAAATTATGATAGACAAAAATACGCTGTTGCAGTAACTAACCCGCATTTATCGGATCATTCAGGTCTGTGTATGTCCATTCATAAAAACACTTCCACAACACCGTCAAATAATCCGAACAATAATAAATTAGGACCGGATTACACAATAAATGATTCGAATTTAGAACAATTTGGCAAAAGTTTAAATAATATTAACTGGAAATTAATTTATAATTGTAAAAATAGTACAGAATGTTACGACGATTTCCATGAAATTCTACAAACAAAATTCAACAACTGTTTCTCAATAAAAAATAGAAAAAATGACAAATCAAATCGAAAAAAAACAAATTATGGTTATTCTCATGAACTGTCAATATCATGTCATTCTAATCCAGAAGTTGAGAAACTATACAAGAAATATAAAGCCTTCTACAGATACAAAATAAGGGAATTCAAAAGAAATAAAAACAGCAACAAAATTAACACTGCAGAAAATAAAAGTGCAATGGTATGAAAACTGATTAAAGCTGAAAACAAAACAGATAATATTATAAATGCAAGTAATATATCCTCAGACAAATTCAACAAACATTTTATAGAAGCGCCTCTGATAATTGCTAGTCAACTAACTTCCCAACTCCACAATAATTCCAGCGATGGGGCAAAATAACTATAATAACGGGTCTTTATTTTTAAATCCGGTAGATAAGCACGAAATTGAAACCATAATCAAAGGAATGACAAATTCGAAAAGTCGCGATATTTACGGTTTTACAACTAAAGTTGTCAAATCGGTCTATAATTTAATCTCAGAACCTCTAGCACATATTTTCAATTTATGTATGAGCGATGGAGTTGTCCCTGCACAATTGAAAGTAGCAAAAGTAATACCTATTTACAAAAAAGGTAAAACTGATGATCCAGGAAATTTTAGACCTATATCTGTTTTACCAGTAATATCTAAAGTGTTTGAAAACATAATAAAAAACAGACTTATTGCTTTCTTAAATAAACATAAAATCATAACACCGGCACAGTTTGGTTTCCAGGAAAACAAAAGCACTACAGATGCGTTAATTAAAGCATTTGAATTTATTTATAAAAATTTAAATGAACAAAAAATTATATCACTATCATTTTGTGATCTGGCAAAAGCATTTCACTGTGTTGACTTTGAAATACTTCTAAGCAAGTTAGAAGAGATAGGAATTAGAGGACCAGCGCTGGAACTTCTGAGTTCTTATCTAAATAATAGGAAACAATGTGTGTATTCTGGAGGAATATTTTCTGAACTAATTAACGTGCAAATAGGAATCCCCCAAGGTTCAGTATTAGGGCCTATATTGTTTGTTGTTTACATGAATGATCTCCCTAAGTATGTAGGTTTCGAGACTTTATTATTTGCGGATGACACAAACTTTTTATGCTCAACCGAAGAACTGAATTCCTTAATTGCCTTAAGAAACACGTGTCTAAATCTAGCAATGGAGTGGTTTAACGCTAACAAGCTGTTGTTAAACACTGAAAAAACAAAGCATCTCATTATCACAAATAAGCATATTGAGATTGCAGAAGAAGACAGTGCAAAATTTTTAGGGGTACATATAGATGCAAGAATAACCTGGAAAGAACACATAAAACAGTTATGTACAAAATTATCGAGAGCTATCTTCGCATTATGGAGAATTAGCAAAGTAATAACGAAAGAAGCAGCAAGAATGGCTTACTTTGCTCTTTTCCATGCTCACATAAATTATGACATCATCCTATGGGGCTCAAGCACAGATACAGATAAAATTTTTGTACTGCAAAAGAGAGCAATAAGAATTCTAGCCAGTGCCAAATTTAGAGACCATTGTAGGCCTTTATTCAAAAAACTCAGAATCCTTCCTCTCCCATGCATATACATTTATAATGCCCTCCTATACACAAAAAAAAACACGTACATAGCTTTAATACACACTCACATATACATACACACCACACACGAAATAAGAACAACATTGTGCTACCAAAACTGAGACTAAATAAAACCAAGCAAAGTATCTCCTATTACGGACCTGTTTTTTATAATAAACTACCATCAAATATAAGAGATTTAACTTTCAGCAAATTTAAAAGGGCTACTTTGAACTTATTGGTTGAATTTAGTATTTATAGTATTAAAGAATTTTTAGATACTAAACTGGAGAATGTATAATAAATGTATTGCACTGTGTGCTATAGTAATCTATATATATAAAATCGAAACTAAGCTACCTACTCATAATCAACGCCCAGCCCAAACCACTGAACCTACAATCATGAAATTTGGCGAGTATATTCCCTCCATGACGTAAGCACCCACTAAGAACGGATTTTTCGAAACTCATCCTCTAAGTGGGTGAAAAGAGGGTTAAAAGGGGTAAAATGTGGCTTCACGGTTTTCTTAATATCTCTTAGGTCCAATAAGATATCGACTTGGTTTTTGCTCACAATGATTACTCATGTAAATATTAAAAAACTTATTTCAGGATTTTGTTCTAATCGACCCCTAAAGGGGTGAATCTACAATCAGGGTGAATTATAGAACCCTTCGCATCTTCTGTGTTTATTGTGTTATAAAATTCCTTTTTGGCATATAGGTGCCTTTTTAAAATATTTAGAAAGTGTTTTGACAGTTTTTTTAATTTTCGCCCCTAAAGGGGTAAATTGGTATTTTTTATTCGATAGAATTTCGTCTAGACAAAGAAACATAAAATTCGGGGAGTATATCCCTTTTATGACTTAAGAACCCCCTAAGAAATGAGTTTTCGAAATTCGACCTCTCAGGGGTGAAATACAAAGACTACGAAAAACGGTTTTTCAACATTTATGTGGGGAACATTTTCAGGATTTTGTACTAATCAACCCATAAACGGGTGAATCTACAATCAGGGTGAATTATGGAACCCTTCGCATCTTCTGTGTTTGTTGTGTTATAACATTTATTTTAGGCATATAGGTGTATTTTTAAAATATTTAAAAAGTGTATTGACCTTTTTTGTAAATTTCACCCCTAAAGGGGTAACTTGATATTTTATATTCGGTAGAATGTCGTCTAGACAGAGAAACATAACATTCGGGGAGTATATCCCTTTTATGACTTAACAACCCCCTAAGAAATGATTTTTGGAAATTCAACCCCTAAGGGGTGAAATGGGGTAAAATGTGTTTTCACGGATTCCTCAATATCTCACAGATCCAATAATATATCGCCTTCATTTTTGCTTCTAAATATTATCCATATAAATGTTGAAAAACTTATTTCAGGATTTTGTCCTATTCATCCCCTAAAAGGGTGAATCTACAATCAGCGAGAATTATAGAACCAGACGTATTTCCTGTGTTTGTTGAGTTATTAAATTCCTATTTGGCATATAGATGTCTTTTTAAAATATCTCGAAATGGTTTTGACAGTTTTTCAAAATTTCACCCCTAAAGAGGTAAAAAGATATTTTTTATTTGATAGAACATCCCTTGGGCATAGATATATGATATTCGCAAAGTATATTCCCTCCATGAGGTAAGCATGCACTAAGACGGGATTTTTCGAAATTCAACCCCTAAGGAGTGAAATGTAATTTCAAGGATTCTTAAATATCTCTACGGACCAATAAGATATCGTCTTGGTTTTTCTTACAAAGATTACCCATATAAATGTTGAAAAACCTATTTCAGGATTTTGTCTAATCACCCCTAAAGTGATGAATTTCCGAACAGGGTTAATTATACAACCCATCATATTCCCTGTGTTCAAAATATCTTGAAATGGTATTGACAGTTTTTAAAATTTCACCCTAAAGGGGTAAATGGATATTTTTTACTCGATAGAACGTCCTCTGGAATATTCCCTGTATGACGTAAGTTCCCACTAAGACGGTATTTTTCGAAATTCAACCCCTAAGGGCTGAAATGTGATATCAAGGATTCCTTAATATTTCTTAGTACCAATAAGATATCGACTTGGCTTTTACTTATAATGATTAACCATACAAATGCCGAAAATTTTATTCCTGGATTCTTTCCTAATCAATCCCTAAAGGGGTAAATCTATAATCGGGGTGAATTATACAACCCGTCGTATTTCCTGTGTTTATTAGGTTATAACATTCATTTTTGGCACACCGGTGTCTTTTTTAAATATCTCGAGATAGTTTTGACAGTCTTTTAAAATTTCACCTCTAAATGAAAATGGGGGGGGATATAAATGGGTATTTATATTCGATAGAACTTCCCTTGGCAATAGGGACATGAAATTCGGGAAGTATATTCCTTCCGTGATGTAAGGTTAGCCATACAAATTTTTGAAACAGTAATTCAGGATTTTGCCCTAATCAACCCCTAAAGTGGTAAATCTACATTTGGGGTGAATTATAGAAACCTTTGTATTTCCTGAGTTAAAACATTCCATTTTGGTACATAATTTTCTATTTAAAATATTTAGAAAGCGTTTTGAAAGTTTTTTAAATTTCATCCCTAAAGGGGTAAATTAGTATTTTTTATTTGAAAGAACGTCTCCTGACATAGAGATATGAAATTCAGGAAATATATTCCCTCCATGTCGCAAGCACCCTCTGATATGGAATTTTTCGAAATTCGACCCCTAGGGGATGAAAAGTGATAAAATGTTTTTCCTCGGATTCTTCATTATATTGATTTGGATTTTGTTTACAATGTTATCCGTATATGTGTTTAAAAATTAAATTCAGGATTTTGCTCTAATCATCAATCCCTAAAGGGGCGATTCTAAATTTGGGGTGAATTATAGAACCCTTTGTAGCTTCTGTCTTTGTTGTACTATAACTATGTTGTGATCTATAAAGAACTATGACTTATTATAATTGCACGATGATGGCAAACCGTCAATAAACCGTAGCTAAGCACGGGTACTCAGCTAGTAGTAATATATATTAATAGATTTCGTTTCTAATGTACTAGATATATTGTTAACATGTAATTGACTTAAGGTATACAACTATATGTATGGTGCTAACCTTCAATAAACATTATTATTATTATTATTATTATTATAAGAAATAGCCGGGAATGTCAACAAGAGAGTTGCGTAGTGCTGGTTTCAACCATGTTTCAGTAACCAAGATACAGTGCGGTTTACGGTCATTTACCATAAGCATAAAATCGTTGAATTTAGCCGTGAGAGAAGCCAGGTTCGTATATAAAAAATAAAGTTGATGAATAGGCCGGTCTGTAATCAGTTTTTTGTAGTCGTTACAATAGTCGGTATACCGTTGACATATTTTATAGTTAGATTTTCGTTACCGTTGGTTTGGCGCTCAGACAGCTCATCTCGCAACAACTGTATATATTGCATCTGACGCGGCGTTTTATCATCACGCAGATACAAATTGTTGAATTTACTGACTGGTAATTTTTGCTTGTTTCTCCAGATCTTTTTTACCGATGACGGACTATTAAATGTAATTTTAATAGGGCGCTGTTTACCATTTACAGGCTTTTTTCCTAGCCGCCAAACTTTTACCGCAGTTGTAGAATCATCACTGGTGACTGTGCGAAAAATGCTATTAACCGTATCTATATCTACCGCAACATCATTTGTTTCCGGCAGCCCAAATAGTAGAATATTACTTTCACGGACCTGTTTATCTTTTAGTTCGCTAAGAATGTTTTCAAACAGCTTTGGAGAAGAATCGACAGTATTTGAAATATTTTTATCAAATTTGGCAAATTTATCAGTTATTATGTCCTTTAATTGTTTAATTTCAGCTTTGAGTTCCTCATATTTGCTGTTTACAGAACAATTGGTGCAACAGAAGTGTAAGTACTTATAGCTTGAGCGAGTCAAACGCTTAGCTAGGTCTTCGGGTAAACTCGAGCATGACGTATGAACCGGAGCGCTACAGACACTGCAGGTAATGGTTGGTGCGTTATCAGTTGATTTTGAACAGTTTGGACACAACATGTTTATAGATGAGTTATTGCCCTCTATTGTTTTACAGAATTATTAGAAATAAGTTGATAATTCAGCTGTCACTTAGTTTTGGTTTGTGGCTGTGAGCATAAATAAAAATGCGCTCTATCCTCGTAAATAAGTACCAACAAAGTATGGTTATATTCTTGGAAACTATTTAGTATTGCGATAGAAAATGCAAAAATAGTATCAAGTACTCACGTCACCAGAAGATGTCGTTTAACTAAGATTTGTCACTGAACTAACAAAAATACACTAAATAATAGTAATCTAATACAGAACGACGTTAGCTATACAACATATAACTCTATTTCCAACATTTCCTATTTTTAACATATTTTTAACATAATTTTAATAATAATTTTTTTAACAGTGATTATATTTTTTAAATATATATTTGCAGCACCTCCCCAGGCTGTGTGATACCATATGATATAAAAGAATGTACAAGTCCGTAATAGTAACTATAAATAAATGATTTTGGTACAATATCTCTAAGCATTTTAATAATAAATATTACTTTTCTAATTTTATTGCACAGGTTATTAATGTGTACATCCCATCTAACATGGTTATCTATAATCAAACCTAAGTATTTAATTTTTAGTTTGTTTTTTTAATTTTTATGTTGAATTTGCATTTTAAGTTTTTACACTCATATTTATGAATTGTTAGGGTTTGAAAATTGAGCTGCGTGCTGTCGTTAATTGTGATAGGCATAAAAAACGTTTTGTTATAATATAAAACAATGAATTTAAAGGTCTGTTTGTTATATCGGTGTAGTGCGGATAGTGTAGTGTAATTAAGGCTGTCAGTGTAGACTCAATTCGCAGTCCGTGTATGTATATATAACAAACGGGTTAGTGCAACGAGTGTAGCAGGTAGTTCTGAGCATGCACACTGACAACATTATTTTGACAGATGAGAAAAGAAATATTTTTGATTATGGATTATACAAGTATGTTATTATTAGAAATAATAGCAGTTTGTATCACTTCGTCTTCAATCATTTCAATTTTCGTGAAATACTCAGCTGAAAATGCATTTGGCTATTAACATAACCTATATATTTGTAAATATTACATTATTTTTACTTACTTGATTGGCCGATTTCGCTACTATTATCTTCGGATACATAAATAATATTTTCCATCCTGACTTATTAAATATTTGGCTTCTTTTATCAATGACGTTTGGCTACTTTAAATATTTTCTGCATTATTATCCTAAAAACAAAAATCCTAACCTCTTATTGACAGTTAGGTGGTAGAATGGCGGGAGAACAGTGCACTTGCTACACGCTACTTGAAATGAGTGTAGGTTGGACTACACTTTTCACTCTGCACTGGCATAACAAACACAGTTACACTTGCTGCATTTGAGTATAACAAATGCTTTCAGTGCAAATAGTGCGCACGGACTAACTCAGTGTAGGTATAACAAACAGACCTTAAGTTAAGCCAGTTATATATAATTTTAGTGTCATGTTTAGCTATTTCTGGAAAATCTTCCCAATTTTCCGGCTCTATAAATAAGACAGTGTCGTCAGCATATGATATTATTGTCCTTTTAATTTTATTAATTAATAGTAAATCATTAATATATACTAAAAATAATATTGCTGATAAAACTGTTCCTTGAGGACAGCCATGTTGATTTATTTTTGTTTCACTTTCTACACCATCAATTATTACCTTTTGCTTTCTACCTATTAGGTTAGATTTAAAAAGATTTAATGCGTTTCCTCTAATTCCATATATTTCTAACTTGTTTACTAATATTTGGTGATCAACGGTGTCGAAGGCTTTTTTTAAATCAAAGAATATGGTCAGACATCGTTTCCCTTTGTCTAAAGTTGTGTACATTAGTTCAGATCAAGGGCCTTGCCAGAGGGCCCTATGAAGTAAGGATGGGAAAAAAACATCGATGCTTCGAAAACATCGATGTTTGTTTTAAAAACATCGATATTTTTACCATCGATGGTCAGCTGGCGATAGTATCGATAAAACATCGATGTCTACTACCGATGTCGATGTTTAAACTTTGAAATTCAGAAACTACCGTTAGAGGCGCTGAAATCTTAAAAATTTAATTTTTATTAAAATTAGTACACAAAATATAAGCGCCATCTATAAGCTGTTCACTTTTGTAAGAACAAGCTAAGAGGGAATTTTAGTTTTAATAGTTTGCACCTTTGAAGCTGTATGTCATGTTGGTATTAAAAAATGTCACTTTTTTAAAATGTCGATTTATTTGACATATGTCATAATGAAAAATGATATCTTAATTATAATGATCATAACCTTATCAACCTAAAGTCGGTTTTACAGCGTAAGGAATATTTTTAATTGACATTTAAAGTAAGTAACACACCATAAAATAACCAAAATAACCAGATCTAGTGTGTTCTTACAAAAGTGAACAGCTTATATTGTGATATAACAATACTAATAGTGTTAGTTCTTATTCTTCTTAGTAGTTTACAGAAACGAAAAAATAAGAAGAAACTTCTAATTTTTAAACAATGCGAACGACCAAAGACGCCAACACACTTTTCCTTTTTGAGTCTTGTTGACACTTTCCCAGTTGTTATTCCTCCAATCCCTGGGGTTTTGTAAGTTGTCATTAGCTATTTTTTTATATATTGAAGTTGGCTTTTCCTGAACAAAATGATCAAAAGCTTCAATTAATCGGTAAAAGTAACTAGAATTGATGATCTAGTTCCGCCTAAACCAAAGGAACAGACTTTATTTCAACTTAAAAAAGTATAAAAATAATTGTGTATGACAGTGTTATTTTTATGTTAAATAATATAAAATTAACATCAAGATTACTATATTAGTAGTATAATAAAATCCAACATTTCATTTTAGAAATATAAAAATAGTAAGGTCTGTTCCTTTGGTTTAGGCGGAACTAGATTTTCAATTCTAGTTACTTTTACCGATTGATTCAAGATTTTGATCATTTTGTTCAGGAAAAGTCAACTTCAATATATAAAAAAAATATCTAATGACAAATTACAAAAATGAAAATTGCGGTTAGTTCCGCCTAATAGTTTGGAATAGACTGTAGGTACAAATTAGGATTATTATATTGGGTATAATAATGTTAATGTGAAATTAATTACTATTAAAACGAAATATTTCTATTTCAAAATATAATAAATGCTTTTTGTGTATTATATGTTACTTTTTTCGTATTTTATCTTTACATTATTAAATAATAACCTAACCTATATAATATAAATAAATAGCTTTTTTAATATTAATAAAACATCGATGTTTCCGATACATCGATGTTAAACATCGATGTTTTGCCTTCGATGTACAACCCTACTATGAAGAACTGCTAGAAAAATGGCAGCAAACCTATCACTATAGGAAGAGAAAAGCATATGAAACAACTCAAGATTATTTTGAAGACTGGCCAGTTTTAAAATCTGTTATTGGATCCAATTTGGTAAGACTGGAAATTTCTTCTTTTTTGTTATTGTTATGTTCTATATTAGTTATTTTCTAACAATATAATACCTGAATCACAGTCAGGGTTTCGTTCTGGACACAGTACCACTACAGCTCTACTTGATGTTACAGATCAAATTGTAACAGCTACCGATCAAAATAATCATAAGGGGAGGAACATAAAAATCTGGGAATCATTATGGATACTCAACTGAGGTTCAAGTCATATATAAGTTCTCTGTTGAAAAGAGCTTTCCTTGCTTTGAAAAACTTGTATATGAATCGATTCTGTTTATCAAAAAGTCTGAGGAAATCTTTAGCTAACAGTCTGGTGCTTTCCATATTCAACTACGGTGATATTTTGTATGGCCCTTGTCTTTCCGCTATAGACAAACAGCGCATTCAAAAAACCCAAAACTGTTGTGTTAGATTCATCTTATCTTTGCGAAGGAGATCTCCGACTTCTGAAGGGCTGGAAACTCTTCAATGGTTGAATATGGAAAAACGTAGAAAATTACATTATGCTACCTTTGTACATAAGTTGCTTAATGATCAGTCCCCCAGATATTTAGTTCAAACATTAGTTACCAGAACTAGGTGCCACAATCTTCCTTTACGTCACACTTCTATCCTTAATATACCGCCGCACAAATCTGATTTTTTTAAACGATCCTTCTCTTACAGTGCTCCGACAGTTTACAACAATGTTCCCGTGCATATGAAATCCTACACACACAATAAATTTAAACAGAGATATAAGCATCAGTTATTTTTATCATAAACTAGCTGAGTACCCGTGCTTCGCTACGGTATATTGACGGACGCATTAGTGTAAAATCCTCAGTTTGTTTTTAAACATGTGTATGGGTAACCTTTGTAAGCAAAAACCTAGTCGATATCTCATCTGTCCTAAGAGATATTGAGGAAACCATGAAAAAACATTATACCCTTTTACACTATATAGGGGTCGAACTACTGAGTAAAAAAAAAAACTGTAAAACTTTTTAAACATTTTAGAAAGACATATATATGTTAAAAGGCATATTATAACTCAACAAACGAAGAAAATGCGAAGAGTTTTATAATTCTTCTCTAGGGGGATTAGAGTATAATTTTGACATAACTTTATATTTTTATGGGTAACCTTTGTAAGTAAAAACCAAGTCGATATCTCAATGGTCCTAAGAGATATTGAGGAATCCGTGAAATCACATTTCAGTCAATTTCACCCCCTAAGGGACCGAATTTTGAAAAATTCCATATTAGTGGGTGCTTACGTCATGGAGGGAATATATTTTCCGAATGTCTGTATGTCAAGGGACGTTCTATCGAATAAAAACACCAATTTACCCGGTTAGGAATGAAATTAAAAAAACTGTAAAAATGCTTTCTAAATATTTTGAATAGAAACCTATGCACCAAAATGAAATGTTATAACTCAGGAAATACAAAGGTTTCTATAATTCAACCCGAATGTAGATTCACCCGTTTAGGGGTTGATTAGGGAAAAATTCTGAATAAAAAAAAAAAAAATGTATGGGTAACCTTTTTAAGCAAAAATCAAGTCTATATCTCATTAGTCCTAAGAGATATTGAGGAATCCCTGAAATCAAATTGCATCCCTTTTCACCCCTGAGGGCTGGAATTTCATAAAACCCCTTCTTAGTGGGTGCTTACATCATGGACGGAATATAATTACCGAATTTCATGTCTCTATGTCCAAGAGATGTTCTATCAAAAATGAGTGTTATAACTCAACAAAGATTGGAACTAAGAAACTGGAAATACGAAGGGTTCAATTTAGAGGTTAATTAAGACAAAATTCTGAATTCCTATGTTATTTAAACATTTGTTTAGATAACCATTGTAAGTAAAAACCAAGTCGATATCTTATTGGTCCTAAGAGATATTGAGGAATCATTGTGAATCATATTTGACCCCCTTTTTAGACCCTTCGAGGTCAACTTCGAAAAATCTCTTATTAGTAGGTGCTTACGTCATGGAAAGAATATATTTTGCGAATTTCATGTATCTATGTCCAAAAAACGTTCTATCGAATAAAAAAATACCCATTTACCCCTTTAAAGGTGAAATTTTAAAAAACTGTCAAAATTATTTCGAGGTATTTTAAAAAGACACCTTTGTGCCAAAAAGAAACCTTATAACTTAACAAACACAGGAAATACGACGGGATGTAAAATTCACTCCGATTGTAGATTCACCCCTTTAGGATTTGATTAAGACAAAATCCTGAAATAAGTTTTTCGGCATTTGTATGAGTAATTATTGTAAGAAAAAACCAAGTCGATATCTTATTGGTCCTAATAAATATTAAGGAATCCTTGAAATCACATGTCACCCCTTTTCACCCTTTGGGGCTGAAATTTTAAAAAACTGTCAAAACCATTTCGAAATATTTTAAAAATACTAAATCTGAAATAAGTTTTACGGCATTTGTATGAGTAGTCTTTGTAAGCAACAATTGGACCTAAGAGATATTAAGGAATCCTTGAATTCACATTTTACCCCTTTTTAGACCCTTCGAGGTCAACTTCGAAAAATCTCTTATTAGTAGGTGCTTACGTCATGGAAAGAATATATTTTGCGAATTTCATGTATCTATGTCCAAAAAACGTTCTATCGAATAAAAAAATACCCATTTACCCCTTTAAAGGTGAAATTTTAAAAAACTGTCAAAATTATTTCGAGGTATTTTAAAAAGACACCTTTGTGCCAAAAAGAAACCTTATAACTTAACAAACACAGGAAATACGACGGGATGTAAAATTCACCCCGATTGTAGATTCACCCCTTTAGGAGTTGATTAAGACAAAATCCTGAAATAAGTTTTTCGGCATTTGTATGAGTAATTATTGTAAGAAAAAACCAAGTCGATATCTTATTGGTCCTAATAAATATTAAGGAATCCTTGAAATCACATGTCACCCCTTTTCACCCTTTGGGGCTGAAATTTTAAAAAACTGTCAAAACCATTTCGAAATATTTTAAAAATACTAAATCTGAAATAAGTTTTACGGCATTTGTATGAGTAGTCGTTGTAAGCAAAAATTGGACCTAAGAGATATTAAGGAATCCTTGAATTCACATTTGACCCCTTTTTAGACCCTTCGAGGTCAACTTCGAAAAATCTCTTATAAGTAGGTGCTTACGTCATGGAACGAATATATTTTGCGAATTTCATGTATCTATGTCCAAAAAACGTTCTATCGAATAAAAAAATACCCATTTACCCCTTTAAAGGTGAAATTTTAAAAAACTGTCAAAATTATTTCGAGGTATTTTAAAAAGACACCTTTGTGCCAAAAAGAAACCTTATAACTTAACAAACACAGGAAATACGACGGGATGTAAAATTCACCCCGATTGTAGATTCACCCCTTTAGGAGTTGATTAAGACAAAATCCTGAAATAAGTTTTTCGGCATTTGTATGAGTAATTATTGTAAGAAAAAACCAAGTCGATATCTTATTGGTCCTAATAAATATTAAGGAATCCTTGAAATCACATGTCACCCCTTTTCACCCTTTGGGGCTGAAATTTTAAAAAACTGTCAAAACCATTTCGAAATATTTTAAAAATACTAAATCTGAAATAAGTTTTACGGCATTTGTATGAGTAGTCTTTGTAAGCAAAAATTGGACCTAAGAGATATTAAGGAATCCTTGAATTCACATTTCACCCCTTTTCACCCTTTAGGGACGTAATTTTAAAAAACTATCAATACTATTTCGAGATATTTTAAAAAGACACTTTTGTGCAAAAAAGAAATTGTATAACACAACAAACACAGGAAATACGACGGGATGTATAATTCACCCCGTTTGTAGATTCACACCTTCAGGGGTTGATTAGGCAAAATCCTGAAATAAGTTTTTCGGCATTTGTATGAGTAATCTTTGTAAGCAAAAACCAAGTCGGTATCTTATTGGTCCTAAGAGATATTAAGAAATCATTGAATTAACATTTCACCCCTTTTCGCCCTTTAGGGATGTAATTTTAAAAAACTGTTAATACCATTTCGAGATATTTTAAAAAGACACCTACGTGCAAAAAATAAATTTTATAGCTCAACAAACATATGAAATACGTCGGGATGTATAATTCACCCCGTTTGTAGATTTACGCCTTTAGGGGTTGATTAGGACAAAATCCTGAAATAAGTTTTTTGGCATTTGTATGAGTAATTATTGTAAGAAAAAACCAAGTCGATATCTAATTGGTCCTCAGAAATATTAAGGAATCCTTGAAATCACATGTCACCCTTTTTCACCCTTTGGGGCTGAAATTTAAAAAAACTGTCAAAACCATTTCGAAATATTTTAAAAATACACCTATGTGCCAAAAAGTAATGTTACATCTAAACAATCAGAGGAAATACTACGGGATGTATAATTCACCCCAATTGTAGATTCACCCCTTTAGGGGTTGATAAGAACAAAATCCTGAAATTAGTTTTTCGGTATTTGTATGGGTAATTTTTGTAAGCAAAAAGCAAGTCGATATCTTATTGGTCCTAAGAGATATTAAAGAATCCTTGAAATCACATATCACCCCTTTTCAACCTTTAGGGGTGAAATTTTAAAAAACTGTCAAAACAATTTCGAGATATTATAAAAAGACACCTGTGTGCCAAAAAGTAATGTCACATCTCAACAATCACAGGAAATACGGCGGGATGTATAATTCGCCCATATTGTAGATTCACCCCTTTAGGGGTTGATAAGGACAGAATGCTGGAATTAGTTTTTCGGTTTTGTATGGGTATTTTTTGTAAGCAAAAAGCAAGTGGATATCTTATTGGTCCTAAGAGATATTAAAGAATCCTTGAAATCATATATTACCCATTTTCACCCTTTAGGGGTGAAATTTTAAAAAACTGTCAAAACCATTTCGAGATATTATAAACAGACACCTATGTGCCAAAAAGAAACCTTATAACTCAACAAACACAGGAAATACGACGGGATGTAAAATTCACCCCGATTGTAGATTCATCCCTTTAGGGGTTGATTAGGACAAAATGCTGAAATAAGTTTTTCGGCATATGTATGTGTAATCTTTGTAAGCAAAAACTAAGTCGATATCCCATCGACCCGAAGAGATATTAAAGAATCCGTGAAATCACATTTCACCCCTTTTCGCCCCTTAGGGGTTGAATTTCGAAAAATCCCTTCTTAGTGGGTGCTTACGTCATGGAGGGAATATACTCTCCAAATTTCAAGTTTCTAGGCCCAAGGGTTCGGGCTGGGCGGTGATGAGTCAGTCAGTCAGGACACTTGCTTTTATATATATAGATTATCTAGTAATTGATTCTTATCTAACTTTCATATACTTTAAGTTAATAGTGTTCATTTTATAGATACATAGTGAAACAAGTTCGTTATTTCGATTCATCTATGATTCTCACCTGAAAATATTTTCTAAATATTTTCATTATTATTTTTTTTGTAAATGTATGTATAATATCTTTATGTCTGCTGTGTACATTGTATGAATATTTTTTGTAAAAAAATGTATTTTGTATTTATAATTTTTAAAGGTTAAGTTGGAAGACCAGCATTAGCTGAAACTTCGCCGAAATAAAGTTGTTTATTATTATTATTATTATTATTATATTTTGCTATTGTTTTTTTTTTTTTTTTTAATTTGTGTAGCTAAATGTCGACTTCGCATTAACCTTTCCTGGCAGAGAAAATTGCTTAATGAACAAATGGGACCAATTTAAATTAAAAATAATACCTTATTTACAAGAAAATATAAAAGACAAACAGTATCTCGATGTACTTAAGGAGGCTGTAGAAAATAGAAGTACAAGTAAGTCGATAAGAAATATTTTTCTTATTGTATTAGAAATAAAATATTTGCTTCGTTTTGCAGTAAACTCTGATTGCTAGAAATATGTACAGAATACGCACAGTCACTTTACATACCAAACAACCGATACATATAAAAATGTCTGTGCGCATGCTTTGAAATCTTTCTACCAGTCAGTTTTCTGCAAAAACTACGTTTTTAATTGTATGATATATTTATTTCAGATACTTTACATTTTATAATATTGCAATTACTAAACGCGGTACTGGTCCCATCAGGTCGTTACTCTGCATCACAATAAAAGAAAAAAAAAAAAAAAAAAAATACCCAATTCAACAAGGTCAAATTTTCAGGTTCAAAAGAAAATTTTGCAATAAAAGTACAAAATAGTGCACAGTTAGAGGAAAAGATTGAAGAATTAAAATGCGAGTGCATCCAAAATAAAACAACTTTACAACCGCAAATTATTGTGATAAAGGGAGAAAATAAAAATAATGAAAATCAATTTGTAGATGTCGATGGGACAATTTTTAAATATCCGTCCTTTGTAAGTTGTGTTGACTCTTGTTTCAAAATATTTTTTTCATTAAATTTAAAATATCCAAAGCCATCTGGAAGAATTTTATTTAAATTGTATGTATTGTAAAATGTATACTCCGCGCATGTGCGCCCCTTTGTAACACATTGTCATAAATAAACAGTAAAACTTAGTAGTAACAGTAGCTTAACCATAAGCAAGACCGCACGTATCAATGTTTTATTTCTTAACCTATGGAGATACTATCAAACATAATTCAACCATAATTTTTGGTCATTCGAGCCAGGGATCATAATTTTTGGTCATATCCAAGCCAAGAATATCATAATTTTTGGTCAATCCAGCGAGGATCATATTTTGGCACAACCAGTCACGGATCAAGATCACATATCATATTTTGGTTCAGTGAAGTCAAGATACAAGATCAATACATCAGTTCCGGACAAGACATCACCTTTCCGGTCAAAAGCGGTACCTACAAGAAAAAACGCAGTGCAGAGAGGCAACAGATGAGAAGTCTGCGGTGCAACACATGTCGCCGTTCATTAGACGAGCTACTGTCCAGTCTCTCCAAAGCCCGTTTATACAAGGTATTTGTCAAATTCAATATTGCTTTGAACAAAAATCATTTTTGTAAACGTGAGATTTCAATACAAATTCTCAAGCATTGCAATTGCATACATGCTAATACTCGCTCGTCGAGCGAACGTAAACAACACGCTCTGTACCACGCGCCACCAAGCTACAGTTGCAAGGTTAAGTACGGTACACTCAAGATAAAAATAATTTTAACACAATTTATATATTTTCCCTTGTTTTCAATTTAAAACGCACACTTTTATACATTCGCATTGAAAATGGAAGAAGTAAGGGTTTTACACAGAAAACGCGGGAATTTAAAACATAGAGTTACGAGTTTCAACACATATTTGAACAATGTTACAGACTTTTCAGAAGTCAAATTACGAGAATTGAAACTCAGAGTTTCAAATTTTGAATCGATTCTACCAGAGTTTGAATATATTCAAACAGAGATCGAACTAACTCTTGAAGAATCAGTTTTAGAGAGCGCACGTGACTATCGCGTAAGATTCGAATCAGAATTTTACGAGGCCTTAGCAAATGCAAATCATATATTAAACGAAAACATTAACAAATTTGATAATGAGTCACGTGAATCTCATCATTCCAGAAATTCGGTTCATTCAACACCGCAAAACATTTCAGTGAAACTTCCAACTCTGCAGTTGCCTAAATTCAAGGGGAATTACGATGCTTGGCTAGAGTTTCGCGATTCATTCATATCACTGATCCATGAAAATGAGACGATCGCGTCCATACAGAAGTATCATTACTTAAGATCATGTTTAGAAGGCTCTGCATTAGAGACCATAAGAAATTTGCAAATTTCAGCATCGGTATACGATCATGCATGGGATCTAGTATGCAAACGGTTTGACAATTCTCATACGCTTATTCAGAACCATGTCAAATCCATTTTAGCAATACCTGTCATTAGCAAAGAAGGTAGCAAAGAGGTTAGGACCTTTGTTGATAGCATTTCAAATCATTTATCTGCCCTACGCGGTCTCAAACAACCGGTCGACGAATGGGACACGGTTTTTTGTGATATCAATTTCAGAAAAGCTTGACAAAACAAGCGCACGCGAGTGGGAGGTAAAGGTGAATGCGGATTTCGGTGACGATCAAGCCCCTCCGACAGTACATGACCTTCTTGAATTTTTGCGCTCAAAAGCAAATATTCTAGAACAAATCGAGGGTAGGCGCGACGTCAATGTTGACCAAAGGCGGTCAGTCATCAAATCAAAATCATTGCAAGGCTGAGGGAGCGTCAGAGCTCAAGAGCATTTCAACCAGTCACACAACAGTAAGTGCTCCATCATCAACGCATTCATTAATAGTCCTATCAACAGCCCTAGTAAACATACCGGCAGCTGGCGGGACAATTCATACATGTCGGGCCCTACTCGATTCAGGGTCAGAAAGCTCTTTCATGAGTGAGCATTTAGTTAAAGCTTTGAAGCTTGAGACTCAAGACACGAACATCTCACTAGTGGGAATAAATCTAGTCAGTTCCCCTATCACGCGAAAATGCACTGCAGACATCATGTCAAACTGCACGGCATTCAACACAAAGTTAGAGTTTCTAATTTTACCAAAAATCACTTCAAATTTGCCCCCATTTTCATTTGATAAATCTTTTATCAACATTCCAAGTGATCTCACACTAGCGGATCCTTATTTCAATGAATCCAACAGCCTTAGACTTGCTTTTGGGCTCAGACATATTTTGGAGACTCATTCTGGATGGTAACATTTATCTGGGAAAGGGCAAACCTACATTATAGAATTCTCGACTAGGTTGGGTCATTTCAGGCACCATGCCAACACATTGTAACAAGGTACAATGTCATTTTTCGCGGTCAAGTGAATTAGACCAAAATTTACAAAAAATTTGGGAATTGGAAGAGCAATCCTACATCAAGGAGGTTTCTAATTCGGACAGCTCAAACCTGAGCACAAATGAGTTTTTTGAGAAAACAACAACCCGCGACGAGTCTGGCAGATTCGCAGTCCAGATTCCTTTCAATGATCTAGTTGATAGAATAGGCGATACAAAACATTGCGCAAAATCGCTTACTATCAATAGAACGTAAGTTTAGTCGCGATGCGACATTTCAAAATCTTTACATAGATTTTATGGAAGAATACGAAACATTAGGTCATATGGTTCAAGTCCAAAATGACACCATTCGAAACAGGTATTTTCTACCCCTTCTGGGCGTTCTTCGCGACGACAAATCAACCACTAAGTTACGGGTCGTTTTCGACGGTTCCGCAAAACCTAACAGTGGAATTTCATTAAATGAGGCCCAGTCGGTAGGCCCCACAATTCAGAATGACTTGCTAAATATTACATTGCGTTTTCGGAAAAGTCAATATGTCATGTCGGGTGACATCAAACAAATGTATAGACAAGTCATAGTGCATCCGGAACATAGAAAGTTCCAAAGCATTCTATGGAGAAACAGTTCAGAAAAGGACATACAAACCTTTGAATTAACCAGAGTAACATATGGTCTATCTTCAGCTCCATATTTAGCAATTCGATGCTTATACGAATTAGCAAAACAATTTCAATCAGTACACCCTCTTGCTTCGAAAATCATCGAACAGGACATGTACGTTGATGACCTTTTGACTGGTGACGATGATCCAGAACAATTGGTCAGCACATGCAAGGATGTAGTTGCAATTTTACAAACAGCAGGCTTTGAGCTCCGCAAATTCGTTTCAAATTGACGAGGCTCTTGCCAAATCAGTCGCAAAATCAGTCAACAAATCTGATGTTTTAATGATTGGTCCAACCGACAAAACCAAAACACTTGGTATTTGTTGGTCAGTTAAAGACGATTATTTATGTTATCAAACCACAACAAATGAGGATTCATGTCCCACAAAGCGAAGCGTCTTATCAGCGACTTCAAAAACATTTGACCCATTGGGTCTACTCAACCCAATAACAATCAAGATGAAAATCATTATGCAAAGTTTATGGGCAGCAGGCATCGGTTGGGATGAGCAGCTCCCTCCCGATTTAACCACTGAATGGTTAACATTATGCGCTCAAAGGGACTTCATTTCTTCTTTTAAATGCCAAAGATGTGTCATTATCAAACAAACTCAAATAATTGAGCTCCACGGCTTCAGCGACGCGTCAAAGGTCGCATACGGAGCTTGCATTTTCGTCAAAAGCATAAACCAGAACGGTGACATTTCCGTTCATCTTCTATGTGCCAAATCAAGAGTGGCACCTTTAAAAATCATCACAGTGCCCAGATTGGAACTCTGTGGCGCATTAACACTTGCTCATTTGATGAACAAGGTTCGCGAATCATTAACAGTTTCAACAAAGACATATTACTGGTGCGACTCCCAGGTCGTACTTCACTGGTTGAACACAAACCCAAATTCCTTAAACATTTTCGTTAGAAATCGCGTTAGCAAAATTCAGTCCATGACTGAAACAGCAGATTGGCGTTATGTTAACACAAAACATAATCCCGCGGAAATTTTATCCAGGGGTGCCACCCCACTTCAGTTGAAAAATACTCCCAGATATCAAACGTGATATCGGTTCCAGAATTGAGGAAGCAAATTGCATTAACAGCTTCTGCAACAAATTCAGTCTCATCTTCACTTGACAAATATTCAGATTTGAATAAATCCTTACGTATTATCGCATACATCAAACGATTTAAGCAAAATTGTTTAACAAGGTCAAAAATGTACGAACCAATAACGCCAGAAGAAATGTCTGCAGCATTTCAATGTCGAATCAGGTTAGTACAAGGTCAGCATTTTCCAGAGGAAATTGCTGCGATCACCAATAATCATCCCATAAAGTCAACTAGCAAACTAATGGCTTTAACGCCATTTCTCGATGAAAACAAAATTTTACGCGTAGGCGGAAGATTAAAATTGGCGAATTACCATTTCGACAAACGGTATCCAATTTTACTTCCCAAAGCCCATCATTTATCTAAAATTATCATGGAACATGAGCATGTTCGTTTACTGCACGCCGGTGCACAACAAATGCTGAGTTCAATCCGAGAACGGTATTGGATCATATCAGGTAAAGCTCTAGCCAAGGCAGTCGTAAAGAACTGCATTAAATGTTTTAAATCTAAAGCAACGGCGTATTCCACACTAATGGGTGACCTACCCAAACAGCGAATTTCTCAATCATTTCCATTCGAGCACACCGGAGTCGATTTCGCCGGTCCCTTTTTAATTAATGACAAACGCGGAAGAGGAGCTAAACGAATCAAGGCATACATCTGTTTATATATTTGCCTAGCTACTAAATGCATTCACTTAGAAGTAGTAGGTGACTTAAGTACAGAATGTTTCATCGCAAGTTTACTCAGATTTACTGCGCGACGCGGCCTACCAGGGCATATTTATTCAGACAGCGGACGCAACTTTCTAGGCGCGCATTCGCAATTGCAAGAGTTAAACAATTTCTTAGAACATAACAATGACGAAATTTTTAAAACTTGCGCAAACATGGGTATGGGTTGGCACTTCATACCACCCTACAGTCCTCATTTTGAGGGAATATGGAAATCAAATATCAAATCAATGAAATCTCATCTTTACAAGATTTTAAACACGACATCTTTAGTATACGAAGAATTTCAAACTATTATAGTTCAAATCGAAGCAGTATTGTATTCAAGACCTTTGTGCCCACTCTCCAATGATCCCAATGATCCTAGAGCATTAACTCCTTCACATTTACTCATTGGTAGATCCATGACATCTATCCCTGATCCTATCGTATTAAAGCTCAACGAGAACCAACTTTCACGGTACCAATACATTCAGTCTATGGAACAACATTTCTGGCGACGTTGGAAACAAGATTACTTGCACCAACTGCAACCCCGGAACAAGTGGAGAACCAGCTCTCCACAACTAGCACCAGGTATGCTGGTCGTCATCAAGGATAACCACCTCCCACCTCGTCAGTGGCAGCTGGCCCGCATCGTTGAAGTACATCACAGCCCAGATCGAATCGTTCGCGTAGTCACATTAAAGACAGCCTCAGGTGTGACAAAACGTGCTGTGACCCAGGTCAGCGCGTTGCCGCTGAATGAACCCAATTCAGCCACATGAATGCTCAAGCGTCCCGCTTGCTGGGGGAGCATGGAAGAATTTTATTTAAATTGTATGTATTGTAAAATGTATACTCCGCGCATGTGCGCCCCTTTGTAACACATTGTCATAAATAAACAGTAGTAGCTTAACCATATGCAAGACCGCACGTATCAATGTTTTATTTCATAACCTATGGAGATACTATCAAACATAATTGAACCACCATCTATAAATGTATGGATTTTCTTACAAAAATATTTTTTTGAAATAACCGATACCGAACATGATCACGTATCCACAAAAGTAGCTGGAATTTTGGCATCTTTATAAAATACTATTACCTTAAATAATATCTAATTTCGAATTAATTTTGTAAGGGAGCTTATAAATTAAAAATTATTTGTTTTTTGTGTAAACGATACTTTAGGCAAATTGATACTCACTGATAGGCAATTGATGTTTCACCATATCAAAACGGACCATAATTTATTCGGTTTTGGTAGATTTGAATGTGTAGAGGAAAACTGTTTTCAGGTATTTTCGAATTTTAAAGCTTTTAAACGACATGTTAAAAACTTCCATGATGTAGGGCAAAATGCAGTTAATGAATTAGTACTTTATAACCAAAATGACGATATGCAATTTCAGCATACAGTACGAAACATTCCATCGATTGATAATAATTTAGTGACACCTTCAAGTGAAAATACTTGTTTCCAAAATATAAATCACAATGTTGGTTTTGAAGAATTTCAAAACGAACTTACTTTACATAGATTAAAATTTTATTCTAAAGATAATTTAACCCGGAAGGATGCAAATGATATAAATTAAAGCTTATCGTCACTTACTCTAAAACTGTTTTGTGATTTGGAACAGTTAGTTTTACCATTGATCGCTAATGATTGTAACAGACTACAAGTATCTAATAATTTTTAAAATTTTGAAAACGTCTTAAATAAATCTGTATCTGAATACAAATTTATGCAATTATTAAAATCAAAACAAAATTATAGTGATCCAGTTTGTTTTACTCTTAGTCACGATTTTGATGAAGTAATTAAAAAGGGCATATCAACCATAGATGAAAATAAATTGGAAGGTTTTTTAATGCCAATAAAATTTCAATTAAAATTTTTTTTGAAATGAATAATATGCTAAAAGTAACATTAAATAACATTGAAGTGTTAAGACAAAAAGTGACACTGTGTAATTACATTAATGGAGCATCTTACAATAGAAGGATTCAAACTTTTTCATCTGAGCAAATTATTATTCCCTATAATATTTATGTAGATGAATTTGAAGTTAATAATGCCTTGGGAAGCCACGCTGGCGCTCATTCAATGTGTGCTATTTATTACAATTTTCCCACCATACCACAATATTTACTTTCTCAATTGAAACTCATATTTGTAGCTGGCTATGTCAAAACATCAGATCTAAAAATGTTGGCAATTCAAAATCCTTAAATGCATTAATTGATGAACTTATTTCTTTAGAAACACTTGGTTTAGATATTGAAGTAGATAAGAACAGTTAATGTGAAATTCCTTTTAGGCTTAGTATTAGGTGACAATTTAGGTTTAAATGGAATTTTGGGATTTACAAAGTCTTTTAGTTCTATGTTTTACTGTCGTCATTGTAAAAGAAAAAAGAGTGAAATGCAAGCAAATTCTATTGAATATTATGATTCTCTTAGAAATACTAGTAATTACAAAACCAATCTAGAAATAAATAATTTCCAAAATACTGGGTATTAGAGAAGTTTGTATATTCAATAGAATACCATCCTTTCATGTCACATATAATAATGCATTTGATATTATGCATGATATATTCGAGGGTGTTAGTATTTACGATCTCTGTGATGTCATTTTATATTATGTAAATAAAAAAGTATTCACTTTGGAACAATTAAATAATAGAAGAAAATGGTTTTCATATGGTGAAACAAAAATTGACAATATTAATATTTCATCTATTATAGAAAAATCTTAATTAGAAAAATATATCTTGAAAATGTCTGCACGTAAAAATTGGTCTTTCTTGCATTTTTTTTTTTTTTTTTTTTTTCATTACTGATAGGGGAATTTATACCAGAAAATTGTTCAGTTTAGAAATTTTTATGCTGTCTTCTTAAAATAGTAGATATAATTACTAAATCAGAAATAACTTTGAACGATTTAGATGAGCTTGAAAATTTTATAAAAATACATAATGAAATGTATGTTTTGTATTTTTAACAAAAATCTCAAAGCTAAACATCAGTTTATGGTTCATTATGTTAATTCATTAAAGGCCAATGGTCCGCTTAAACATTTCTGGTGTTTCCGGTTTGAAGCTAAGCACCGAGAAGCAAAGCTTTATACCCATGCTACAACTTCCAGAAAAAATATTCCATACAGTTTATGTATTAAAAATAGCTTAAAATTTTCAAATCTATTAATTGAAAATGTCAATACAAATGAAATATTTTATGAAAATAAATGTATAAAAAAATTGAATGCTGATATATTCTCTTAGATGTGTGGGGGCATTTCTAGGATCGGTCGAAACGTCAAGGTTGGCTAAATGAATTTAAATAATTTCATTTGTACCACATGGTACTTACTTTGAAAGGCCCTCCACATAGTGGATTTCCAAAACTTGCGAGCGGTATCATGTCTGAAAATCTAAAGGATCCGCCGGTTGGTTGCTTAGACTCTTTATGAGAGGAATAAGGGTGTTTGAATTAAAGTCTGTATTTTATTTAATCTACGTTTAATGGTTTAATTAGAATTGAAAAGGTTATTGATTACATTAGAACTTACAATTATCGCTGGCTATAAAATCCCATGAGAGACACTCACAAAAACCTCACCATCACCGTATTCACCTCACAACACTCACGGTGTTTAACCCGTTACGAGGTTCGTTTATTTAATTTCAAACAGACCTCAACACTTCCAGATTACTTCTGGTTTACTCACGACAACTACCGGGTTTCTCTACCAAAATTACTTGGGAGGTTCGTCCGTTCACGGTGGCGTTTTATGCATCACTGACTTTGTCTCTCACAAGATTTTTCCAACTCTTTTCTTAAAACTAATTATCTGATCTCTGACCCCTTTTTTGTCGTTGTAAAAATAATCAGCTCTCCACATTAACAACAACCCTTTTATAAACTTATCTTTCTATGACCAATAATTTATAAACCCAAGTGATTAATTTTTGACTCTAATTACTACGCGGTCCATCTCACTGAAAATATATTGTCGCCTATCTGCTTTTGTATAAACATTTGACTGTTACTATTTTGATCTAAACAATAACGTTCTTTCAAACTAATCATACAATATACGACCGGTAAATCACTCTGTATCTTTTTAATGCTTAACTATAAAAATATGTGATATCTCAACTAACCCTTGAGAAAGTTTATCTTAAAGTAGATTAGTTCTTACATTTGAATAAATTGAATACTTTGTAACTAATTGAATAATTTTACTTTAAATAATACTGAAATTTTATTTCTGAAATTACCACTCCCACATTAGTTCCCCCTTTCCAAAAATTGCTGATCTTACCAAATAGATTAGTCAATTTTATTTCTGAATTATTATTAATTTAGAATAAATTGTTATTTAACAACACTTTTGACTCAACCCTTTTTAACCCCTTGTTCGTATATTTTATGATAGTCTAACTTTTGAAAGAAAAGTGAAAAAAAAAATTGAAAAATAATATTAAAAGAATTTTATAACTATTAAAACTTTACCCGATTCAGTGATATGTTACTTGACTTTGAGAGAGTGTGATTATTTTTAGGTTATTTGACACAACACAATAATATTTTAAAAATTATATATTAAACATAAAATAAAAGATACAAGAAAACATTGATAAAATACACATATATAAAGTAACCAACACGAAACCAAAAAAAAAGGTACAGAGAACAAAAGACAAAAATGACAAAAACAAATAAAATTCAAGCAAAATAATGTGGAAATTATGTCGTAACATAATTAACATACACTTAACATAATAGAATTGTTGATGTGACAAGAATTTTTATTAGTTTTATTTATATCCCTCGCAAACCCCCAAAAAAAACTTACTATTATTTTATATCTCAAATTTCCCTTACGTATTTAAAAAAAAAATTAATTTTAAAATTTCTTATCACATACAACTATCCGTTATTAGAAATTACAATAAAATATAACCCTATAAATTTTCAAAATACTAAACAATACATGAAATTTCACCCTTTTGGCATTAATAGCAACAATTTTAAAACAACAAAACTACAAGAAAAACACACAGTTACTAAAAACACAAACACAAAACAGTAATATTAACAAATTGTTAAGCTGGAATTCAATTTCTAAGTTAACGAGAAAATCTCACTTTACTAGAAAAAATTTTAAACTGACTTTACCGAATTTTAACAAACAAATATGACACCAAAAAAAAATTAATTCTTAAGGAAACAAATCGAACAAGAACTAAATGTGCAAGAAAAATGTATATCTCTACTTTTCACGTTGACTTTTTATTTTACCTCCCGTTTCGCTTGGTAAAATTTGTTGAATTCCACTTTAACTTGTTCTTAGACTATCTTAACACTAAACACTCTTTACACGCACAAAACATTTTGCACTGCACTGCACTACTCTTCTCGGTTGCCGTGGTGACATCCCTCATTGGACTGGACAGTTTGTTACGCAATTTTAGTCTTTTTGGCACTATTATGAAGTTAGTCTTTTATTGTTCACAATTCCTCAATATGTTTTATAGTTCAATAGGTTAATAATTAATTATGGTCTTTCACGGATTCTTTGACAGTGTCTATTATTTTAATGTTTTTGTTTTACACTCTTCCTTTGTAAATCCACGGAATATTTGGCGCTGGACCACGTGATCTTGTAGATATCGGTTGATTTACAGGTGTTAGTGTCTCTCGTTCATTCACAGCTGGTACAGTTTCGTTGTTACCACTATTATTTAATTCTATGTTTATATTGTCTCTCCTTACAGGTATTAAAAGTTCTACAAATGGATTTACCTCGTCACTATAACTTTGAAAGTCATTTTCATTGTCTGTATTATTATTAAAACTATCTGTATTACGCGCACTTCCTCTATGTTTATTATTATATTTATTTTTAACATTAATATTATTATTATTACCATTATTATTATTATTACTACTCTCGCCATCTTTTATATTATTCCTATTATTATTACCCTCATCGTTAATCATATTATTATTGTAAGTTCATCGTTAGATTCATCGCTGCTACTTTCGGTTGAAATTAAAGTTTTACATGGTTTTAATTTATTGACATCTACTTTATGTGTTTTATCCCCATAGATTTCTCTAATTTCGTAATTAACGGGACCCAGTACTTTAATCACTCTAAATGGTCCTAACCATTTTGGTAATAATTTTGGTGCTAATTCTTTAGATAAAACTGGTGGACTTAGCATGTATACTTTGTCTCCTATTATGTAATTTTTATTTCTCGCTTTCTTGGCTGAATTTAAACTTTGTTTCTCTGATTGTTCCTCTAACAATCTTTTTGCTTCCATATGTACTTTATTCATTCTTGCCATAATTTCTGCAGGATAGTCTTCTTCTAAATTATAATGCAATCTTTGTGGTTTTAATATTGCATCGAACGGTAGGTTCATATCACGCCCGTGCATCAAAAAGAATGGTGATTCGCCTGTTGTTTTGTTAATCAAGTTCCTTAATGCACATTCTACAAGAGGTAAGTACTCATCCCACGAATTATCCTCTTCACTTACAAAATGCGATAACATTGTTTTCATTGTAAAATGCATTCGTTCAATCAGTCCGTTACATTCTGGATGATAAGGTGTTGTTTGAAGTTTTTGGATTTTCAAAATATCGCACATTTCTTTGAATAATTTTGATGTGAATTGTGATCCACAATCTGTTAATAAGGCATGCGGTACGCCGTGTCTTACAATTATTCTGTTTACGAAAGCTTTGGCTACTGTTTTTACATGTATATCTGGTAATGGTATGCATTCTGGGTATTTTGTAAGGTAATCTATTACTGTTAAAATGTATTTATTACCTTTTTCGGTTAAATTAAGCGGTCCTACTATATCTAATGAAATTCTGTCAAAAGGTTGTGCAGGTACGGCTATTTGTTGCAATGTAGCTTTTGTCTTGATTCCCAGTTTATGTACAGCACATGATTCGCATCTTTCGCAGTAAGTTTTTATGTCCGTTGTCATTCCTTTCCAAAAAAACTTTTTTCGAATGGCTTCTAACATTTTATTGTATCCAATGTGTGCTGATAACGGCATGTCATGATACAATTCCATAATTTTAGTTTGCATATTTTCTGGAACTACAATTTTATCTTCTCTCTCGTACTTCTCCCTTTTTCTGTACAAAATGCGATCTTTACTAAGATAATATGACTCATTTTCTTGGTTTTTCACACTGTCAATTATTACTCGTGTTTTTCTATCTACGTGTTGTTCTTTAGAAATTTGAGTAATGTCCCATATGACATCAGTACTTGGCTCTATTGATTGTAATTCTTCTGTATCCTGCTCTGTGTTCATGTAAATACTACTTGTTGTATTGTCTGGACTTATTATTCTTGATAAAGCGTCTGCGTTGTTATTGAGTTTTCCTGGTTTATGTTCTATTATAAAGTCATATTCTAATAATGACATGGACCAACGTGCTAATCTTGATGACGGATCTTTAATTGATAATAAGTATTTTAATGGAGCATGATCTGTGATAATTTTAAACTGTGAACCGGCTAAATAACATCTGTATTTTTTAAAAAAGTGTACAACAGCTAGGCATTCTCTTTCTATCGTGGAATAGTAGCGCTCTGCTTTATTTAATATTCTACTTCCATAGTAAATTGGGTGTTGATATACATTATGGTCTTGGCTTAAAATTCCGCTAATTGCAAATCCTGACGCGTCTGTTGTTAGGACAAACTGTTTATTGAAATCTGGATATTTTAAAATGGGTGCTGTAATTAGTGCTGTTTTTAAATATTCAAATGCTGTTTCTTCTTGTTTTCCCCAAACATATGGTACTCCATTTTTCGTTAGTTCGGTAAGTGGTCTGGCTTTTTCCGAGAATTTTGGTATAAATTTTCTGTAGAATCCTGTCAATCCTAAAAATGCTCGAATGTCTTTAACACTCTTAGGTTTTGGGTAGTTTTTAACAGCTTTAAGTTTTTCTGGGTCGGCTTTACATCCATCAATCGTAATAATGTGTCCTAGAAACTTAACTTCTTTCTTCAAAAAGTGACATTTAGTTGGTTTAAATTTTAAATTATGTTTCCGCATTCTCAAGAATACTTTACGTAACTTATCTACATGTGTTTCTACACTCCCTTTTGAAAAAACAATGATATCGTCGAGATACACTAAACAAAAATCTGCGTTTAGCCCTGATAAAACTACGTACATTAATCTTTGCCACGTGCTCGGCGAATTTTTTAATCCCATAGGCATACGGTTAAATTCGTAATGGTTATTGTAAATCGAGAATGCGCTCTTCTCTTTGTCTTGTTCTTCTAGTTCTACTTGGTAATATCCACTAGCTAAATCCATCGTTGAAAAATGTGTCGCACCTGCTAGTTGATCAATTGTGTCATGGATATTCGGTAATGGAAAGAAATCGCTTTTTGTTATTGCATTCAATTCTCTGTAATCAATGCATACACGTAACTCTGGATCTTGATTCGGCAGTCGTTTTTTCGCTACAATAATGGCGGGCGCTGACCAAGGTGACATACTTGGCCTGATAATTCCATCCGCTAACATCTTATCAATTTCTGTCTGCAATGCTTCCCTCTGTGCAAATGGTACTCTGTACAGTCTCTTGGCTATAGGGTGAACATCTTCCGTGATTATCCTATGCTTCACTTCGCTCGTACAACTCAATTTTGCCTTAGGTGACTGAAATATATCGCTGAATTCGTTGAGTAACTCTGATAATTGATTCCTCTCGTCTTCCCTTAGGTGACTTAAATCAATTTGTTGCAAACAATCCATTTTTGCGCTATTACCCCTAATTTGCCTATTTTCACCGTTACATTCATACTTTGATGATCCTGCAATGGCTTCTTGTTTGGCATTAATTCTCCCCTCTTTGCAAAATATCTCTCTTCTCGCTGATTCATCTAGTTCGCTTCTTTCTACCTTTACATTCATACTGTGATGATCCTGTAATGGTTTTTCGATTTGCGTTAGATGACCCACGTTAGTGCCTTTTTGCAATACAACTTTCTCTGTAGATACATTAATTAATCTCACAGGTACAAACTCCGCAGCTTTACATGCGACTCTCGCAATTAATACACCTTGGAATGGAACTTCAGCTGGTTCTAGTAAAACATCTTCTGAAAAGTTGTACTTCCTTTTAAAAAATCCTCTTGTAATGCACTCGGACCTGGCTGGTATCTCAACTCTTTCAGATAGGTGAACTAAGGACGTGCACTTCCTTTCGTTCTCTGGAGATGAGGTATCGACCCTGTCTTCATTAATTTCTTCTTCTTCTTCTTCACATTCTGCCCTAACCTGCTTCAGTTCCCCCTTTTCTTCAATAAAATTGAAGTCGCCGTCTGTTTGTACTCCTGTATATACTTTAAATCTGACACATTTTTTCTGTGTTTTACTCTGTCTTTCTTTACTATATCGCTCAACATTTGTATCGTTTTGCGCATTAATATCACCGCCTATTTTTCCTTCATTTCCATTTTCACTGACTGCATTTCTCCTAGTATTGTATTCCAGTTCATTTTCTAACCACAATTTTATGCCGTTAATTGTTACAGTACCGTCTTTAAAATTGATTTTTGCGTTGAATTGTTGTAAAAAGTCCACGCCTACTAATAAATCCACATTCATATTTATATTTTTGACAATTAAAAATTTATGTTGAATTTCCACATTTCTCTTTCCAATATTTATCTGAACTTGCGCCCATCCAAGATGCGGTATTCTATTTCCTTGAACATCAATCAAATTTACTTCACGTCCTGCTATTCTCTCACAATTTAATTTATTCGCGCTTTCCTCACTTATTAATGACAATTCCGCCCCTGTATCTAATAAAACATATCTAAATTTATTTCCTAATCTTACTTTAAAAATATTACGAGATACTGCTTTACGATTATCAATCACTCTCGTTATGATTACATTTTCCTTATTTCTACTTAATTGCGATAGGCCCTGTCTAAGGAGCGGTCTAGAGAGAGCCTGTTTTCGTTTAAATTCACATTACACTTGTTTGCAAATTCCCCTTATTGTTGCATCTGTAACAAACAAGTTGAAAACAGTTTCGCATTATGTGTCCCTGTTTGCCACAATTCCTACATTTAATGTTTCTATTATAGCTTGCTTCTTGACGTTGGCTGCGGTTGTAATTATTAGTCTGTCCATAATTACTGGTAAAATTTTTTTCTCGACTTCGGTTTTGACCGTAATAATTTTGGTTTCTTGGACTATTGTTGCGGTTAGACGAAAAATTTTGAGTGTAACCAGATGTTGACCTTGGTCGGGGTACGGACCTGTCCCTATTTCTTTCAACATGTCGTGAAGGGTGGGTAACTCCTGAAGGTCGATGAACCCTTGTCTGTTCATAACCAGATGTTCTACTTTCTTCCGATAGTCGAACTTTTTTATCTTGTTTATTAATTTTATTTTCAATATCTTCCGCTTTTAATGCTATCTCTACTGCTTCATCAAATGTTTTTGGTTCCGCAAACATCACCTTAATTCTTAATGTTGGTACCAAACCGCTAATAAAACGAACTTTAAGATCGTGTCTCAATCTACTCACTAGGATGTTATTTTCTTCTATATTCTCCGTTTCTTTAAACAATTTTACTCCCGCAATTCTAAGTCTCACTCTATATTCTTCAACAGACTCATTTGTATATTGCATTATACTGTAAAAATTTTCCATATCCTCGCTTTCCGTATCCTTGTTGCCTTTAAAACGTCTTTTAAGAGCATCTTTAATTTGTGTCCACGTTGTATTTACTCGACTTAATGATGGTTCGGATTTTATTAGTTTCTTTGCTTCTCCACAAAAATGTGTGCGCGCCATTATAGCTTTTTCGCTTTCGGACCATTTTGCCATAAGTGAAATGCATTCGAATTCCTCGATAAAATCTATGACGTCTGTAGTACCGTTATAACGTGGAACTGAGCCAATTGATATATTTGCAACGCTTGTTGTTAGTTGTTGGATAGTTGTATCAGCCGAAGTCGCCATTTTGAGTAATTATTTTCGTCCATTAATAATAAAAGAATAAATCTATGAGAAATGTTGTTACCCGCAGTGATATTAACCGAATTAAAATTTTGTAATTTTAATTTTATAATTTTTAATATTTATCTCATTGTTTAAATTTTTGTTTAATTTTGTTAATTACGCGACATTAGAATTCTATTATTATTTGTAAATTAAAATCCACATTCCCTTTTTAAAGAATCATAAGCGAAGCAACCAGTACTTGAGAATACATGTCGTCTCAAAATCATAAAAAATAACAACAAAAAGTGTAATTATCTAAATTTTGACTTATTTACTTAAACACAACTGAATACCACATACCTAGATTATTCTCAGATTTTTTTTTTAATACAATCCAATATGTGTTATTCGCAATTAAAACACTTGAAACCAATTTAATTTATATATTCTCAATTAAAAACACCTGACACCAATTAAGTGTCAATATATTCTCAGGTAAACACACCTGACACCATTTATGTGGGGGCATTTCTAGGATCGGTCGAAACGTCAAGGTTGGCTAAATGAATTTAAATAATTTCATTTGTACCACATGGTACTTACTTTGAAAGGCCCTCCACATAGTGGATTTCCAAAACTTGTGAGCGGTATCAAGTCTGAAAATCTAAAGGATCCGCCGGTTGGTTGCTTAGACTCTTTATGAGAGGAATAAGGGTGTTTGAATTAAAGTCTGTATTTTACTTAATCTACGTTTAATGGTTTAATTAGAATTGAAAAGATTATTGATTACATTAGAACTTACAATTATCGCTGGCTATAAAATCCCATGAGAGACACTCACAAAAACCTCACCATCACCGTATTCACCTCACAACACTCACGGTGTTTAACCCGTTACGAGGTTCGTTTATTTAATTTCAAACAGACCTCAACACTTCCAGATTACTTCTGGTTTACTCACGACAACTACCGGGTTTCTCTACCAAAATTACTTGGGAGGTTCGTCCGTTCACGGTGGCGTTTTATGCATCACTGACTTTGTCTCTCACAAGATTTTTCCAACTCTTTTCTTAAAACTAATTATCTGATCTCCATCGCGGTCCATCTCACTGAAAATATATTGTCGCCTATCTGCTTTTGTATAAACATTTGACTGTTACTATTTTGATCTAAACAATAACGTTCTTTCAAACTAATCATATAATATACGACCGGTAAATCACTCTGTATCTTTTTAATGCTTAACTATAAAAATATGTGATATGTCAACTAACCCTTGAGAAAGTTTATCTTAAAGTAGATTAGTTCTTACATTTGAATAAATTGAATACTTTTTAACTAATTGAATAATTTTACTTTAAATAATACTGAAATTTTATTTCTGAAATTACCACTCCCACAGATGTATCTAACAACATTAATGAAAATAATACTATTTCATTAAAAAACATAATTTATAGGGGAACAATATATAAAATTAATTAATATTTATGTAAATATAATTATGATTGTGCAAAACTCTATAAAATATCAGACATTTTGTTAACTAACAATAAAATTTTGTATTTCATGGTTTCAGAAATCCAAAAATTTAATAAACATTTTCAGGCATATGAAATTGGCTCGAATACTGAGCAATTACAAATAAAACATATTGATTATTTTACAAGCCCCCCATTACACATTTATTTATTTATTTATTTATTTATTTATTTATTTATTTATTTATTTATTTATTTATTTATTTATTTTCCTTAGAGATTTTAATAGTGCTCTTAGATATTACAAAAAGAAAATTTTTACATATAAATTTACAGACAGTATGAAAATAGTTAAATATTTAAGTATTTATAAATCAGAAATTTTTTAAAGAGTATTACTCATGAGATTTTAGCTGTAAAACGATTTTACAATGTTTTTTAAATTGTTGATGTTTATAACAGAAAATGTCAACATTGTTGAAAATGTTGTTGTACGTATCTGAAAGTCTTATTTTTGGAGAATTAAAATAGATGTTATTGTTAGATTTATTACTATAAAATAAATGTCGATTTCTTATATTATACGACGGAACGCGTAGCTTAAACAAAGACACTAGTTCACAGGAATTGTACATATTATTCTTCTTCTTCTTCTTATTGTGTTTTGGCTTAGGTTTTACCATTCCGCCAGCACATAGCTTTAATGAACATTTACTTTATTTTAGAGATCCTGATTAATATTTTCGAGAAAATTCATTAGAAGAGTGCAGATTTGAAGTGTTGGGTGAGATAAAACAGATGATAATGAGAGAGGGGATGGCAGGTATTCTGTTAAGTTGCGATATAGAGCGTTTGAATCTGTGTAGTGATTGGGACAGTCAAAGAGGATATGAGTTGTGTCTGCATATTGTCCACAGGAGCACAAGTTAGTGTCAACGACATTTATTCTATATAGGTGAGCTTGAGTGTGGCAGTGGTTGAAGCGCATTCTTGATATTGTGGAGACTGTCTTTTTTGGTATCGGGATATTATAAAACCATGGTTTGTTTGAAATGAAAGGTTGAATAATATGGTGGAAAGAACCTTTGAGCATTGCAGAAGAGTTCCACTCTTGCTGCCATTTTGTTGATGTAGTTTGTTCAAGGAGAGGGAGTATATCTCTGAAATTTATTTTGGTGACTGTAAAACGCTCTTCTTGGATGGCTCCTCTTCTGGCTAGTTGGTCGGCTACGTCGTTTCCATATATTCCGGAGTGGCCTACATATTATTCATTATTTTATACAATACTAGTACATCAGATAACGATCTACGGTCTTTTAATGACAACATGTCAAGTTCAAGCAGTGTTTCGTTATAATCAGTTAGTCTATTGTGATTTTTAAAGCAAATATATTTTAGCGCTTTCTTTTGAATGTATTCAAGTTTGTTAACATATTTGTCGTAGAGTGGATTCCATATAACAGAATAATAATTTAAATTACTAAGAACAAAAGCATAATACAGAGATTTAATAGGTTGAGCACAGCGGAAATCCTTAGTAGTTCGGGTTATAAAGCCTAAAGCCTGGTTTATAATAGATATGTTATGGAACGTAAGCATAAAAATTACACTACTCTCTTTGTTCTGTTTATTACAAACAGATGTTTTGAAGGGTCAAATCTATTGTTTAATGCATATGCAGTTATGCTATGGGCTTATTATAAACCAGGCTTTACATTCTTAAAGATTTAACACAAATGTAACTAATGTGAGGATCGAATGTTAGTTTGGAATCGAAAATGACACCTAAATCTTTAATTTCGGTTACTCTTGAGAGAACACTATTATCAATATTGTAATTATAATTCAAAATGTATCTGTTACGCGAAAATGAAATGACGTGACATTTATCACAATTGATAAAAAGTTTATTTTCCTGGCAATATGTAGCAAATTTAGATAATTCCGCCTGCAGTAGATCGGCATCTGATAGACTGCGAATGTTTCTGTAGATCCTCAAATCGTCGGCGAAGAGCTGGAACTGAACATCTTTGAATATTGATGATACATCGTTGATAAATAATAAAAAAAATAGCGGCCCAAGGTGGGACCCTTGTGCCAAACCTGAAGTGAGCTCTACAAAACTGGATGTGAATCCATTGATACAGACAGCCTGGGATCTGTTACTAATGTAGGATATAATCCATCTAAAGAGGTCTCCGCGAATGCCGAGTTTGAAAAGTTTATTAATAAGTATAGAATGGTTGATTTTATCAAACGCTTTTTTCAAGTCAGTGCTAATGGAATCAACTTGAATTTGTTCATTCATATTATGAGATAAATAATCCACATATATTAACAAATTTGTCTCTACAGATCGCCCTGTAAAAAAACCATGCTGTTGTTGAATGATTATGGCTCTTACCGATTGAAAAAGATAATTGTAGACCAATTTTTCAAACAATTTGCTCATTGTGTTAAGTTTAGAAATAGGCCGGTAGTTTTTAACTAAACATTTGTCACCAGATTTAAAAACCGGTACAATTAATGCTTTTTTCCAGCTGTCTGGAAAAACGTTTTCCGAGAGCGACTTATTGAAAATAATGGAAAGTGGACAAGTTAACTCATCGGCTAAATTTTTAAAAAATTAGGGGGAATATTGTCTAGGCCGGAACCTTTTTTAGTGTCTAGATTGAGGAGAGCAGTTTCAACTTCTTTTTCTGAAAATTTTAAGTTGCTAAGATTAACAGAACTGGAATCATGGACATTTTCGTTAACTATAATAGAGTCTGCAGGTTCATAGACCGAGTGGAAGTAGTCCGAAAACATGCTGCAGATTGTTGCAGGATCATTTGCAACACAGTCGTTATATATTAAAGTGTTTGGTATACCAGATTTATTAGATTTAGTGGAAATAAAACTCCATAGTGATTTGTGATTGTCGATGATATTCTGCTCCATTTTAGAAATATAATTAAAGTAATCTTGCGAAATAAGGAATTTAGATCGCCCACGAAGTATTTTAAAGGAGACATAGTAATTTTTGTCTTTAGTGATTTTCCATTTTTTGTGAAATTTATTCTTCTCTTTGATGCATTTAATAGTACTGGCCGAAAACCAGCAAGGGAATTTGTTTTTATTTACAATTTGACGCGGAACATAAATATGTGCTATAGACAAATGTCTATTAAATCATATAAAATATCGTACAATAAACTAACTGATTGGTTCGCGTCAAGTCGGGCAAGTTCGTTCTCCCACTCAATGCATGAGAAATAGCTGTGCAATTCATGTTTTTAAATATGTATCTGTGACTAGTATTATGTTTTAAATACGCTGTTTTTACGTCAAGTATAAACTCAAAAGAAGGGTGATAAATGTCCTCATCAACCAACGGAACATCACACCTAATCAGACTCTTTACAATGCTAGAATTAGTCAATACTAAGTCTAAAACATTATTGCTAACATTCTGTAAATAATTAAATTGATAAAAAGAACATAAATTAAAGTAATCTATAAAAATATCATGACGATATTCGTTCATTAGTTTGGATGGCATAAAATAATTATCTTTTACTGACCAAGAGAGATGTGGTAAATTAAAATCACCCAAAATAATAAAAAAAATCGTCAGGATAACAATTAAGTTTAGCATTTACATTTTTGAAAAACACTTTAAAGACACCATGGTTGTAATCGGGAAGGTATACACAGCACACATAGCACACGCGATTATCACTACCGGTAACACATATCCACAGATCTTCAGCGGAAGTTTGCGAGTCCCGGAGAGGAACAGCCGCAACGCAGGATCGGGTTGCGATGAGTACACCTCCTCCGTCGAGTTTAGGAGAGTTGTAGCGATCACGATCACGCCGAAAAACGTTAAAATCACTATTGAACAGCTCTGAATTAATAATAGAGGGGTTAAGAAAGGTCTCCGTGAGACAAATAAGATCACAACTTGAAGATGAAATATTTTTGTAAAAATCATTCGTCTTGGTTCTCAGTCCTCTGACGTTTTGATAAAAAATATGCATACTGAATGGAAATTAGAAAACTAAGGCTAATTTTTATTCGGATAACAAAATTAGTAAACAGTTACAAGTCATTCAGATCGTTTTGAGAACGAATGACTTTAACTGGCGATCTGTCAGTTTTACGCATGTGAATGGTAGAGTTGTATACCCAGACGTATTTAAAATCTTTTTCTTTAGCGATCGCGCGGGTGTTTTTGAGTAAAAGTTTGTTTTGTGCTGTCAGGTGTTCATTGATGAAGGCATTGCATTTAAATTCGTCAATGTACAAGCCTGGGCGTTCGTTTTTGGCGGGGGTTTTCTTCAACATTTTTACGGCACCAAGTATCTCATGCTTCCTGCGGCGAGTATTTAATTTAATTATGATGTTGCGGGGCCTAGACTTAGTGGCGTTGACGTGCTCATTGATGTCAGTGACGTCAGCACCACAATCCAAAAAATTGAAAATAGTACCAACAGTGGAATATATATCTTCATCTTTTTGCTCGGGTATTCCTTGAATTTCTAAGTTATCAAGCCGAGAACGTTGTTCCAGTTCAGATATGCGCGCATCTTGGGCACTAAGTTCATTTTTTAAAGCTATATTTTCGCTTTTTAAGGATTTTATTTTATCTTTAAACAAATTCAGATTAGCTTCAAAGTCAGATATTTTGTTGCTGCAGAAATTAACTGACTCCAACACAGAATCGATTTTTGAGTTGAATTCAGAAATTAGCTCGGATTTTAGAGTAGAGATCCAGGATTTAAATTCGTCTTTAGTGAATATATTGGAAGTGTAGGGTGATCGTTCTCCATCGTCGTCCACAATATTTAACGAATTATAGTTGTCAAATCGACATTTTGGGCAAAGCCATATTATGTAGTCAGATTTAAGTAGTTTAAGCTGATCATCATCGATATTGACACAGATAGAATGAAAACTGTCAGAACATTTGCCGCACTTGATGCCGGGGCATCTTCTGCTGATGACCCTAGTACAAGTCTTGCATGGGGCGCCCATGACTGTTGAAGCACCAGACAAGTTTGAATATGCACAGTACGGAATTCACTGTTTAAAACAATTTTTAAATATTCGTTAGTTTATTTATTGATGTGTTAATATATTTAGTAATGTAAAATAAGATTATTTTCACCAGCACGAATTAGAAGCAAAAATACACAATTTGATGTAAATTTTAAGATTAAAATCTCAACTGTATACTTTTAAGGAGGAGATTTTAGCACATGAAAAAATAACGTGTTCACACTGAACTATAAACTGTATGACTCAAATTTATAATGTGAAAAATAAAAGTTTATTTAGTATAATTATCAATTAATCTATATATATAAAAGGCAGTATCCTGACTGACTAACTGACTGACTGAAATATCTCGAAATGGTATTGACAGTTTTTTGAAATTTCACCCCTAAAGGGTGAAAAGGGGTGAATTGTAATTTCAAGGATTCCTTAATATCTCTTAGGACCAATAAGATATCGACTTGCTTTTTGCTTACAAAGATTACCCATACAAATACCGAAACAACAATTTCAGGATTTTGCCCTAATCAACCCCTAAAGGGGTGGATCTACAATCGGGGTGAATTATACATCCCGTCGTAATTCCAGTGTTCGTTTAATTGCAACATTACTTTATGGCACATAGCTGCCTTTTTAATTTATCTCGAAATGGGTCTGAGTTTTTTAAAATTTCACCCCTTAGGGTTGAAAAGGGGTGAATTGTAATTTCAATGATTCCTTCATATCTTTTAGGACCAATAAGATATCGACTTATTGTTTCCTTGCGAAGATTATCCATACAGTTACCGAAAAACTTATTTTAGTATTTTGTCTTAATCAACCCCTAAAGGGGTGAATCTACAATCGGGGTGAATTATACATGCCGTTGTATTTCCGGTGTTTGTTGACTTATAACATACCTTTTTGGCACATAGGTGCCTTTTTAAAATATCTCGAAATGGGTTTGACAGTTTTTTTAAATTTCACCCCTAAGGGTTGAAAAGGGGTGAATTGTGATTTCAATGATTCCTTCATATCTCTTAGGACCAATAAAATATCGACTTGGTTTTTTCTTACAATGATTACTCATACAAATGCCGAAAAACTTATTTTAGTATTTTGTCTTAATCAACCCCTAAAGGGGTGAATCTACAATCGGGGTGAATTATATATGCCGTTTTATTTCCTGTGTTTGTTGACTTATAACATACCTTTTTGGCACATAGGTACCTTTTTAAAATATCTCGAAATGGGTTTGACAGTTTTTTGAAATTTCACCCCTAAGGGTTGAAAAGGGCTGAATTGTGATTTAAATGATTCCTTCATATCTCTTAGGACCAATAAAATATCGACTTGGTTTTTCTTACAATGATTACTCATACAAATGCCAAAAAACTTATTTCAGTATTTTTTTCTAATCAATCCCTAAAGGGGTGAATTATACATGCCGAAGTATTTCCTGTGTTTGTTGACTTATAACATACCTTTTTGGCACATAGGTGTCTTTTTAAAATATCTCGAAATAGTTTTGACAGTTTTTTTAAATTTTACCCCTAAAGGTTGAAAAGGGGTGAAATGTGTTTTTATGGATTCCTTAAAAATATCTTAAGACCCATAAGATATTGGCTTGGAATTTGCTTACAAAGTTTACTCATATGATTGATTAAAAACATATTTCAGGATTTTGCCCTTATCAACCCCTAAAGGGGTGAATTTACATTCGAGGTGAATTATAGAATCCTGCTTATCTCCTGTGTTTGTTAAGCTATAATTTTCCTTTTTTGTTTTAAGCATAGGTGTCTTTTTAAAATATTTAGGAAAAGTTTTGATCATCTTTTAAATTTCCACCCCTAAGGGGGCTAAATTGGTATTTTTTATTCGACAGAACGTAAGGGACGTTCTGTCTATAACTTAAAACGTTATATTCGAAGAGTATATTCGTACCATGGTGTAAGCGACCACTAAGAAAGGATTTTTCGAAATTCGGCCCCTAAGGGTTGAAAAGGGGTGAAATGTGTTTTTGTGGATTCCTTAAAATCTCTTAAGACCCATAAGATATCGGCTTGGATTTTGCTTACAAAGTCTACTCATATAATTGTTTAAAAACATATTTCAGTATTTTGTCCTTATCAACCCCTAAAGGGGTGAATTAACATTCGAGATGAATTATAGAATCCTGCGTATCCCCTGTATTTGTAAGGCTATAATTTTCCTTTTTGGTATATAGGTATCTTTTTAAAATATTAAGAAAGCGTTTGACCCTTTTTTTAAATTCCACTCTTAAGGGAGTAAATTGGTATTTTTTTATTCGACAGAACGTCCCTTGGATCTGAAAACGTGATATTTGAGGAGTATATTCCTGCCATGACGTAAGCGCTCATTAAGGAAGAATTTTTCGAAATTCGATCCCTAAGGGTTGAAAAGGTAAGAAATGTCTTTTTATGGATTGTCCAATATCTCTTAAGACCGATAAGATATCTACTTGGTTTTTGCATACAAAGTTTACTCATATAATTGTTTAAAAACAAGTTTCAAGATGTTGCCCTAATCTACACCTAGAGGGGCGAATCTAGATTCCGGGTGTATTATACAACCCTTCGTATAACCTGTGTATTTTAAATTATAACATTGCTTTTTAGCATATAGGTGACTAAAATATTTTGAAAGTATGATGACCGTTTTTTTTTAAATTCCACCCTTAAAAGGGCAAATTTATTAAATATTTTTTTAATCAATAAGACGTCTCCCCGATTATTTCCTTACAGTTTTTTTAGACAGCTTATACATAAAAACTAATGTCTGTTTGTCTGTTCACTATACATTCCTAGATCCTAAATTAAATTTGCATTTAAAAGAGGATTTTTCTTTATTTTTCTTGTCATAATGTCAAGAAATTTTGAAGCAGCGCCACGCCCACTTGGTGCAGCAAAGTAATATTTTTTAAATTATCAAGTAATATTAAAAATCAAATAGTTAAATTGTTTAAAAATCGTGAGTTAACATACAAACTTTTAATTTTTTATATAAATAAACATAAGTAGCAATAAATTAATTAAATAAACTAACAAATCCCGGTCAATTTTGGTGGCAATAAGGGTCATTCTTGTGTACCGATCAGGTGTTTTTTCGCAAGGTTAATGATCGCTTATCTATGCAGCGGACCAGTGCAAACAGTGGTCAAATCAAATTGTGAAGTTAATTTTAAAGTATGAATATTTAATATAATTTAAATGAAAACATTTTGTATAATTTTACTATTTAATATAATTTTAGAATTATTTATTTATTTATTTATTTGTTTACATATTTATTAATTTATTTTTAAATTTTATTTTTTGATTTTAACCATGAGTGAAAAGTGCCTTGAATGTAATTTAGCTGTTAATAATCCCGAAAAAGAAATACATTGCGATAATTGTAAACTGTTTATACACTCTTTATGTACGAATCTAACAAGAACTGAAAAACAATGTATTAAAGAAAAAAAGCGTAACATTACTTATTTTTGTAAAAATTGTGCATCAACTAACAGTATTATCTCGGAACTAAAATCGCTTATAAATAGTTTAAAAAATGAAATATGTGCGTTAAAAGATGAATTGCGTGAAGTGAAGGCGGATAAAAATTCAGAATTTAATTATGAAGTATTAATTAATGAAATGATAGAACGTGACAAACGGTCACATAATATTATTGTGTATAACGTAAATGAATCTGATAAAATTAATAAGACAGCAAGAATGGAAGATGATAATAACATAGTACTAAATATTTTAGAAAACACTAAAGTTAATGTTGGAGAAATAAAAACGTTTCGTCTGGGAACTTATGCTAATAATAAAATTCGTCCTATAAAGGGGTCATTCCATGTCAAGTGGTCTGATTTCAGAGAAGTGCCCTGCTCGACCATCACGGATTTCGATGAAATTTTGTATGGACAATCACATATGTCCCCAACGAACATTGGTAAAGTTTTACGTTCATCCATGCAATACTGGCTGAGATTTAGTAATTTGTTTGACCCCATACCGCAGCCTTCTATGGTATGACTCCGAGATTTCGGCAACTTTGAGACACAGTATCTCTGGCAATATTTTGTTAAGAGAAACAAAACTTTGCCAACTTATACAACTTTTTGCGCTCTATTAAACAAAATAATAAACAAATCTTCATGAGCGATTCCCGTGAAGAAAATTGGGATCAAACTTGGCCTAAAAAATTTGCAACTCGAAAAAATTTTAAAGTTTGGCTTTTTATACCTCTGAAAGTAAAGGTACGATAAACGTGAAATTTTGCACATTATAACTTATCAATACAAGGTTACCGAATATAAAATTTCACACTCCTAATATTTTTCATTAGTTCAGGAATTGAGTGTAAAGTTGATGATTTTTGTGAAAATGCTAAAAACAGGGTATATTTAGCCCACTTTTACAAAAATATACCTTCTGGAAACTGGTTTAAATTATTTTCATTAGAAAGAGCATGTTTTAATCCCCCTAAAAAAGTAGGGCTGGTTTTTCATCCCTGGTATATAAGGCCTTAGAAATAGGGACAAAGTTGAGAACGTTTCTATCACATGCTGCTATCGCAATATCGCATGCATTCCATTATTTTTCATCTTGTTTGTTTTATACAGGCATTATAAGTATCTAAATTGCGTTGATCCATGGTGACATTGTCACTACCAGTTCAGAAACTTGAACCAGTAACCCCATCGCCATAGGGTTCACGCCCGATAGCCGTGCAATACCAGCCACGGGTGGGTTTCTTGATTGAGGATCCCAAGCCTCTAGTTTGGTTTCCTCGTTTAGGTTCCAAAGTCTTGTGTGGGTATCTGTCCGGTTCCCAAGCCAATGATTGGGCAGCTTATTCTAGGTTCCTAAGCCTGAAGTGGGTATCTTACATGGTTCCCAAGCCGAAGTCCATGATGTTTGTATGAATTGTCAAATACCAACTATTGCTTATTTATTATTGAATTTAGTAGCCACTTTCTTCAGTGTCACTTCTTGGAATTGATACTGTCGGCCTGGTGACATAACTGATGGTGCTGGCTGCCACAAATAAGGTGTTGTGCTGGAACCCAACAAATATCTTTTCTTTCGGGCCAATAAAATGAATGAGCCGGGCCTCGCAGATGCATAAATTTTACCAAAGCATCATTTTGTTCCAGAGAAATTTTTACAACATTGCCTACCCACCACTTATTGTCATAAATGCAGGCAACATAACAACCGGGAAATAGTTCGGCTAATTTTAAATTAGGATCGACAGAATTGGAAAGTTTGGCCACAAAGTTAACTGTGTCATTTGAAACTTTGCTGACAGAAATCGAATTCAAATCAACTGGCACAAACTGGTGATGATCTCTTGTGCCAGCTATTGTGGTGCTAGCTTTCCATCTTTCTTCTTGCAGCATCCTGTTTTCTTGAATTTCTTCAGTCGGAACATATATATATATATAAATGTGGGCCCCTGCCCCGAATACGATACCACTGGTCGCATTCCTGAGCAGCGAGTAAACAAGCGAGTGACCCGAGCGATGACGAGACGGGCCGAGTGATGTGCTGAGCGGGTAGTCTAGAGTGGAGAGTCTAGAGGAGAGAGTTGAGAGTTGGGGTCGGAACGTATGCCGGCCATGAGATGTTGGTACTAATTTATATAGGAATATGTTGTAATTAAATAGTTCTGTGCAATAAACTAATTGTTAAACCAAACTCTTTTTTAAGTTATCACAAATTCAGATCCTACAAATGGGGGCTGAGTCCGAGATTTAAAAAGAACAAACGAGTGTGTGAAGACGAGGACTGAATTTGTGATCAAAGAATTAATAAACAGTGAATAGTGCATAAAGTGTGAATAAAAAGTGTATACAAAGTGAATAGACAGTGTATAAAGAGTAATTAATAGTGAACAGATAGTGAAACATTATAAACTTGATAGTTTTGTGTTTATAACCAAGTTTTGTGTTTAATAAACAATTTGTTGATAAAGTAACAAAACAGAGTGCTCCAGAATTAAATTAAACTGTTAATAGACATTAGGGTTTAATAATAAAAGATCGCATGATCATATTTGTTAATTTAAATATGTTAAAAGTGTTAACCTAAACCAGCAAACCGTTAGTTGTTGGCGGGAAACCAGCGAAACGTTAGTTGTTGGCGGGAAACCAGCCATTGTACGTAGAACGCTGAGTTCGGGTGTGACATGATCACGTGTACACAACACTGCCAGTGGCGTTTCGTCGTTGACGGGATTTGTTTAAAATTTAAATGATAATGATTGGAAGAGTGTAAAGACGAAAGAAGTAAGAATAAAGACGAAAGACGCAAGAATAAAGACGAAATACGCAAGAATAAAGACGAAAGAAGTAAGAATAAAGACGAAAGAAGTAAGAATAAAGACGAAAGACGCAAGAATAAAGACGAAAGACGCAAGAATAAAGACGAAAGAAGTAAGAATAAAGACGAAAGACGCAAGAATAAAGACGAAAGAAGTAAGAATAAAGACGAAAGACGCAAGAATAAAGACGAAAGAAGTAAGAATAAAGACGAAAGACGCAAGAATAAAGACGAAAGAAGTAAGAATAAAGACGAAAGACGCAAGAATAAAGACGAAAGACGTAAGAATAAAGATGAAAGATGCAAAATTAAAGACGAAAAGATTTAATGATATGATCCGTTAAAGAATTAGTAATCAAAACAAAAAAACAAGACTTAAAGACGAAAGAATTAAAAGAATAAAGACTAGAAATTTAAAGACGTGCAGAATAAAAGACGCAAAAGACGATATTTATTAAAATAAGACGAAATAAAAGTGAAAAAATAATAAATAATAAATATAAAGACGTGTTATGGTAATAATTAATTCAGCAAAGTGAGTTAATAACAATACTATAAGAATAAGAACAATGAAAGAATATTTAACCGCAACTTTTAAGACGTAATAGAAAGAAGTGAACATTAAAAGTGTTAATAAATAAAAAGCGATAATACAAGACTGAAAAAATTTAAAATATATAAAAAAAAAAAAGAAGAAATTAAACAGAATGGAAGACGAAACTGAAGACGTTGTGCAAGAACCATTTGAAATGAATAGACCTTGTGGGGAAAGTACTCCATTAAACGTACCGAACCCATTACGTGATGCGAATGCTCTTGCAATGGAGCGTGAACATTTAATTAAAGAGCGTGAACTGTTAAAACGGGAACAAGAGCTTCTCCAGCGAGAACGTGAGTTGTTAGCGAACACACAAGGAAGGACTACGTTCATAAGTCCGACCTGGAGAAAAGCCGATGAAAGAGCAATACCGGAATTTGATCCGTCCAAGGTGTCAGGGCTTACTGCATCTCAATGGATCCAGAAGGTAGAAGACGTCGCTACCCTTTATGACTGGGATGAACGAACTCTACTATTTTTCGCCACCAGTAGACTTAAAGGAGCAGCCCGTTACTGGTACGACAGCGTTCCAGAAGCAATAAAATCATGGCGTGAGTTTTCAGAGAAGTTTTGTGAAAGCTTTCCAACACAAGTGGATCAATCTGACGTACACTTACAACTAACACGCCGTGTAAAGAAGTCGAACGAGACATATGAAAGTTATGCATACGAGATGGCAGCCATTGCGCGCCGAGGAAACATCGATATAAGGTCAGTAGTCAAATACATTATTGCAGGTCTTAACGATCGAGAGCTTGCACGTATTTTAGCTTTAAGTAGTCTCAATACCATTCAGGAATTGTTAAGTCGCATTAAAGACTACGAAAGCATGCTGTCACAAACTCAGCAACGAAAAGACTACAGACCAGCCGAAAAATCAAAAAACAATTTATTCAAGCAAAATCGAGATAAAGGTCGAGAATATGATACGCGGGTGCGCTGCTACGATTGCGGTAAAACAGGGCACTCCGCAAGAGCGTGTCCGGAGAAGGACAAGGGGCCGAAATGTTTTGCCTGTAACAAGTTCGGGCACAAGGTGAACGACTGTCCGGAAAAAGAAACGAAGTTCAAGAAGAAAGATACTACTCCACACACCACTGTACATACTGCAGAGTTGAAACCAAGTGGTTGTGTTCAGAAGACCATCTTAGTGGAAGGGCAGGAACTCGAAGCCCTTATTGACACAGGAAGCAGCGTCAACTTAATAATCGCTACAGAATACTTAAAGTTGGGCGCACCACCAATGATAAAACAGCTGATAGCACTTACTGGATTAGGAGCCCATGAAACGACCACCTTAGGTTACTTTGATGCCAAGATCGAAGTGGCTGATCAACCATTCAACTCGAGAATTCATGTGGTTCCGGATAATACAATCTCTTCACCAGTTCTTATCGGCAATGCACTTTTAAAGGATGCCGAAGTCACAATACGTGCGGGAGAACTCCAGAGAATTAGGAAGGTCAAGATAGAGGAGGATGAAGAAAATGTGAAGATTGATCAAAGTGTTGCAGAACTGTGCAATGTTACATTACAAGTCGATTGCAAGGAAGAAGAATTAGATATCATTCACATTAAGAAGGCCCAGCACAGAGAACGAATTGAAGAAATAAGAAGAAACTACGACCCAGTAGGCAACAAGAGTTTAACAACGCCAGTAAATATGAAGATTATTATGAAGAATGAGCAACCTATCTATCAACGCCCACGAAGATTATCCCAGCTGGAAAAGACTGAAGTTGACAAGCAGATAGAAGTATGGCTAAAGGAAGGAATAATAGCACCAAGCAATTCAGACTTCGCCAGTCCGATGGTGTTGGTCAAGAAGCGCGATGGATCTTATCGCATATGCATCGATTACCGACTTCTGAATAAAGAGGTGATAAAAGATCGATATCCAATCCCTTTAATTGAGGATCATTTATGTCAACTACGAGAAGCGCGAATATTTTGCACGTTGGATTTAAAGAACGGATTTTTCCACGTCCCCGTTCATAAAGATAGCCAAAAATATACCGCCTTCGTTACACCAACAGCGCAATTTGAATTCTTGCGAGTTCCATTTGGACTATGCAACTCACCATCAATATTTCAGCGGTTCATCAATGACGCATTCAAGGAACACATAAAAGAAGGTATCATTTTCGTATACATCGATGATATCATAATTGTAGCCGAAAATGAAGAGGATGCATTAGAGCGCCTCGAACGAGTGTTGAAGACTGCAGAAGCTTACGGTCTTAATATAAATTGGCAAAAATGTAGTTTCCTGAGAAGAGAAATAGACTATCTAGGATACCACATAAGATACAACGAGATAGCTCCATCAGAGGAGAAAACAAAAGCAGTACGAAAATTTCCAAGGCCAAAATCCGTGAAGAAAGTACAAAGTTACTTGGGCCTTACAGGCTACTTTAGAAAATTCATCAAGAATTACGCGATTTTAGCGAAACCGTTGAGCGATTTACTTCAGAAAAACGTTGAGTTTAAATTTGGGCCAGGACAAATAGCAGCATTCGAAGCATTGAAGACAGCATTAGCAAATAAGCCAGTATTGGCGATATACTCACCAACCGCCAAAACAGAATTACATTGTGATGCATGCATTGACGGATATGGAGCAGTGTTAGTCCAACAAGATCCGAATGACAGTAAGATGCACCCTGTCCACTTCATGAGCAGGAAGACGACGCCAGCCGAAAGAAAATATACCAGCTATGAGCTCGAGATATTGGCAGTTGTGAATGCCTTAAAGAAATTCAGGGTCTATCTACTTGGCTTGCAGTTCAAAATAGTTACTGACTGCCAGGCTTTTGCAGCTACCCTGAACAAGAAAGAATTAGTACCGAGAATAGCAAGATGGGTGCTCTACATGGAGGACTTCGACTATAAAATAGAACATCGCTCAGGAAAACAAATGAGACACGCCGATGCTCTATCCAGAAATCCTGTAATGTCAATCCAACATACGGTATTAACACATAGGATTCGTAGCTTACAAAACGAAGACGAATGGATGAAGCCAATTATAGCTCTCTTGCGAGAAAAGGGAGAGTACGAAAATTTTGAGCTACAAAATGACCTATTGTACAAGCGACATGAAGGAGCAACATTATTAGTAATACCCAAAAAGATGGAACTAGAGATAATAAAAAATGCACATGATGAGAATGGGCATTTTGCTCTGAAGAAAACAACTGAAATCATATTACGTGAATTTTGGTTCCGAAAAATGGGTGAAAAGATTCAAAACTACATTAAGAACTGCATACGGTGCATACTTATCAATAGAAAAGCCGGTAAGCAGGAGGGTTTTCTACATCCACTGGACAAGGGAAATTCTCCACTAGATACATACCATTTAGACCATTTAGGTCCTTTGAGTCCAACTAAGAAGAGCTACCAACATTTGTTAGTAGTTGTCGACGGGTTCACAAAATATGTATGGCTATACCCAGTGAAGACATTGACATCCAAGGAGGTCACTGAGAAGCTAGCTGTTCAGAAGAAGAATTTTGGCAATCCTCGTCGTTTTATTACGGACCGCGGAACAGCCTTCACATCATCCATTTTCAAAGAATATTGTGAAGAAGAAGGGATTGAACTTGTCCAAATAACCACAGGTATCCCACGGGCCAACGGACAAGTTGAACGCGTCAACCGTTCAATTATACCAATACTAACTAAACTAGCACTAGAAGATGAACCTACCTGGTACAAGTACGTCGATCGTGTTCAAGCTGCTCTCAATAGCACTTTTCACCGCAGTCTGGGAGTTACTCCGTTTGAAATGTTATTCGGAGTAAGAATGAAGAAACCAGAAGACTTACAGCTACAACAATTAATAACAGAAGATCACTTGGCTCTATTTCAAGAAGAGAGAGAAGAAATTCGAAACACAGCCAGGGAAGAAATACAGAAAGTACAGGAAGAAAACAAGAAGGGTTATAACAAGAAAAGAAAAGAAGCGACACAGTACAAAATAGATGATCTTGTAGCGATCAAGAGAACGCAATACACCCAACAAGCCAAACTTAGGCCTAAATTCATGGGACCATACCGAATCGTTGGTGTGAAAGGCCATGAACGATATGATGTGGAGCGCCTGGGGCCAGGCGAACCTCCTATGAAGACGTCCACGGCAGCAGATAATATGAAACCTTGGTGTGGTTCTGATTTCTCTGTTTCAGACACTAGTGACAGTGACTGGGACGCCGAGGACGACGTTGCTGTCAGGGAAGGCCGAGTTGTGGGCCCCTGCCCCGAATACGATACCACTGGTCGCATTCCTGAGCAGCGGGTAAACAAGCGAGTGACCCGAGCGATGACGAGACGGGCCGAGTGATGTGCTGAGCGGGTAGTCTAGAGTGAAGAGTCTAGAGGAGAGAGTTGAGAGTAGTTGGGGTCGGAACGTATGCCGGCCATGAGATGTTGGTACTAATTTATATAGGAATATGTTGTAATTAAATAGTTCTGTGCAATAAACTAATTGTTGCACGACAACACACTGTTGCACGGCAACACACTGAAGCGCATTAGTGAAATTCATCGGTCATACGACGCCCTGCAGTACCCTCTTTTATTCTGTAGGGGTGAAGATGGGTACTCTACTGCCCTGCCTCTGCGTGATCCCGAGACCAAGTTGCCCCTCAAAAAGACTGTTTCCGCAGCGAGCTTTTATTCCTACCGCATCATGGTCCGACAAGGAGAGGTCAACCACTTGCTGTACTTCCGCTCCCTTCTCAGTCAATTTTTGGTTGATATGTACGCCAAAATAGAGACTGAGAGATTAAACTATATTAGGAATAATCAAGCGCAGTTGAGGTCAGACAGGTACATACACCTAAAAGATGCCGTGGGAAGGCAGGATGCTGATGCTGCTCACCTAGGTCGAATGGTGGTGCTCCCATCATCCTTCACTGGAGGACCTCGCTATATGCATGAACGAACACAAGACGCCATGATGTCCAGATGTCCGCCATTACGGCCGTCCGGATCTGTTTATCACTTTCACCTGTAACCCCAGGTGGAAGGATATCACAGATGCACTATTACCTGGGCAAAAGTCCCACGATCGTCACGACATAATAGCCAGGGTTTTCCATCTCAAGGTGAAGAAGATAATGTCTCTTTTGAACAAGGGCAATCTGTTTGGGAAAGTGCGGTGTTTCATGTACTCTGTAGAATGGCAAAAACGGGGTCTGCCTCATGTCCACATCTTGCTGTGGCTACAGCAGCGCATCTTCCCTGAAATAATTGACAAAGTCATCTGTTCCGAGATACCCGACCCTGAGCAAGACCCTCTCCTCTACAACATCGTCAAGGCCAACTTGATTCATGGGCCTTGTGGCAACTTGAACCGAAATTCGCCCTGTATGAAAGGAGGCAACTGCAGCAAGAGGTATCCCCGGTCACTTCTCAAGGACACTCAGACAGGAGGCGATGGATACCCGCAGTTTCGCAGGAGGTCTCCAGGTGACGGTGGCTTTACTGTAGTAATCAACGGGATAGAGCTGGACAACCGCTGGGTGGTACCCTACAACCCTGTCCTGTTACGAGTTTTTGATGCCCACATCAATGTGGAATTTTGTAACTCGGTGAAGTCCATCAAGTACATTTGCAAGTACGTGAACAAGGGTAGTGACCAGGCAGCTTTTGCCCTTGAAAATGCGTCAGCGCGTGTACTTCACGTCCAACAACTTGGCCGAGAAGCTCAGCAATCCTCCTCAGACAACACTATTTGCTTTCTTCGAACTATGCAAAACTGATGCTTTTGCAAAAACCCTCCTGTACTCTGAGGTCCCTTCTTTCTTTGTGTGGGAAAAAAATAAGTTCGCGAGAAGAAAGCAGGGGAAGGATATCTATGGCTGGCCAGGAGTTAAGAAGGATCACGTGCTAGGAAGAGTGTACACCATCCAACCAAACAACACCGAGTGTTATCATCTGCGCCTGCTGCTACATGAAGTTCGAGGCCCAACGTCCTTTTTAGAGCTGAAGACTGTAAATGGTGTCCTTCATCCCACCTTCCAGTCTGCATGCAATGCATTAGGTTTGTTGGAAGATGACAAACACTGGGACACTACTTTGGAGGAAGCTGCTCTATGTGATTCTCCCTTTAAGCTGCGGGAGCTTTCTACAGTGATGCTGGTATTCTGTCAACTCTCCAATCCTTTGAGTCTTTGGGAGAAGTACAAGGACAGTCTCTCACAGGACATCACGCGGCAGGTGGAGAGGTTGTTGCAAGGAAGTGTGCAGCAGGTGATGGGCGAGGTGTATAATAGGTGCCTGGTGCTGATTGAGGACGCAGTGTTGACTTTGGGAGGACAGTACTTCTGACGAATGAGCAGCTCGCTGTCTATCGTCAGGTCCTAAGCAGCGTTGAGTCAGGTGCTGGGCAGGTCTTTTTCCTAGATGCCCCTGGTGGTACTGGGAAGACCTTCCTCATCAACTTGCTTTTGGCGAAGGTTAGATGTGATCGTGGTATAGCTTGGCTGTCGCTTCCTCTGGCATCGCTGCTACGCAGCTGCAGGGAGGCGAGACGGCCCATGCTGCCTTCAAACTGCCTTTTAACCTCATTCATGCAGAAAGACCTCTCTGCAACATCAAAAAACAAAGCAACATGGCCCAAGTGCTGCGGGACTGTAAGCTCATTGTTTGGGATGAGAGCACCATGGCGCACAAGGGGGGTTTTGAAGCACTAAATGTAACTCTCAAAGACATAAGGAGCAATTATAGAGTGATGGGGGGAGTCACCGTTCTGTTAGCTGGAGACTTCCGTCAGACTCTGCCAGTGGTGCCGAGGGGAACTCGAGCTGACGAGGTTAAAGCGTGCGTCAAGGTCTCAGATCTATGGCCCCTCATCGGGAAACTCTCTCTTAGGAAGAACATGAGGGTTCACTTGAAAGGCGATGTATCCGCTGGGCAATTCTCAGAACTCCTACTGAAAATAGGAAACGGAGAGTACCCCGAGCCTGAGGGAAAGGTAACCATCCGTGCAGGCCTAGGTTCAGTTGTGACGAGCCTAGCGGATCTCACAGCCAGGATATATCCTGATATCGCCGAAATCAGGGAGAAATTTATGGACTGGCTATGTGAACGTGCCATTCTGACCCCCAAGAATGACAAGGCGGCCGACATTAACGACACTGTAACATGTAATAGGTTACGTAAATGATACACATGTATACTGCTTGATAGTTCTTTATTGACTGCCTATGATGTGGTCTAGGCTCGTCTGTCTAGGTCCGTACCTTTATCTTGTACATACATTACATCTCCCTTTTTCTTAAGATAATACTTTATATACTATGTGTTACATTAATTATAAATTTATACTATACTTAACATACCTTTTACATACTTAACATTTATATCTTTTTTTTTTTTTTTTTTTTATTTATTTTTTATTTTTTTTTTTTTTTTTTTTTTTTTTTAACTATATTTACAAACTATTTACAACTAAAAAAAAAAACAACATTAGAAAAACAAACCTTATACAAAATAAAGTTTATTTTCTTTTAAATACAAGTCGATCAGGAGGTTTAATTTCTCTTCCTGATCTAGATATATTTCTAGGTTCAGAAGGTGGCTCTGCATTTAAAATTTTATTTTCATCTTCAAATAAACTATTTTTAATTTCATTTTCGACTTCATTGTAATCATTTTCCTCTGGTTCTACTTTAACGATTTCTTCTTTACAATTTGAAAACGGATTTAGAAATCGTCGGTTTCTTTCTAATATGGACCCATTTTCTAAGCTAACTTGATATGATCTTGGTCTATTTAAAACATTTTTTATAACACCTTTTTCCCAAATCTTATCTCTTTTAACAAAAACAGGCTGTCCCGTTTCTAAATCTTTCAAATTCTTTGCGGTTCTATCATAATATTTTTTCTGTTTTAATTGTTTAGACTTTAATTTTTTCTTAACAATTTTATTTTTATCATTAATTTTATTTGTAAAATGATTACAATCAGGCAACAAACCTCTTAGTTTCCGATTCATCAAAAGCTGAGCGGGTGAGTCCAAACCAGACAGTGGCGTGTTTCGTAGTTCTAAAAGTGCTAAATACGGGTCTTGTTTAGTTTCAATAGTTTTTCTTAAAACTCGCTTGACTGTCTGTATTGTCCTCTCCGCCATACCGTTTGATTGAAGGTATTTAGGACTACTCCTAACATGTTCAAAATTCCATTCTAACGTAAAATTTTTAAATTCTGCACTCGTAAATTGAGTACCGCCATCAGATATTAATAATTTAGGAATTCCATGTCTCGCAAAAATTGATTTTAAACTGGTAATTACATTAGAACTGGTAATTTTGTTCAAAATATTAATTTCAACAAATTTTGAAAAATAGTCTACTACAAGTATGTAATATTTATTATTCAATTCAAATATGTCAACACCAACCTTTTCCCATGGACCATTAGGTATTTCATGTGGCATCATAGGTTCCTTTAAATTTTCACGTCTATATTTATTACATACAAAACAATTTTTTATAAATTTTTCTATATCTTTATCTATATCTTTCCAATATAAACACTCTCTGGCCCTATTTTTACATTTTTCAATACCTAAGTGTCCATAGTGTATTCGTTCTAACATTTCATTTTTTAATTTTGTAGGTACAACAATTCTTTTATTTTTAAATATAATATCATTTTTTACTGTTAAATCTCCAGCCAACCTTTTATAATATTCCAAATCCGGTGAATAGGTTATTGAAAAGTCCCAGCCAACATTTATACAACTTCTTAATTTTTGTAGTTCTCCGTCTTCAGCTGTGAATTTTTGAAATTTTAATACCTGCGAATCGGTGATATTTAAAGATAAAATCATTAAATCTGAATGGTATTCTAATTCATTATCTATTTCTGCAAAGTTATTATTTATTTCGTATGCGCGCGACAATGCGTCTGCTATATACAATTCTTTGCCTTTTTTAAAACGTAACGTTAGATCATAATTTTGCAAACGTAATAATAAACGTTGAAGACGTAACGGACAATCATTCAGTGGTTTATTAATGATTGACAAAAGCGGTTTGTGGTCGGTTTCTACAACAAATTTTCGACCATATAAAAATTCTCTAAATCTTTCACATCCGAAACAAATAGCTAGCATTTCCTTTTCGATTTGCGCATAATGTTTTTGTACCGCAGTAAGTGCGCGGGACGCGTACGCCACTGGTGCGCCATCTTGTAACAAAACAGCACCAAGTCCGTCCTTGGAGGCGTCTACTGACAAAATTACCGGTTTTTGCATGGAATAGTATTGAAATACAGGGGTTGTACTTAAAATATTTTTCAAATTTTCAAAACATTTATCATGGCAATCAAGCCATTGGAAGTGTACGTCTTTTTTAATTAATGATCTTAAAGGCGAACTTTTTTCCGCAAGATTGGGAATAAATTTTGATAGATACGTTAATATACCTAAAAAACGTTCTATATCTTTTTTATTTACTGGTTTTTGAAAATTAAGAATCGCACTTATTTTTTTAGAATCGGGGCGAATTCCGGAGCTACTTAGTGTGTGACCCATATATTGTAATTCAACTGCTCTAAATACACATTTATTTTTATTTAATTTTATGTTATATTCTATTATTCTATCTAATACTTTCTTTAATCTTTCGTCGTGCTCTTCTTTAGTAGAACCCCATATTAAAATATCGTCGATGTACGTATCGACACCTTCAATGTCATCAAAAATTTGTTTAACGATTCTGTGAAATATTTCAGGTGCGCACGAAATACCGTAAGGCAATCTTAAATATTTGTAACGACCAAAAGGAGTACTAAAAGTAGTTAATTTCGAACTAAATTCGTCTAGTTTAATTTGATAGAAACCTTGACTTGCGTCGAGCGTACTAAAAAATTTTGCACCTGATAACTTAGCTGTAATTTGATCAAGAGTAGGTAACTGAAAATGTTCCCGTTTGATGGCTAAATTTAAATTTTTGGGATCCAAACAAATTCTTAATGAATCGTCTTTTTTGCGAACAACGACTAAAGAATTGACCCATGCTGTCGGCTCGGTGACTTTCTCAACTATTTTTAATTTTTCTAATTTATTTAATACTTCTTTAACTTTATCTTTGATCGCTAGCGGGATTTTTCGCGGAGCATTAACAACCGGCCTAATTTTCTCATCGACAGTTATATGACACGGTTCAACTTTTACACAGCCTATTCCTGTAAATATACCAGAATAATTTTTTAAAAAATCAATCTCGTCGATAGCCAAAACTCTTTTTATTAAATTTAGTTGTTGGCACGTTTCAATACCTAAAACTGGTGGAATATTTTTAACATTCACAATATAAAAATTTCTTAACTGTAAACTATTTCGAAACTGACATCTCAAAGTTATTTTACCTAATGTGTCAAGTGTCAAACCCGAATATGAAGTTAATCTAGTATTTGTCACATTTAATAAATTTTTATTAATATTTAGTTTCTTAAATACATCTATAGGAATACAGTTAGCCTGTGCTCCTGTATCGATTTTGAAATTAATTAATTCATTATTTATTTTTAGTTGACAAGACCAATGCTTTTGCAATTCATTGTTTTCTAAGGAACCAATGAAAACTTTGTTATTATCATTAATTTCACAATCGGAAGTATCACTACTACAGTGCGAATTTTCATCAATGTTATGCATAAATTTATTTTGATTCCGGCAAAGTTTTGCAAAATGATTGAAACCATTACATTTATAACACCTTTGCCTAAAAGCGGGGCACTTAAAATTTGCATGAAAAACACCACATTTACCACACTCACGAAGTTCTTCGTTTGGGCTCGGCTTTCTCCAAGTTTCCTTCGGTTTGAATCGGCTGAAGTTGGCGGACTTGAACGTCCTCTCTGCGACCTTTGATGACGTCGATGGTCTCTGGCGTGGACAAGAAATTGCATGTAACTGCTGCTCGGTTGCGGCTATTTCCCGCGATTGTTGTCTGGAAATTTCCATGGCCCGGCACATGTTTAGGGCTTTTTCCAAGTCCAAATCACTTTCGCCAAGTAGTTTTTCGCGTAGTTTACCATCGCGAACACCACAAACTAGGCGATCTTTTATTAAACTGTCCATTAGATCACCGAATTCACAATTTTTAGCCTTATTTTTTAGATCGGTAACGTATTGATCGATATTTTCGTGTGACTGTTGGTCTCTCACAAAGAACTGATGTCTCACGTAGGTTAAGTTTTTTCGCGGTTTAAAATAGTTTTCAAATTTATTTAAAAGCGCGTTCACTTTACCTTTTTCAGTTTCACTAAACTCAAAAGTTTGATGAATATCGAAGCACTCTTCTCCGATATAGTGTAAAAGCACGGCACACTGCGTTGCTTCCGGCTTTTTATTAATTTCACTAGCAATTATATAATTTTCAAATCGCATACGCCACTTGGTCCAGTTAACTTCCACGTTCCCTTCAAGATTAAGAGGGAGTAACGGCGTTTTATCCGTCATTATTTACTATTTTAAATTAATTATCGTTAATTATTTGATTTTTATTAACCTGACTGCGCCATGTAACATGTAATAGGTTACGTAAATGATACACATGTATACTGCTTGATAGTTCTTTATTGACTGCCTATGATGTGGTCTAGGCTCGTCTGTCTAGGTCCGTACCTTTATCTTGTACATACATTACAGACACTTTACTCAAATCATTCGAAGGGGTAGAAATGGAATATAGTTCTGTGGACTCAGTGGTGCGAACGGATAACGCGGTCCTCTACCCCGTGGAGTTCCCTAACACCCTCAACCCTTCTGGCTTACCAGCCCACAAGCTTTTACTCAAGGTGGGGGCTCCAGTGATGTTGCTTCGGAACCTCAACCCACCCAAACTCTGCAACGGCACCAGGCTGCAAGTAAAGGCACTCCATAGGAACGTCATCGAGGCCACAGTGTTCACCGGCTGTGCACGGGGGAAATCGGTATTCATACCACGCATACCACTCATACCATCAGACTATTCCTTCGAGTTCAAGAGGCTGCAGTTCCCTCTCAAAGTCTGCTTTGCTATGACTATCAATAAATCCCAGGGGCAGTCGATGAAGGTGGCAGGGATTGACTTGAGGGAGGTCTGCTTCTCACATGGACAATTCTACGTAGCCTGCTCCAGAGTGAGCTCACCTAGCAGCCTGGTGATCCTAGCACCTCAGGGGAGAATCACCCATGTGGTCTACAAAGAGGTCCTTAAGTATTGACAAAAAGGTCGTTAGTATTTTGGTGTCTTTTGTTTTCTTTCTTTCGAAAATCTTTGTTATAGTTCGAAATTCACTTCATCGTATTTCTGCATCAACACGATTTGCTTTATTCAAATTATATTTACTTTTTCAGCACCTTCGTGCGGAACACAAAGTTGTTTAAGATTGTTTTTAAATAACAAATATCTATAAAATTAGAATCCTATGTATAAAAATGACTAAAAATAGCATCTAAAATTTCAAATTAAAGACAATTGCAACTTGAACATGAACGTAGTGTTGGTCATGTCATTCGAACCGTAACTTTTAATAATTGCAGGATGTTGGCAGACATGGGGTAGTTGGGCTAAACTTAAATTGTTCATTGTTCATTAGTAAAATGTTTTTTTCACGGATTCCTGAATATATCTTAGGACAGATGAGATATCAACTAGGTTTTTGCTTACAAAGGTTACCCATACACAATTTTAAAAACAGGTCAATATACCGTAGCGAAGCACGGGTTTTCAGCTAGTTAAATATATAATTTATTTTTGTATTTGAGGCGCTAACATGGAAAAGTCTAAAAAAATCGATTTTTTGTTTTTCATCGAATATATATTACTCCACTTGCCAATGGCGTGGAAAGAGAAGTCAACGAGTAGCATAGATTAATAATTAATCTGACTTACTCCTCTTTTCATGCTATTGACAAGTACTGCGTTTACCATCTTTTCTATAAAAATACGAAAAATCGATTTTTTTACGTAATACCTTTTCCATATCAGCGCCTCATTTGTAGGCTAAGAAAATATTTTGTATTGTATAAATTTTGTTTCGCTACATTTGTAATTTTATGATAATAAATAAACAAAGAAAAAAAAAACAATTTTAAAAACTGCATCTTTTATTTTAAATACTAAATGCATTTTATTCAACAGAATATACTTTTAAATTAATAATTGAATGCTGTTGAAATAAAGGTAAGTTTGTTTTTGATATAAAAACTATTACTATTAAATTAAGATGTTTACTCTTTTATTTTAAAATTCTTGTTATTTAAAACAAAAACAAATATTTTCAATTCAAAAATACTGCTTTTGATTTTTCAACATTACATACCTTTGGAATAAAATTATTTACTTTTAAGTCGTAATCCGTTTTGTTATTGATTTAAAAGTGATTTACCTAAAAATTATATTGAAAGTAAAATATCTGTCAAAAGTACGTCTACTTTTAAATTACAAAGGATGTCGACGCATTTTTAAAAGTAAAACTTTTAAATTTACCTGCAATTTCATCGATTTTAAAGCAAAATTTTTGAATGAATTTCTCGGGCTACCAATGCATGAACTGGATCGTATGAATCCTAGTAGAAGATGTGAATTTTCGTTTTATTTGAATATTTCAGGTTCCAATGTTCCAAAATGAGGTTATGTCGACTCGAGAAGAAAAACGTCTGCCAATATGAGTATTTCCAACATTTATATACTAGCAATAGATGAGTATAAATAACTTTTAAACCCAACGAAAGAAGGCTACAATAGATTTTACATGTCAGAAAATGTGCTCAAAACAAATTAAAGTCTTACATATTATTTCTCAGCAAATATCCCTTCAACTTCAATAATAATGCGTTACAACACTACATAACTGTTCTATAAACCAAATATTTATTGATTTTCTATAAAGTATATACACAAATTGCCGATTGAATCGGATACATGTTCACTGCTCAAAAGTCTGGCCCGAAAGAAGAAGGAATTCAAAATGGCCCCTTCCTTTATTATGAGAAGAAGGTGTAAAATCAATCTTTTTAACGTATAAAAGTTCAAAATGGTTATTAGAAGAAACGAAATATTACACGTTTATTTATACAATACTGTGGGATTATATTGTCTGCAAGATTCTAAATGAAGTAAACCAGTGTTAGAGATTTAAACTGTTAAAATATATTTTATTGAGCCATGTAAAATTTTTTGACAACTCGAAAAACAATTGAAAAACAACTGAAGCCATAGCATGCTGTCTATGGCGTAGGCAAGGTATGAGGTGGCTGTGTCTGTGTCCAAACAAATAATGATAAAAATTAATACAGAAAATTGTTTACAACAAGAGTAATTCGACTATTTTGAAATATTAAAAATTATTGGACCAACAGCCGCCACATCACCCCCTGGCTAGAATTTTGCATTATTTGTGTAATAAATATATGATAAAATTCGAAAGAAAACTAAAAATATTAACATACAATATATGGAATAGATAAAGTGGAAGAAAAAATCTAGTAATGCTAAATGAAAACTGATAGGGCTCATTTAACAATACTTGATTTAGTCTGTGTGTATGATGGGAGGGCACTGGAACTAAGAGTGACCAGACTGGAAGAAATCTGGAAAATGGACTCTTCTCCCTGAGCGTGTAATGCGAGGTGCGATTGAGTCCGGTGTCTGGGCCTCTGGTGGTTTTGGGGTCTTCTCCATGGATGCTGGTACTGTTTTGGTTTGACATACATCTTCGTCCGCAAAAATATACGCCGGTTTTAAACGGTCAATGGACACCCTGACGTCTTTGCCGTGAATATGGACAACAAACGTCTTGGCGTCACGGTGTACGACTTGGTAGGGTCCGTCGTAAGGGTTTTGTAGGCAATGTCCGGGGGCGTCGTGTCGAACGAAGACGTGTTCGGTTGTTGCCAGATCTTTGAAAACGAATGTTCGTTTTACGCCATGTGATCTTCCACCTTTGGGCTGAAGGTGCTGGAAATGACGGCGTAGCGTCTGCACGAGCTCTGGTTCATCTTGTATAGGGGGCGTCGTGGCGGACAAGAACTCGCCGGGGAGGCGTAATGGTTCGCCGTATACCATCTCAGCCGCTGTTGCACCAAGGTCCTCTCGCCAGGCTGCTCGGATTCCGAGGAGAACTGCCGGGAGTATTTCTGTCCACCTCTCTGTTTGGTGGCATTTTATGGCAGCTTTTAATTGCCGGTGGAGTCGCTCAACCATACCATTCGCTTGTGGGTGATATGCAGTTGTTCTTAAGTGTTTGGAGCCTGTCAAATCACAGAGTGCTTTGAATAAACGCGACTCGAATTGGCGTCCTTGATCGGTGGTGATTCGAAGTGGTGTGCCAAATCGAGAGATCCATCCTGCGTAGAAAGCACGGGCGACGGTGGCTGCTTCTTGGTCTTCCATCGGAAATGCTTCAGGCCAACGAATGAATCGGTCGACACACGTTAAGCAGTATCGGTAGCCTTCAGAGATGGGCATGATGACGATGTCGATGTGGACATGCTCGAAACGTTTGGAAGGCGTATTGAAGCTGCTTAGGGGTGCAGATACATGTCGACTTGTTTTTGCACGTTGACATTGGATGCATGCGCGCGCCATCTTGGTGATGTCTGATTTGATTTTTGGCCACACGAATCGTTGAGTGGCGAGACGGATGGTCGACTTGATGCCTGGGTGTGACAGCTGGTGAACCGAATTGAAAGCGGCACGCCGGAATGCTGCAGTGATAAAGGGTCTTGCTCTCGCCGTGGAGACGTCGCAGTACACTTCAGTGTCGCTTCCAGGGAGTGCGACTTTCTTCAGCTGTAATCCGGTCTCGTTGTGGAGAAATTCTTGCAGCTCTTCGTCGGTTTCTTGTGATCTTGCAAGTTCTTTGTAGTCAAGAGTCAAAGTAACCTCTTCTATCCTAGATAGGGCATCGGCAACGATGTTATCTTGGCCAGATATGTGTTGGATATCAGTTGTGAACTGTCCAATAAAATCCAGATGACGGAATTGCCTGGGTGTGCATTTTTCGAGCTTTTGACGGAAAGCGAAGGTAATCGGTTTGTGATCGGTGAAGATTGTAAAATTCCTTGCTTCCACCATGTACCTAAAATGTTTGACAGCCATATAGATGGCTAATAGTTCTCGGTCATATGCAGAGTACTTATTTTGTGCTGGACTCAGTTTCTTGGAGAAGAAAGCTAGTGGTTCCCACGAATTGTCAACGAGTTGCTGTAAAACTGCGCCAACAGATGTGTCTGATGCATCACATTCGATGGCGAGCGAGGCGTCAAGCTTTGGGTGCGCCAGAAGGGTCGCGTGTGCCAGACTTTCTTTGCAGGTCTCGAAAGCTGTTGTGGTTTCTTCTGTCCAAGTAACTATGTCTTTGCCCTTTATTTTGCCGTGCAGCAATGCATTTAACGGTGACTGTATCTTGGCGGCTCTCGGAATAAATCTTCTATAAAAATTTACCATACCGAGGAACTGCCTTAGTTGCTTCGCTGTCTTTGGCCTGGTGAAATTCAAAATGGCGTCGACTTTGTGCTGTTGTGGGCGTGATCCGTCTCTTGATATATGGTATCCCAAGAACTGCACTTCGGATTGTCCGAAAATGCAGTTCGAAGGATTTGTCACAATTCCATAACTCTTCAGTCTTTCGAATAGTATACGGAGATGTTCAGCATGCTGTTGTTCGTCCTCGGATGCAACCAACAGGTCGTCAATGTAGGCATACACAAAGTCGATACCTCTAAGGACTTCGTCTATGAAGCGTTGAAAAGTTTGTCCCGCGTTGCACAAACCAAACGTCATATATGGGAATTCGAAGAGCCCAAACGGCGTGGTGATTGCCGTTTTCGGAATGTCTTCTTCGGCGACAGGTATTTGGTTGTACGCTCGGACCAAGTCAATTGTAGAAAAAATTTTCTTGTCTCGAAGCGTTTGCGCAAAATCTTCGATATGCGGGACTGGATAACGATCTGGGACTGTTCTCGCATTAAGAGCGCGATAATCACCGCACGGTCGCCATTCATCCGTTTTCTTTGAGACGAGGTGCAGTGGTGATGACCAGGGACTTGAAGAAGGTCGAGCGAGTCCTAATCGGAGCATGTTCTCAAACTCCTTTTTGGCCGCAACTAATTTATCAGGAGCGAGACGACGAGGTTTACTTGCGGTGGGAGGCCCGGGAGTCGTTTTGATGTAGTGCCGCGTATTGTGCTTCGGAAGGTTGCAAGTACCGATAGGACGAGTTATTTCCGGGAATTCTTGGAAGATTGCATGAAAAATAGAGTTTCCGCGAACGGTTTTTATTGAAGGAGTATCACAATCCGCTGTTTTTCCTATTGCAATCATGTTCGTTCTCTGGTCAAGTAAACGGCCATTTTTGATGTCGACCAAAAGATCAAAATGAGCCAGAAAATCAACGCCAATGATGGGGCGACTCACATCCGCGACTACAAATCGCCATGTAAATTCCCGTCTCAGTCCTAGGTTAAGTGTGAGGATTACGATCCCATATGTGGCGATCACAGTACCGTTTGCCGCGGAAAGTTCGTATTCAGACTTCTCACGCGGTCCACGAAAAAACTTCCTACGATACACACATAAGTCGGCGCCGGTGTCAATGAGATATTGAATTTTGGTGTCCCGGTCCGTAACAAAGAGGCGACGCGTCGTTGGGCCGATGTCACTAGCCGCCGTTAGCGACTGCCCGCGGCGTTTTCCGACTGAAAAGCGCAGGGCGGAACACACTTCTTGGCGTCAACGTCGTATTTCCAGTGGTACCAACAAAACTTACGGCCGTGACTTCTCGAACGTTGGCGTCGTCTGAACCTGTCTCGATTCCGCGGTCTGTCCGCGCGACTTGAAGATGGCTGGTTTAGCGCCGCGGCGATCTCTTGTCGGAGATCATGGCGAAGAGCAGATGTGATCTCTTGTCGCAATGACACACTCAACTCGGCAATTTTAGTGCACAAATAATCTGACATTTTGAGTCAATTCGCAGCACTTTGCTTTAAACGCACGGTTCAGTTTATTAAAAATACTTTTGGCACTGCAAAGTTTTACTACCACTGATGTATCTTGTCACCAACACTCGACACAAACACTGAATTAACACTATTTTTTAAATTCAAAAAAAAAAATTGCAGATAGTTCACCACATTAAATATTAAAGATCACGTCGGGGTCACCAATATGTGGGATTATATTGTCTGCAAGATTCTAAATGAAGTAAACCAGTGTTAGAGATTTAAACTGGTAAAATATATTTTATTGAGCCATGTAAAATTTTTTGACAACTCGAAAAACAATTGAAAAACAACTGAAGCCATAGCATGCTGTCTATGGCGTAGGCAAGGTATGAGGTGGCTGTGTCTGTGTCCAAACAAATAATGATAAAAATTAATACAGAAAATTGTTTACAACAAGAGTAATTCGACTATTTTGAAATATTAAAAATTATTGGACCAACAGCCGCCACAATACAATACAATACATTATACATACAACAATACATTAATGCGGAATGAGTCATAAAAGGTAAAAATAATAAAATGATAAATAGTTTAAACTTGAATGAAACTCTTTTAACAGATGAATGTTTACCTAATGGTTGAAGAGCTAAATTCCTATTTTGTAAATAGTTTAAAATAACTTAACGAAGGTATAAATATTCCGTACTCTGATGAGAACTATGTAAATAGTATTAAAAGTATCACACCTTGCAATTAATTTTATCTAAAAAAGTAACTTAAGATGAATTATTAGATATTATTAAAAACATACCGAGTAAAAATTATCATAATTTTATAGACAACAATATATTATTAAATGTATTTGATTTTATAGATTGTTGCGGGATTGACTCTGCCAAGGGGGTTGAGCCCTAGGGGAGTGACCACTACTACCGGCCGCGGCTAGCGTTGCGGCGAGATGGAACTATGCACGTCGTCTCTAGACGCCCTGAAAGATAAAACTTGATTGAAACAGTTTGATATAATAGTTTTATTAACGAAATATGAGAATAGCAATAACAGGTAAATAATGACAATGAAATAATGAACAATAATAAACAACAATAAGGAAAGGAAGAGAGAAGGAAAAAGACGGGTCTATACGTTGGTCGGCGTTCGTCGCGTGACATTGTCGCTCAACACTGTGTTTATGGCGGTGAAGCGGAGCCGAACAACTTGAAGAGCGACGCCGTAGTCTTCGGTTCTGCTTCGTGATACCAAGAGTAACTGGAGCGACTGAAGAGCGGCCTGACTTTGGAGTGGTGACCATAGAGTTTGGAGTGGTGACCGACAAGCTCGGAGTGGTGACCGCTGAACTTGGATGGGCGACCGTCAAGGGTGACAGCGGCACGAGCGGGCGAGCTGTTGCCTTGAGCGGTGACGGTGTAGGCGGCGGAAAGCAGCGAATCCTGGAGTGGCCTGTTTCGTAGAGAGCCTTCCTCACGGACTTCTCGATATCTTGGTAAGCCTTCGACACTTCGTAAGGCCGTAAGTTTCGCCTGTAGTTTCACGCAGCGGCGTGGCGGCGGCGCGATTCAGTGTCTCTCTTCTTGCCAGCGGGGGCCAGCGTGCCGGGCTAGCGTGGACGGCTGAACTGCCGTGTATGTCATTTGTTCGTCTCTCAAACGTACGTTTACGTGTCACGTCATTATTAATACAGTGTATATACATATAACAATTATAAACATTGCATATAATAAAATAATAGTAAAGAGTGTGTGTTAATAATTTGTTCTATTGGGACACACAGTTTAATAATAAGTGCTACATAATATTTTATACAAATTTAACATTCCATTTTACAATCAGCTGATAGACATAACCTCAATTCGGACATCGTGGAAGCTAGGATACGCCATCAAGGTACACATCTCCTCAAACTCATTCCACACACCATTCACATTCCCGCACTATTAATTCCATCTGGGTATCTGTAAAGTCATACATTTCTGCAAAAACATACTGATTCTACTAAACAAAAATTTGCCACTTCAATCGCTCTGCTACACGTGATGCGGGTGGGAAAATAGGGCCTAAGTTCCCTCTGAGAGGCGGCGCATCTACCGCTACAATACCCCGGCTCAGGGTCTGGTGGTTGACGATGACGTAGGCGATATCGGAGGCCATCCAGGAAGTCATCTTAACGGCGGCGAACGAACCAGGCTACCAGCAAGGGGTTACGACTGAGCCCCTGCTGGATACTGGTTGAAGAGCTCATTGTACGGGCTACCGCCCAGGAATTACCACTGGTGGGGTTCCTGGGGGAATTACCATACGTAGAGAGCGTAGGATGGATGATAAGGTAGTACAAAATAATAAATAAAACACAAGAATTCGAGTACACAACTTAGCAGTGCCCCTGCCACGGAGCGAATGTCCCCTTGAGTAGAAAATGCACCGTTTATAAGCAAAGTTTGGTGTCCTCCCCCACTCTAAGACTAGAGCGGTTGGAGTCACAAACCACGCCCACAACACACGTGGCGTGTTTATTCTCAGCCGCAACCAGCAATACACTAGTGCTAGTACAACTGCATAATCTCAGGGAGCACGCAAATAGCTCACTTAAAATGCCGCCCTGCCCCAATTGCAACAGTAAAATTAGCGGGAATTCTGCCCATATACCCTGTGACGGGTGCAAAATTAACTTACACACAAGCTGTGTAGGCCTTTCTAATGAGGATGCTACGCATCTTACTCGACTTAAACTTAAATCAGTCAAAATATTTTGCAACCTCTGCGCTGAATCCGGAGATAAACTTGCAATAATAAATAAAACATTGCAAGACATGAATAAAAAATTTCAAGAAAAGCTCAATTTACTTGAAACCAAGTTAGCCCAGTTGACTGAAGTACCTACTCAACATTCTTTTGATGATATTGTCAATGAGGCGATAGAAAGAATCAAAAGGTCGAAAAATATAATAATACACAACATACCAGAATCAGATGGTCAAAGCCCGGGTTCTGACATGAACTGTGTAGCTGAGGTCCTTAACAATATTCAAGGTCAAAGTTATTTACCACCCTTATCTGTCATTCGTCTAGGGAAACCTCGCAATGACACTCGTCCTAGGCCAGTGAAAGTTGTGTTGTCGTCGGAAAATCAGGTTAAAGCTATTCTGACAAATAAAAAAGCACTAGCTGGATCACGTTTGAAAAATATCTCTGTGAAAAATGACCAAACTCCAAGACAGATAGATCAACTAAGGAAACTGCGTGATGAATTAAAAACTAGGACTGATGCTGGAGAAAACAATTTAACAATTAAATATTTTAATGGCGCCCCCAAAATCATTGACATGAGCATGGCAAAAAACGACACAACCAACTAACACAGCTAATCGAAATCTCTATGCTTTATACTAACATCGCATCACTACCTGCCAAATTCAACGATCTTCTCTTATACATCAGCTCATCCTCACCACCAATAGTTGCTTTATCCGAAACATGGCTGCACCCTTTAATTCCAGATGCGCTTGTCCACATACCGGGCTCTGATCTATATAGATCCGATAGGCTCGATAGAAAAAGTGGTGGTGTGTGCATATATCTTCAACAGTCAGTTTTTCAAAATTCACACATCCTCCCACTACCTATAACTATCGATGGAATTGAGAGCAAATGGATACAAATCACTATTAGAAAATTACAATTTCTAATTGGCTGCGTGTATCGTCCAAACAAGTCCAGCGTAGAAAGTGACACAGAACTGTGTCGAACTATTGAAAACCTCTCTGAACAATACCAAAACTTAATTATTGTTGGAGACTTTAACTACCCATCTATAAAATGGCCAATAATACTTGTCCCCACAACTCCAGAACAAGACCACAACTTTGCAAGTACAATCGTCAATACTAATATCCAGCAATTAATAACAAAACCCACTCGGTATCGTGCAGGAAATACGCCGTCCCTATTGGATTTGCTACTAACAACTGAGCCAAACTTAATATCTTCCATTGAATATAATGATCCAATCGGGATATCGGACCATTCATGTCTCTTAATTACTTTTCAAGCCTGTTTCTGCAAGAGAAATGTGTCATCACCAAAGCCAAACATATGGAAAGCAAACTTTGAAGCGATTAATTCTCACCTCGCAACTGTTGACTGGGTAGCAATTATCAATGAGTCCGACATCAATGACCAGTGGGAAGCTTTTTCCTCTACTGTTAGTAACATCGTATCCCGGAACACACCGACTTCAAATTATCGTGCCAGTGCGCGTAAACCATGGATGACCAAAGACCTAATCACATAATCTTCCAGGAAAAAACATTTATGGAGACGATATAAATTAACCCAGAACGAGCACGATTTTCAGGCCCACCGTCGTATTTCTAGAAAATTATCAAACCTTTGTAAAAAGTCTCGACATGACTATGAAGCAGAAGTATTATCACGGGGACAGAAATCATTCTATGCGTACACCAGAAATGTAAATTTTCATCTAAAACTAATATCCCTATGTTGCTGAATAATCTCAACGTCCCAGGCGACAACGAAAAACAGGTTGCAGAACTATTTGCTCAGCATTTCTCGTCTAACTTCACAAAACATGCAAGCGCAAATCCCCAGATGACATCCCAACTAGATCAACATGACTTGTCGAACATAGACATTACAGAAGAGCTTGTAGCGGAAAAACTAAATTCATTACGTACTTCGTCGTCGCCTGGGCCTGACTAAATCCATCCACTGGTATTAAAATCCTGTAGTGAAATATTGGCAATGCCTCTTTCAAAAATAATGAAAAATTCTCTGGCTCTGGGACAACTACCAAAAAAGTGGCTAACTTCAACTGTTGTTCCTATTTTCTAAAGCGGCAACAGGTTGCAAGCATCAAATTATAGACCCATAAGTCTTGTTTCTATCCCAGCAAAAATTACCCCGCAGGGGAAGTTCATAATGGCCATAACACCTGGCCATTTGTCGAGCTTTCGGGCCTGATGATCCCGCGTACCCTCAATCACGCAAGGGAAGTTCATAATGGTCGCATCACCTGACCATATAGAGCTTTTGGGCCTGATGATCCCACGTACCCTGAATCACATATCATTTGGGAGGAGACAGTTCAGAGAAGCCGATTGTAGGAATAGGCTTATCTGTTGTCTCTTTGATCTCCCACTTAAATTCCTACCCACGTGTTTGCCGTGCGTGGAGACCCGTAACGCCGGAGAAGAGGGTCCTGGTCGGTTGAGGGAGACTGCTGCCCGCGGACAGTACGATCCCAACACGCCTTCTTTGGCCTCGGATTCGGTAAAACGGGAGGCTGAGTCTGGTCAGCTCAGTCAATCGGCTGGTGTCACGGTTCATGAATAGAGTGGCTCCACTACTGGATCGTGGATGCCGGGGTAATGCCGTGCCACTAAACAAGTATTCGGGGGTCTGTGGGAGCGGATGCAGCTCGCACGGTTCCAGAGTTGGCGACTACTGGTTCTCGAGCGGGTCGAGCAGCCCGTGACTACTTCCTCCGATGCTATATCATCCTGACATGTCTGGCGCAATGAGCCGGTTTGCGGCCAACGTCCCCGGTGTGGGGCTCCCTAGTGGGTGGGCATGGCAGGGTGATGAAACCTATTATACGGGTATGGCGACTACCCGGAAGGATCAAAACTTTTTAAATTCCGCCAAAGTTGAGAGTAAACTCCGTAAAAAATCAAACAAGAGACCTCGTCGTGATGCTCAGTCATCCGATGAGGGATGTGTTAGGCCAGCTGCCAAGAAGGCAGAAGGTAAAAGGCAAGTTGAGTATTGTGCGCCAGTACCACGATTTCTCGTCGTGAAGATACAAGAAGAGGGTAAATCTTTTAAGGAGATGTCCCCCTTCTTTGTTGCCCGAACGTTGAGAAATACGTGCTCTACTGGTATAAAGTCGGTGCGTAAGTTGTCGGACGGTACATTGCTTATCGAAGCAGAACCAGAAGCGTCATCTGCACTACAGAAATGTGTTAAGTTTGGAGAGTTTGGCATTTCAGTTCAGCCGCACAAGGCACTGAATTGTTCGAAAGGCGTCGTAACGGATCGTGACCTGGCGTATGTTACGGAGGAAGAGTTCGTGCAGGAAATGGCATCGCAAGGTGTCATTGAATGCAGGAAGCTCAACCCTCGTAACGGCAAGCCTTCGATCTCCATGGTGGTGTCCTTCGCTGGTACCAGGTGTCCAACATCGGCAAGGGTGGGGTATAACGTTTGTAGCGTTCGCCCCTACTATCCCAACTCGATGCGGTGCTACAAGTGTCAGCGTTATGGGCACACCTCAAGTCGTTGTGGTAAGCACACCATCTGTGCCAACTGCGGACAGGATCAACATGAAGTTGAAACTTGTCCAAACGCGGCACACTGCGTGAACTGCAAAGGGGCGCATGCCTCTACTTCACGCCACTGCCCAACGTACTTGGAGGAGAAGGCAATACAGGTCATTAGAACGCAGGACAGGATACCGTATTTCGACGCCAAGAGAAAATACAAAGAGAGCGCGCCGGTTACTTTCGCGAAATCTTTCGCGCAAGTAGCTGCAAAGCGAACTGCAAATGTCCAAACTCAGACAGAGTTAGTGCCTCGTCCGACAACTGCAGCAGCAGTATCAGTCGCGACAAATACTGCGAAAGAAAAGGTGGTATTGGTCCCAGAGACCAAAATTCAGACCTCACAACCTGGGGGATCGGGTCTGAATAAATCCCCCTCCCCTAAAGGAGAACGCACTCAACCCCAGTTCTCCCAACCACCTAAGGAGAAGACCCCACAGTCTTCTCCACAAACGAGAAGCGACCAGAGAATGGTCGCTTCTTCAAAACCCTCATCAGTTACTCCTGAAAAGGAAACTGATAAGGGATCCGTTGGTTCTCACTGGATACCAGTGAGAGCCAAACAATCAAAAAAGGAGTCCAGTGTGTCTATCAAAACACCTGGACTACCAAATGAAAGTGTAGCCGAGAAAATGGCTGTAGACCTGCAACCTAAGGGTAAACCAAAAATCATTAGGTTGCGGGGTAACTCCCCTAAACAGAAATGAATGGTCCACTAATCCAGTGGAACTGTAACGGTGTATACCAGCGCTACGAAGAACTGCGACTTTTATTGTCAGATTTTGCGCCTTCGTGTGTTTGTCTGCAGGAAACAAACTTCAATGAAACCGACACATTCTCTCCTTGGGGATACTCCGTGTTTCGCACGGATTTCCTTACGGGGTTAAGAGCATGTGACGGCGTGGCAAATCTCGTTAGAGACACATTGTACCACGATCCTGTAGACATTGACACTGAGTTGCAGGTTGTAGCAGTTCGTGTTGCACTTCCCCTCCAGGTGACGATTTGTTCTATCTACCTTCCCCCTGGTGTTCGAACTGACATCCGAGATGTCGTGAACATCATCGATCAACTTCCACCACCCTTCATACTACTAGGCGATTTTAACGCCTACAATGTGTGTTGGGGATCGGTGCGGAACGATCGACGGGGACGTCACCTGGAAAATATGTTGAACGAATTGAATTTGAGCTTTCTGAACGACGGCAGACCCACGCACTTTTGTGCAGCAACGGGTACATTTAGTGCTATAGATCTTAGCGTTGTTTCAGGAGCCATCGCTCCGTTGTTCAAATGGGATGTGCATCACGACCTGTGCGGTAGTGATCACTTTCCAATCCTCTTAAAGCCTCTGTTTAATACTGTTACCGAATCCCGCTGGCCACAGTGGGTTCTTCGGAAAGCAGATTGGACCAAGTTTGCGGAATCATTCTCGCATGAGGATATTCCGAGCTTGACCGTAGACGAAGAGGTGAATCATTTCACGGACTCCATCACAAGCGCGGCTAAAAACAGCATACCGCTGTCATCCACTCAGCCCCGTAGAGTTCCCGTTCCCTGGTGGAGCGAGGAATGCGACTTGGCGCTACGTGAAAGGAGACACCTCTTCAATACATTCCGTCGTTGTCCAACAGAGGCAAACATGATAGCCTTCCAACGAGCGAAAGCTCGTGCTAAGAGGATTGTGAAAGAAAGCAAGCGCGAATCATGGCGTAAATACGTGTCCACCGTTACAGTTGCCACTCCAGTGGCCAAAGTTTGGGAGAAGGTCCGGAAAATATCCGGTCTAAATACAGCTACAGCCATTGCTGGTCTGTCGGTAAATGGTAACGTAGTTACCTCAGCGGTCGAAATTGTTAACACTTTGGCATCTAATTTTGCGTTCAATTCTAGCTCTGAACATTATTCACCCGAGTTTTTAACTCGTAAAGCAGGCCTCGAATCTATACCTCTAAATTTCTTTTCTAGGAATGACGAGGTATACAACCTGCTTTTCTCTCGTGAAGAGCTAGATAGCGCGATGTCAAAGTGTAAGGATAGCTCTCCTGGTCCAGATGCGATACATTATCGTATGATCCGAAATCTTCCGGAATCATCTAAGTCTAGGCTTTTGAATGTCTATAATAGGATATGGACTGAGGGCAAGTGCCCGACCAAGTGGAAGGAATCGCATATAATTCCTATCCCCAAAGTCGGGAAAGATAAACACTTGCCCTCTAGCTATAGAACAATATCACTGACCAGTTGTCTCTGCAAGCTCATGGAGCGAATGATCAGCAAGCGTCTGATTTGGTTTTTAGAATCAAACGACTTGCTGGCCAACACACAGTGTGGCTTTCGCCGTCACCGCTCAACAGCAGATCATCTGGTCAGACTAGAGACAGCTATCAGGAATGCTTTCGTTGAAAACAAACACCTGATAGCTGTGTTTTTTGATATTGAGAAAGCCTATGACACTGCATGGATTTATGGTATTCTCCGTACTCTGCATTCCTGGGGTCTCCGGGGACGCTTGATGTTCTTTATAAAAGACTTCATGTCGAACCGGCGCTTCAGGGTGCGGATCGGAAATACCTTGTCACAAATGTTCGCACTGGACAATGGGGTCCCACAGGGCTCCATACTGAGCGTTACCCTATTTTTAATTGCCATTAACGGTGCAGCTTCATGTATTCGATTACCTGTACAGAGTTCGATATTTGTCGACGACATTGGTATCTTTGTCGCCGGACAAAAGCCTAGTACAATCGAACGTCAGCTTCAGCTGACTATCAATCGTCTCGATACATGGGCAACCGAAAATGGCTTTAAATTCTCGACCAGCAAAACTGTATGTGTCCATTTTAGTAGGAAAAGAGGTGTACATCCCAATCCTACACTCACACTAAATGGAGCACAGTTACCATTTGCCGATACTGCCAGATTTCTGGGTCTCGTGTTCGATAGTCGTCTAACTTGGCGGGCACATTTTTTGTCCGTCAAGAAAAAATGCCAAAAGTTGCTCAATTTGTTGCGGGTCCTCAGTCATAAGACATGGGGTGCAGACCGCACTGTCATGTTGCGTTTATATCGTTCTCTAGTGCGCTCTAAGCTGGACTATGGATGTCTAGCTTATGGGTCAGCTAAACACCAAGAGATAAGAATTCTTGACACTGTACATCACACTGGGGTTAGATTGGCCACAGGTGCATTTCGCACCAGTCCAATACTAAGCCTGCTGTGTGAAGCAGGTGAACCGTCACTGTACAATCGTCGTAAAATTCTATCCTTGCGGTATATGGCTGCACTCAGTGCCAAGCCAGATCATCCCGCGTATGACCCTATTCTACAAAATAGGCATACAGAGATTTATGACAGAAAACCAAGAGCCAATAGGCCTTTTGGTCTGAGGACTTTCGACATTTTGGGCGATATTGATTTTAATATGCCTGAAATAGCAAGTTTCGTTTTGTGTGCTGTTCCACCATGGACGCTACCGCGTCCATTTGTGAACCTCACATTAACTAGGTTTGATAAAGATACTACGTTGCCTATCGAATACCAACATGAGTTACAAAGAACACTGGTCCCTAGGTTCGAGGATACTGTCATTTTTACTGACGGATCAAAATCCGGAACCAGGGTTGGGTGTGCGTTCGTTGTTTTGAATCCACGCCAACAGTTTCAGTACCGTCTGCACTCCATAACGAGTATGTACACTGCTGAGCTGTACGCTATTTTCAAGGCCCTGTGTTTTGTTTCGTCACAGCAAAGTTGGTCAAGTGTTATCTTGACGGACTCGCTGAGCGCTCTGAACAGTATCCAAGATCCAGATCCAGTGCATCCTCTTGTACTAAAGATCCGGTCGCTACTCCACAACCTGAATGCTCAGAATGTGAGGGTAGAGCTGTTTTGGATACCGGGACATGTTGGTATTAAAGGCAACGAAGCGGCAGATGCAGCTGCAAAAGCCGCCTCTCACAGACCTATGATTGATGTGAGTTTCGTTTTTCCAGATGACGCAAAGAGTCATCTGACACATCTGGTTTTAGACATGTGGCAACATGAGTGGAGCCGCACACAGAACGTTAAGTTGCGACAGATTAAGGGAGACGTTAAACCATGGGGTTCTTCCTGCAGGAATAACCGCAGGGAGGAAACCGCCATCACACGCCTTCGTATAGGTCACTGTTGGTGGACCCATGGACACCTCCTTCGAGGTGAAGAGTCCCCTGTCTGTGAGACGTGTAACACAGATTTGTCAGTGTTACACATTTTAACTGAATGTGTACAGTTCGAGGATGTCAGGGAGAGGTTAGGCCTGTGCTATGACCTGTCAGTTGCCTTAGGTGACGACAGAGTACTCATGGACAAGCTGATACTCTTCCTGAGAGAATCGAACTTACTGTTTTATGTGTGAAGTCTTGCACCTTATTTTAATGTGTTTCTATTTATTGACTGTGATATTCGATGGTTGTTGGCCCCTTTACAGCCTCTTACCATCACCCTGAGTCTGTTCAAATTTTCGAACAGACTTTTTATATTATTTATTTGTGTTTGTCAGTGCAAGATTTCTTTTATTGAGTATGCGTATTTTTAATGATTTTATTTATTTATTTATTTATTTATTTATTTATTGTCTAAATTTTTATTTTTAATATATAGTCTAGTCATTTAGATGGGCTGCGTTAGGCGCAAATAGCCTTTGTTGCTGTGCGCCAAAAATTTCAACTAACTAACTAACCAGCAAAAATTATGGAGCGCATTATAGTTGACGAATTAATGTCTTACCTACTACAGAACCAAATTATACCACAAAGCCAGCATGGCTTCGTCCCTGGTCGTTCTGTTGTTTCAAACATGTTACTGGCAACTAATGAGTGGACAAAACATCTCGATGCTTCAATTCCTATGGATATTATCTACCTGGACTTTTCTAAAGCCTTCGACAGAGTGTCACATAGATTACTTTTTGTGAAGCTTAAAAATTATGGAATTAGTGGAAAATTGCTCCATTGGATCGAAGCATTTTTAAGCAACCGCACATTCCAAGTGCGCATAGGATCAGAACAATCTAACCCCCGACAAGTTCTAAGCGGAGTTCCACAAGGCACGGTGATCGGGCCTATATTGTTTCTCATTTATGTGGCCGATGTAATTTCAAGTATAACCTCCAGCCACCAGATGTATGCAGATGATTTAAAAATATACAACGGTTGTGGTAACTGGTCGCTCTTACAACAGGACCTCAATGCAGTTGATAAGTGGTGTGACAATTGGGCGCTCCCTCTGAATACGTCCAAATGTTGCGTATTACATCTTGGCCGCAACAATCCAAATACATGTTATTGCCTCGGCGACATCGCTCTGAAGCACACCGAATCTTCGGTTGACCTGGGTATTACAATCACACCTACCTTAGAATGGTCAACACACGTCATCAACGTCGTTAGAAGAGCCAATAAATCCCTCTTCATTATTAAGAAATCATTTCCAGACCTAACCCCATGCTTATTTCGCCAAATGTACCTGTCCTATGTCCGCCCACTCCTGGAGTTCGCTTTCGTAGTCTGGTCCCCGTACCTACAACGCGACATCATATTACTGGAAGGAGTCCAGAGACGCGCCACTCGTCTTCCAAGATGTCTTAGAGCTCTGTCATACGAAGAACGGCTTGAGAGGCTAAATCTGCCCTCTCTTGCAGCCCGCAGAGCCCGAGGTGACCTCATTCAGATGTACAGAGCGACAACTGGAAAGTTTTCTACGGACATGTCGACTCTGTACTCCATCAACGCCGACCAACGACTTAGAGGCCACTCTCTGAAGCTCCGCCACGACAAGTACGGAAAGCAGCTGCGACAAAATTTTGAACGCCTTACCCGAGAGCGCAGTGTCAGCACCGTCCATCAACTCCTTCAAAGCTCGAATAGCCCTCATATTGAATTAGTAAAACTAGTTATTTTTATATTATTTTAAATGTGTACTAATACATTTGTATTTTTGTTGTACTCTTGAGCATAACAAGCATTTAGCTTCTGCTCTTTACATTGTAATAATAAGTATGTGCTGAGCCTCTGCGGTGATGATGTCCGGGTCGTAGCGGTCTGTAGCGGCGCTACACAACGAGCGACGACGAGAATCGGCGATGACGTTGGCTTCAGCGTGTGACGGCGGCCGTGCGTTCGTAGCCGGGGTACGAACGAGACGGCGACAGACAAGACGGCTACGGACGTAGACGTGGCTTGACGGTGACGGACGTGGACGTGAAGCGACGTGGCGATAATGGACGTGGACGTGATGCGACGGACGTGATGCGATGGACGTGGACGTGATGCGACGGACGTGGACGTGATGCGACGGACGTGGACGTGAGAGATATCTACGATACGTATCGACGAGGTCCGCTAAACCGTCACAGACACGGGACACAGACACGCCGAAGGCGGTCAGCGCGCTGTGTATACGTATTCGACGACAAGAACAGTTACAAGTCCCGCTGATGGCGTCAGCGTTACTTGCAAAAGTTAATGTGAGCACAGAAATTCTTATATGCAATGATAGTACACGAGAGTGTATAAATTCTTTTTCATATAGTACACAAATATCTTCTTAACTCACTTGATTGCTGCTCTGTAGGTAGATGTTTACTGCTGGACTGCTTGTTGCTTACTGATCTTTCTTGCTGGACTGCTTGTTGGATACTGATCTGGTTTCAGTGAAACGCCGGGTTTTTATTCCGTGTTCGGTGTCCGTCGCTCGACCGATGCGGCTCCCTCATTGGTCCAGTTCGGTGACGGCTTATCGCTGGTCCTGCGCTCCGATTGGTTCCAATTTTGAAGCGAGGAAAAACCCATCGTAAAAACCCTAAGCTGCACGTGCAAGATCTATGACGTCACATGAAAAACCATTGTCTCGGTCACGTACGCAGACTGACTGGCGCGAAGATGACACTCTGTTAAAGATAATAAATTATTCATTTAGAACGGCATAGTTCCCAACGAAATGAAATTATTTGTTGTGAATCCAGAGCAAAAAATAGATGGTACTATAAAATGTGAAGAAATGAGAGCAATTAACATATGTGAAAAAAATTTGGAAAAATGTGATAAATCGCAAATCGACACATGCATTACTAACAATGGGATCTTAACAAAACAACAATCTGGGTACAAAAAAACACTCATGTGAAACGGCACTAAAATTCATTGAAAACGGATAAAGATATAGATAATAGTAAAATAGTCATTGCCATAGACTTAGACTTGAAACGTGCATTTGAAACTGTAAATCATAATATGCTGTTAGTCAAATTAGAGGCATGTGGAATAAGAGGCAATGCACTCAAATGGTCCAATAGCTACATGGATGGCAGAAAGCAAAAAACACGGATAGGTCATATAGAATCGAGCATGGTTGACGTCGACATAGGCGTACCCCAGGGAACAATTTTGGAGGCATTACTCTTCATCCTGTACATAAATGACATAAGTAAAGCAAGAGAGTACACTAAAATTCCACTTTTCGCAGATGATTACCCGTATATATTTAGCAGTAAACAATCTAAATGACGAAATCAACAAAATCATGTAAGACTTGGATAATTTAAATGTATGGCTGAAAATTAATAAACTTAAGTTAAATGTAAGGAAAAGTAAATGTATCACATTAGGAAAGAGAGTTATTAAATATTGTTTTATATTTGAACGACGAGAAGATAGATAGTTTAGGTTAGGTTAGGTTAGGTTAGGTTAGGTTAGGTTAGGAGATTAAGTTAGGAGGTTAGGTTAGAAAATTAATAAACTTAAGTTAAATGTAAGGAAAAGTAAATGTATCACATTAGGAAAGAGAGTTATTAAATATTGTTTTTAATTTGAACGACGAGAAGATAGATAGGTCTTAAAATATAAAATATCTTGGTGTGGTGATAGATGACAGGCTGAGTATGGAAGATAACACAGATTATAATTGCAAAAAATATTTAAAAAACGGACTTTCTGAGACGCATAAGAAATAAATTAACTTATAAGCGGTTAATTTGTACAAAACTATAGTAGATCCTTATATTGACTTCTGCGCTACTATATAATTTCTATGTAATAAAAAACAAATGTTGCGTATATAAAAATTACAGAATAGAGCTATGTGAATAATATTGAAAGTATATAAATATACAAGTGTTAAAGGAATGTTAGATGCTTTCAATTGGCTTAATATAATATTTTAGACCTATTTCGATATTATCTGCAATACCTAAACTTTTTGAAAAAATTATATGTGATGATCTAACTTGCAGTTTACAACATGTAATCATTCAACAACAGCATGGATTCTTTAAGAAAAGATCGGTTGAAACAAATTTAATCAACTACCATCAGTTTCTTTTAAGTTCTCTTGATTCACGTGTGCAGGTGGATGCTACATATACTGACCTCTACAAAGCGTTTGATAAAATTGACCTTCAAAACCTCATTGTTAGAATTATTTCTCATTAAAAAACTCATTGAGATCATTATACACGGTATCCTCATGCGTTGGATTTGTTCATATATCTCTAATAGATCACAAGCGGTTGTAGTAAATGGCTATCATTCCAAGTTTTTCAACACTACTTCTGGTGTACCCGAAGGTTCTTGGACCACTATTATTTATTCTTTATATCAATGATGTCAGTCACTGTTTTGTTTATTCTAATATACTTTTGTACGCAGATGATTTAAAAATTTATATTAAAATTAAATCAATAACCGACTGCTACCATCTGCAGGCAGATCTAAATCACTTTTTTGACTATTGCACAGATAATAAATTATTTTTAAACTTTCAAAAATGCCATTACTAACTTTCACTAAAAATTTGCTCAAATTAGATTTCCTGTATCATTTTAATAATAATGTTATCCAAACCGTTGGTCAAGTGAAGGATCTAGGCGGTATATTCGACTTCAAACTTATATTTCTTGCACACATAAACCATATATGTAAGCGCGCGTACAAAATGGCAGGCTTTATCATGCGTACAACTAGATCCTTTAGAACCACAAACACTATTCAAACGCTTTATAATGCTTACGTGCTAAGTATCATAAACTTCTGGAACCCATTCTGTCATCTGGAACCCACATTTTGCTGTCCATATAAATCGCATTGAGCGAATACAGAAAAGATTTCTTTTATATTTGTCACTAAAGTCTCCGCTCACTTCTTCAAACTATTTAATTTGTTGCCAATATTTTAATCTATTAGCTCTGCAGAAACTTTTCTAATGTATATTATATATCCGAGGTTGTAGCTTTGGGTGATATGAACCTGTTTACAAACCTATAAACTAAAATATATATATATAAATAAATTATTATTATTATTATCAAACAGAGATACATCCTGACTCTAATTTTCATATATAAAATTTAACATGGTCTTGTGCTGAAGTACCTCTTTACTAACATGCTTTAAAAAATAATAAAAGTAGAGATGTTTATAATCTCAACGCTCTCGCAATAAACAAGATTAAGGATACAATTGTTTCTCCAATTTGCTCACTTTACAATAATGCAATAAAATCAAATATTTTTCCATCGGTGCTAAAAATATCGAAAGTGATACCAGTTTATAAGGGAAAAGGGAGCAAGGAGAAGTTAAATAATTATAGGCCGATATCTCTCACCCCAATCTTTTCAAAGATTTTTGAGAAAATTCTGTTTACGCAATTACTAGAACAACTTGATAAGTATGATTTACTAATCAAGAGCCAGTTTGGTTTTAGAGGAGGCAAATCAACAACTACTGCCATTATGGAGTTTATGGACTTTGTAACAAATGGATTCGACAATGGACTGTATAGTACTGCCACTTTCTTCGATTTAACAAAGACGTTTGATTGTGTGCCACATGATTTACTAATCAAAACATTTTCTTGTTATAACATTATAACATTAGTCCAAACAGTTGTCAGCTGCTAAACTCCTTTCTAGCAGGCCGGAAGCAATTTGTCTGGACTAACAATAAAAAATCTGATGAGCAAGAAATTCATTTTGGTAAGCCACAAGGTTCAATATAAGGTCCATTGTTGTTTCTATTTTATATAAATGATTTGCCATTTTTCATGAAAAAGGCCAACACAAAAACAATTCTATATGCAGACAACACCACGCTACTTAATCAGTCCGTAGACTTTCAGGATATGAAAATAAATAATAGCATCTTAATAAAACCTGCGCAAGATTGGTTTTTGGCCAATTGTCTAAGTCTAAATAAATGGAAAACCCAGCAGCTCTTATTTTCTCTAAAACCAACACCAGGAAACAATAGCCATGATCCTGTGACCTTTTTAGGAGTCACCATTGTTGTAAACCTAAGCTGGGAAAGACATGTGGAGGCTACCGCAGTTAAATTATGTAAAGCCATCTTTTGCATAAGAAACTTAAAATCTAATGTACCCAGACATGTTTTAGTAACTTTTAACGTTCAAATATCGCGCCGCGCACTGAATGCATTCACTATTAACAAACACAAAATTATTGAGAACCAAGTGTGCCATGGTAAAATAAATAAATACTGTTCTGTTATAAAACAAAGGTTGGATACAGAGGCTGATCTTGAATTTTGGTGCAATTACGGCCACGGGACTATTACCCGGAGAATTCTATATTCAGCCAGCCACAATTTGTAAATTATCATAAATTTACACGTCTTGTGACGGGTTTTTGAGTTTTAACAACAGTTTTATAGACGTTATAGGCACGTTTACCAGCATACGTGCCTTTTTAGCTGGGGTATACATTTTTCCTTAAAATTTTGGATATAATCTGGACTGGGTAGATACGGTCATACATCTTTTTGTGGACACTCACGGCATGGCATCTTATTAGTGCTCAGAACATCGGAGACAACGAGTTTGGGACCCTGGAAACATAGGGAACAGTAGTTCCGAGCACAGGACCCATTCGTGCCCGTTTGTTGTTCACCGAATTGTATTCCGCCCCCAGACTATATCAACAACATTATAAGATCTAAGTGTAGTAAAGAAGGGTAATATAGCATTAATTATTAATTTGTATAGATTATCTTAGGATAAACGTATTCAGTAGTGGTGCGTCCGACAGCTATGTATGTCTCAGGACTGTAGTTCGGACTTACATCCCGTTTCTTGTAAAGACACGCACGTCTCACCTTGTCAAGGTGTTTCTTGTATTTTGTGAACGTACTAGGAGATACCTATATTTTCGGAGAGCATCACTGACTGATACTTAGAATTGTATGTAGTGACTTGGCCAAGATACACTTTAGGTATATGCAATATTGATGATAAGGTTATTGAGGGCCTGAATTGCCTTTCTGAAGATTTAATCACCTCTGTCTTGCTACCGTCGAGAAGGTGTCGAGCGACACGTACGGCTGATTATTGCGTACGGCAGTGCGACACTGCAGTACTTTAGTATACTGATTATCTCATCAAAATTTATCGTTTTCTTGAGTACTTTTATAGTTATTGTTAGTAATTGGAAAATTGTTTAAACCTATGATCATTAATTTATTTACTGAGAACTACTCTTATATATTTCGTATTTAATTATATCGTGAATGTAAAATTTCTATTTATTTATTTATTTACGGGTTGAATCTCACCTGATTTGACAATAAAAGCGGTAATTCATATTGTGCCTTTTATCTGTCTTAAATTAACTTTATTTATTTTATTTTCAATATTAGGAACGAAAAATACTATTGTTGGCCGTGTTCTGAATCACACTTGAGGCCTTGGCGAAATGTTAGATTCACTGGCGCCCATTTTTATTTAGAACTTACAGTTTAAAACGCGTAAGTGTAGTCGACTAATCTCGGACCACTCCCGTCTTCACTGAGCCAGCCGATCGCCTCTGCTAGACAGAGTAAAAATTATCTGGCACATACCCGCAGATTCCTGCGGAGCGTGGCAAACTACTTATCATGCCCTGTTTGAGTCGCACATAACATATGCTCTGCTGGTTTGGGGACACTCTACACATATTTAGCAAATTTTTCGCCTTTAATTGCGAGTTATTAGAGTGATTTGTGGTCTGAAGTACAGATGTGATTGCCGACAGCATTTTACAATTTTGGGACTAATGATATTACCGTCATTATATATATTGTACTGTCTGATACATATAGCAGCTATAGTGTTTTCTACTGATAGTACGCTTGTTGCGGGATTGACTCAGCCAGGGGGTTTGAGCCCTAGGGGAAGTAACCACTACTACCGGCCACGGCTAGCGTTGCGGCGAGGTAGAACTATGCACGTCGTCTCTAGACACCCTGAAAGATAAAACTTGATTCCCCAGGTTTTGAAAAATAATAGTCGGACAGTTGGATATAATGGTATTTATTAACAAAGCGAAATATGAAAAATAACAACAACAGAGAAACAAAGATAGTGAATAATAATTAACAAAAAATAACAATAAAGAGGAAAGGAAGAGAGAGAAGGAAAAAGACGGGTCTATACGTTGGTCGGCGTTCGTCGCTCGATAGTGTCGCTCGACACTGTGTTTGCGGTGGTGACGTGGAGCCGAACAACTTGAATAGGCGACGCCGTAGTTTTCTATTCTTCTTTGATATTCCTGATTGAAGAGCGGCCTGATTTCAGAGGGGTGACCACAGAGTCCGGAGTGGTGACCGACAAGACCGGAGTGGTGACCGACAAGACCGGAGTGGCGACCGCTGAAGTTGGATGTGTGACCGTCAAGGGATACAGCGGCACGAGCGGGCAAGCAGTTGCCTTGAGCGGTGACGGTGTAGGACGGCTGAACTGCCGTGAATGTGCTGGGCTTCTGCGGTGATGATGTCCGGGTCGTAGCGGTCTGTAGCGGCGCTACAGAGCGGGCGACGACGTGAATCGGCGATGACGTTGGCTTCTTAGTGCGACGGCGGCCGTGCGTTCGTAGCTGGGGTACGGACGTGACGGCGACAGACAAGACGGCTACGGACGTAGACGTGGCTTGACAGTGACGGGCGTGGACGTGAAGAAACGTGGCGATAACGGACGTTGACGCGATGCGAAGTGATGAAAACGGACGTGGACGTGATGCGAAGTGATGAAAAACGGTTGAAGACGTGAAGCGAAGTGATGATAACAGTTGAAGACGTGAAGCGACGGTACGTATTCGAAGAGGTCCGCTAAACCGTCAGCGGACGGGACACAGACACGCCAAAGACGGTCAGCGCGCTGTGTATACGTTTACGAAGACAATAACTATTACAAGGCCCGCTAAAGGGTGTCAGCGTTACTCGTAATAGTTAAAGTGAGCACAGAGAATATACAGTAAACAATAATAATATGCAGAGTGTATAAATTCTTTCTTTGGTATTCGGTTATACCGATAGCTTCTTCGACTCACTTGCTGGATACTTTGTAGATCGTAGGTAGATGTTCTCTCGTTGTTGGTTGTCGATAGACTGTCCTTTCTCCAGTGGAACGGCCGGTTTTTGTTAAATATTCGGTGTCCGTCGCTCGGCCGATGCGGCTCTCTCATTGGCTGGGTTCGGTGACGGCTTATCTCGAATCCTGCGCTCTCATTGGTCCGAATTCCAAAGCGAGGAGAAACCCGTCGTAAAACCTTAAGCTGCACGTGCGAGATCTATGACGTCACAGGAAAAAACTATTGTACCTGTCACGTACGCAGACTGACCGGCGACACGCTAAATCTATCTTGGGCCCATTGTACAATAGAACGCAAATAATTTTTTACTAACTTTACTAAAACTGTGTTCATTCGAAGCAACATTTACAGTGAACGTTAAAAATATGCGCAGCGCATTGTCAATATGTCGTATGTGTCATGATGTCGTATAATACATGTTGAGTGAAGAGTGAAGACGTGTCATTTTCTCGTGAACAAATTAACATTGTGTAGTAATATTTTAAATAATTATATATAATTTTTTTTTTTGAGTGTTATTATTAGCAGTGATAAATAAGAAAAATGTCTATTAATATAAATGATTTAAAAGTGTGCCAAATAAAAAAGGAATTGTCAAAACGGGGTATAAAATTTAACGGACGAAAGTGCGAACTTGTGGCTAAACTTAAAAAAGAGTTAAACTCTAGTTATATCTCTACTGATTACAACGAGGACGAAATTATAATAAATATAGAAAATGATAGCAGTGATAACTTATGGGTCTATTCTCTAACTTCTCAATGTATCTTTATATCCGTACAGAGCATGTAGCTTTACATTAGACTGTATTGGGTTATTTTATAGAGTTCCATATTTTCCTATTCTGTAACGTCTACTATAACCTTGGTCTGTAATACATACGGATTACAGCGCAACCAACTTCATGTTTATTATTTGTAACGTCAGTTTCATTCATGATAGTTCTCATATTTATTTTTTTAACGTTTTTTTAAATTTATAACAAACATTATAATTAAAAATGTTAAGTGCTCAAGAAAGGCAAGTCATAATTTTTATTTATGCATGTATTGATTACATATAATTAACAAAACTATTTAAAATATGCAATCTTAACCACACTTTTCAAAAATACCTAAACCATCTAAACGGGTACCTATTACGGGTACATTTTTTGTTATTACATACAATTTCGAAAAAAAAATTGCATTGTTGGAAGCAGCAAAAAAAAAAAAGAAAAAGAATGGTAAATACAAGTAGAGAGTAGTACGAAGAATAAACAAATCAAACCATCGACAGTTTCAACTTGTCTGGCTGCTCGACAGCAAGTGTCGCCCCAGAATTAACCGAGACCACAGCCCCTCTTGAGTATATGGTGCCGTCAACTAGTGCAGCTCTTACAGTATCTACACCCTCCATAGCCAGTATACCGTCTACATCCTCCACAGCCTCTGTAGTGTACCTGGCAACCACGTCTATAACTTCGAAAGCATCTACTGCTTGTACACCCTCCACCTCCACAGGCCCGTCCTTTAAGAAGAAGAAGAAGAAAAACGTAAACAAGTCAACATTAAGTGACATAAGTAAATAAATATTCTGAAAATATTAATATATTTTCTACACTGGTAAAAAAATAGACAACTCGAGATCATTATCATTTTTATTTTAATTTTAAGAAAACCAAGACCAGACCTTATAATTATTGTAGTGTTTTATTAAAATATTCTAGTTTAAAAGATTTTATGTTTAATAATATATTTGTTTGTTTTCTATTTTCATTAGTGATTTTTTTTTTTCACCTAGTGAATAATAATTTTTCTTTATAGTAACTAGTTCTTTCTTTTTTTAAGTAATATATTATATATATACCTTGCATAGTCTTCTTGTAGCAGTTAATAAATAAATAAGGGAAATCATTGTCCATATTAATGATAAACCTGTCAATAAACGATGAAGAACGTAGAAAACGTCAACTGTACACTTGTTACTATAAGTCTTATGGCGAGATTTTTGTCGCCATAACTTTACAGTCATTTCTTATAGAAATGTAAGGTTTACAGTCCGCCTTCGTACATACAGAATAGCGCTTTCGCTATAGCGCTGTATTCTTATAGAGTTATGGCGATACAGAGCTTATATTACGTTACATAATAGACCCATTGAATGCAAATAGTGATTTAATAAATCTAAATAAATTTTCGGACGACCCAGCAAATTTAAACGATTCTACAAGTAGTACGGAAACCGTAATTGAAAATAACTGTGCTACTAATAATAATAATAATAATAATAAAAAAGTTAAGAAAACCAATAAACGGAATGGTTATTTCAAACTGTTAAATTACATAAAGGAACTACAAAACAAAATTAATTATCTTGAACTTAGACAAATAAATTTACGAAATCCGAAAATAATAAGAAGAAATCAGGGCCTCCACGAAGTGAGAAAAAGACCACTAGCGACACCCCTGGCTGTCACCAAAGTGAAAATAGGACTACTAGCGACACCTCCACCTGTCATCCAAAAAGAACCGAACTTTGCAGTGAAAACATAACCCATAAAAGTAATTGTACATCCAAAAATAAAGGAAAAATTTTGTTGCTTGCTGACAGTTACGGACGTTACTGTGCGGACATTCTGAAAAAAATTCTTCCTAGAGACAAATATGACATAAATGTATTTTTTTATCCTAATGCCTCTTTCTGTAATGTGACTAGTAATATTGAAAAACTTACCAAGGATTTTACATTTGATGATCATGTTATATTAATGGCTGGAACTAACGATATTTTAAAAAAGTCACTTATAAATCAACAAATTATATTGAACACCTTAAATAAACTAAAACACACAAATGTTATGATCCTTGGCACTTTTTTGTGGCAACACAAAGAAATTTATAACTATAATGTATTTTTACAGAATTCACTGATAGACCATGTTTCCTCAAGCTACAAAAATGTACTGTTCCTCGATCCGAATATTCTAATCAATTACTGTGATATGACAAGTTACGGGCTGCATATGAATAAAAGAGGTAAACTGATAATAATGTCTCGGGTTGCACAACATATTAATGTAGATGTTTTGAAGAGTAAGAATAATAAATCAACAGGGAAAAAGCTAATTGCTAATGTGAATCTAAATTTAAGTAAATCTGTTATAAATTTGGAAACATTCAGCATCAACGTTTTAAATAATGACAACAATAAAATTCTTGTAAATAGTACTTTAAATGATAAAAATATTTTAAACAGTGACAATATTTTAAGTAATGATAATTTTTTAAATAATGAGAACATGACAAAAAAGACAATTTTATTAATAATGACAATGTGCGTAATGTCAATAATTCAAGGAAGAGGAATATTTTATATAAAAAAATAATGCAACAAAAAATATTTTTTTAGAAAAAATGTAGTCTCAAAAATTAATGAAACGCATACTGAGTTCAAATTAAATCTATTATATCTAAATCTACAGGGCTTGAGGAATAGGGTCGATTACGTAGAGTCACTAATTATAGATAAATATTTTAATTTCCTCTGTTTATCAGAACATTGGTTAAAGACAACTGAAATCAGCGAGTATGTCATTGAAAATTTTACAAATGTCACTCATTTTTGCAAGGAAAAGTATAAAAGCGGTGGAGTTGTAATTTATATTAAAACATCCCTTTTATTCAAGTTTAATTATAAAATCTTGGAAAATATTAACAGCTTATCTGTAGAAAAAGATTGTGAAATAGTAGGTATTCAGATCTATTCACTAAAAACAGTAATAATTAATATATACAGGTCACCATATGGAGATTTAAAAAAGTTTTTAGAAATCATGGACTGTGCTTTACGCACTATAAATCCCTGTTACGATATTATCGTAGGAGGGGATTTTAATGTTAAATTCAATAAAAATTAATCAGATACACTATTAGTATATGACACCTTACGGGCTTTTAACTTGCAAAAATTGGTGACATTTAGTACATGGGGAAAAAACTGTTTGGATAACATATTCTCCAACACAGATAATGATAATGACACCATTTTTAAAGTACAGAACTCCTTCTCAGATCATAGCGGTGCTGGAATGTACAGGAGGGTTAGTCAAACAGTTCATGTCCCTTTAGATGACACTCCAAAATATCATCGCCCTATAACACAGGAAGGTCTCATAAATTTTTACCAGGAATTATCTTTGATTGAGTGGAAGTTTGGAAATAATGGAATATATGATTGTGAGAAGGATTTTGAATACTTTCTAAATCAATTAGTTATTATACCGAACAGCGTTTTCCCGGAGAAACGAATAGGTTTGAAGAAACATTCAAATAACACTTTTTTTTTGGTTCAATGATGAAGTAAAGGTCTGGAGAAATGTTGCACAACTTGCCCATCAATATTATTTACAAAACTCCACTCCTGCAAATAAGGTTATTAGAAATAATTACAGGAATATGTACCGAAAACATATTACGGCAAGTAAAAAAACAGCAAACGGTTGGTACATAGATGGCTCTGACAACAAGCCAAAAGCTCTTTAGGCTGTGGTAAACAGTCATAGACCCCGGAAGCCACACATGGAGTGTCCTAAACCATGCAATGTGATTAATAATTATTTTGCAAGTATCTCGGTAAACCTAAATCAGAGTCTCCCGTTCAGTAATACGAATCCCATCTCAATAGTAGAAGCAGCAACCAATAATTTGAATATCCCTGTATTTTCTTTTAAAGAGGTGACACACAACCAGGTCAGGGACGCCATACAGGCATTAAAAAATAACAAAAGCAGGGATGCCTACAATCTTAGTGCCTACATCATAAAAACAGTGCCTACAGTGCCTACATCATAAAAACAATAAAAGATATAATTATTTCTCTACTTTGCGTATTATACAATAGTGCAATAAGATCTAATATTTTCCCATCAGCATTAAAATGAAATAAAGTTATCCCAATTTATAAGGGAAAAGGAAGCAAGGAGGAGTTAAATAATTATAGGCCTGTATCCCTCACCCCAATATTCTCAAAAAATTTTGAGAAAATTTTGCTGAAGCAGCTAGCAGAACATTTTGAAAATAATGATTTATTAAGCAAGAGTCAGTTTAGTTTTAGAAGGGACAAATCTACAACAACAGCTATTTTAGATTTCATAGCGTTTGTGACAACAGGATTTGAAACTGGTACATACACTATGGCCACTTTCTATGACTTAACAAAGGCTTTTGACTGTGTGCCACATGATTTGTTAATAAAGAAAATGTCGTGCTACAACATTAGTCCAGAGAGTTGCCAACTTCTAAATTCCTTTGTAACAAACCGGAAACAATATGTTTGGGCAAATGATACTCAATCGGATGAGCAAAATATCCATTTTGGAGTACCGCAAAATTCAATATTGGCCCGCTGTTGTTTCTGATTTACATTAATGATTTACCAACTTTTATAGAGGATGCAAAGTCTGTTTTATATGCAGACGATACCACGCTACTTAATCAGTCCGAAACCTACCAAGAAATGAAATCCAATAACGCCTTAATAAAAAATGCTGCGCAAGATTGGTTTGTGGCGAACAGATTAAGCAGAAACGAATCTAAGACCCAACACCTATTGTTTTCCCTAAGACCAATAACAGAGAATATCAGTCAAGATCCTGTTAAGTTCCTAGGAGTAACCATTGGTAGAAATCTCAGTTGGCAAAACACGCGGAAACAACAGCGGAAAAATTATGCAAGGCAATCTACTGTATAAGAACTCTAAAATCTAAGGTACACAGAAATGTCCTGGTAACTGCATATCATACCCTGGTTGAGTCACACATCACATATGCTTTGCTAGCTTGGGGACACTCCACACATACCCAAAGAATTTTTCGATTACGGCGAGTTGTTAGAGTGATTTGTGGTCTGAATTACAGACAAGACTGTAGACAACATTTTGTTGAACTAGGCCTGATGACACTACCTTCCTTATATATATTCTACTGCCTTGTTTACATGCATCAAACCAAAGATAATCTCAAAACGCAGGAAAAAATTCATAAATATGAGACGAGAGGGAAACAATTGATAAGACCAGCATACATTAGAGTAGGTTGTGCAAGATACTCAATTAATGATTGCACTAAATTTTATAATATCTTACCTGAGAATATTAAAGGTTTGCCTCTCCACTAATTTAGAAATATTTTAGTTAGTTAGTTAGTTGAAATTTTTGGCGCACTGCAACAAAGGCTATTTGTAGAAATATTTTAAAGTCATTTTTTAAAGAAAATGCGTTTTACACTTATGATGAGTTCCTTACAAACGATTTGAATAATGTAAGTTTTTAGAAATAAGTATTTATGTAACCATTTTGTAAAGACGTGTGTAAAAATGTAAATTTGAAAACACTAATAAATATTATTATTATTATTATTATTATTATTATTATTATATGCATATAAACAAAGATAATTTCATATGCCAGGAACACATTCATAGCTACGGAACAAGAGGCAAACACCTAATAAGGTGCAGCATTTATCAGAGTCAATATTGCAAGATACTCTATTAACTACTATTGCATTCAGTTCTACAATATCTTACCTGAAACCATTAAATGTTTGCCACTTAATGCCTTTTAAAAAAAATATTAAAATATTTTCTTAAGAATAAAGAAAATTCCTCACAGATGATATGAATATGCTTTAAATCCATATGAAATCTGACTTATTTTTGATTTCATTTTATTTATCGCTGTTATAACTACTTGTAAATTTGTCAAAATTATAATGTTCTTGTCTTTTTATTATGTATTTTTATTACTGTGACTTTATTAATCTGTAATATTTTAATCTGTTAATGATGTATTGTATTATTCAATTTTATAACTTTTGACTTGTGTAATCATGTTGTTATGTATTTAACACGAATAAGTATGTTATATTATATTATTAACATAAAAGCAGGCAAGGTCATTAGCACCTTAGAAATAGAAATGATTTCAGCATAGATAAAACAAAAAAGATGGGAGCACAAAATTGTTTATATTTTAGTTATTGCAGTTATTTAATAGTTTATCAGAAAATAAAGAAACCAATTTAAGTAGATTTAAAAAATGATGTATTAGTTATGTACGAAATAATGTTTTTCTGTAGAATAGTTAAGTAATTTGTTTTATTAATATCTTTTTTCTAGACATGTGTAAATGTTTTGTAAAATTAATTGTATAGTTAAATAAAAAAAATATTATTATTGATTTTAATAGATTTCGTTTCTTTTCTTCTCTTAAAAAATATGGATAATTTGGTGTTAACGCCCTGACTCCGCCATGTATCCACTGAAGCATCTGAACTCGATCGATAGAGGAAGAAATGACATACAAAATAGTAGCGGCCTTATGGAATCTCCCTGGAACACATCTCATTATCTCTGGGTGGACTAGTAACAGTCGCAACAATGTTAAAATGAGAGCATGTGACGTAGTGTCATATGATTTTGCGTAGTCCTGTCATATGCTTTTGTGTAGACCGTATTCTATTATTATTATTTGGGGTTTGTCAGGTCTTGACAAGTGTCCAATAATCGCAAACTTCAGCAACCTTTCAAATCGAGTCATTCTAGAGACTAGTGGAGCTAAATACACACGTCTACATCCCAAACCCTGGAAATATTATTATTATTATTATTATTATTATTATTATCTTACTTTTAATTTAACTCACATTGTAAAGTAGAATTTATCTTCCCAGCGTGCAATTCAAAGGCTTAGGTCAGTAAATACTGTAATTGAGCATATCAAATTTATTCGAGAGATTAAAAGGTAAGTTGTATGATTTATTTTGTTACTTTCAGTTGTTTAAAAACTTTCTTACAATGTTACGGGTACTGAGGACAACAGTTTTCTGCATTATTGCGATAGTTGGATCGGTGTTAGTATGCCCAGCTTTTTCATGAAGTCACTAAGAGATTTTAGAACAACGTCTTCTGCAGATATAAGAAAGGTAAGGACTTAATTTCATTCATTTTCCATTGCTGTATGGTTGCTGTTGTTAATTGGTCGTATTTGATTATTTTTTGTTGAAATGCTTTTTGGATATTATTGGAATAAGATATTGCAACATAAACGAAAATTGCGCTTCTTGTTTGCTTATTGATAAGTCTGATGTCAGGTAGATTCTATACCATTTCTTTGTCTGTTAATACATTTCTATCCCAATATAATTTTATGCTATTGTTCTCAAGCACAGGCTCCGGGATGTATTTATAAAGAGGCATTTTTTATCCTCCAGCATATGTTTTAGCGCTAGCTCTTGATATGTTATTTTCTCAAAGTTATCCTGTCTAGCTTTATAATCTGCTTGAGTAATGACCTGGCAACCAAATATAGTGTGTTATATAGTTTCTCCACTCATTCTGCAACTTCTACACAGGTTATCTTGTGTGCTGTCTATAAGTATGTGCTTTCGATAGTTTCTGGTATTAATAACTTGGTTTTGTAATGCTTTAATGAAACCTTCCGTTTCGGGAGATATACCGCTTATAATCAACCAGGCGTTCGACGTTTCTTGGTTGATATAGAGTTGATTTATTTATGGATATATTTCCCGTGAAGGGCTTTCGGTAACCAGTTGATAATTTTATCTTTGTTACTAACAGTACCGAATATACTATCGGAAGTCGAATCTAATGGCGTATATATCTAATGGTGTCTGTTTTATATATCACATGATGTAATTCAGAATGTACAGCTTGTGTCTGAAAATAAATTTTTAGTAAGTTTTTTTGCTTATATTACAAGTTTTGAAGAGCAATGACTCCCCGTCCTGTTTCGCTTCTTCTTCTTCTTCTAGTGCCTTATGCGCTACCGAATGTTGGCGATCATCCTGGCTATTATCGTTTTATTGACAGCAGCACGGAATAGCTCTATTGAAGTTTTTCCATACCACTGTCGTAAATTTTTCAGCCACGAAGTCCTTCTTCCTGGCCCTATACTGGGTTCGATTTTCCCCTGTATGACAAGTTGGAGGAGCTAATATTTAACTGGGTTCCTCATAATGTGTCCCAGGTATTCCAGCTTCCTGATCTTGACATTCTTCAAAACTTCAACTTCTTTCTGCATGCTCCTGAGAACTTCGGCATTTGTTACTCTGTCGACCCAGCTTATTCGCAGTATCCTACGATACGACCACATCTCAAAGGACTGAATTCTTTTGGATGTAGCCTCAGTGAGGGTCCATGCCTCCATTCCGTATAATAACACAGGGAATACGTACGCCTTCAGAATGCGGACTTTAGTGTTCAAACTCAGATTGTGGCTGCAGAGTACTGGCCTCATCTTTTGAAAAGTGTCGCGAGCTCTTGCTAACCTATACTTTATTTCTGCGGAGTGGTCCCAATCCTAGTTCACGACTGTACCAAGATAAATGAAATTATGTACTCTGTGTATGGCAACGTTGTTAATTGTTAACCCGGTGTCAGGTGGATTGGCGCCTTTGCTGATTATCATGTATTTGGTTTTAGCCACGTTGATTTTGAGACCATATTCGTCCATCAGGTGTGTCAGCAATAAGAAGGGTGTCGCGTTTCGCTTCTAGGCAGTGATATTCTGTTACGGAATGAACAGGCGGACTCGAATCACTACGTAAAGAATATTACGAACTAACTTATAACGAATACCCACCAACCAATATATTAAAGGATATATGATCTTCAGTTGTGAAGAGCAGTTGCGTTGAAATAAAACAATTCACATCGCAATAAGGACATGTACTTTGTAAATAAATTTTGTTTCGGATGCCTAACCTCCAAAATGACAGCTCAATTTAAGACTCCGGTTTGTTTATTCTCGTGAATATTTTTATCAGAAAGACCTAGAAATACAACAGTTAGCGTGTGGAATATGGTGGAATGGAGTACTTACCTTGTTAAAAAAAAAATGATAATAATTAAATAGTAAATAAATCCTGTAGGAATATTTGGTTACACCACCTAGCGGAAAACATTATAAACTGCTAATACGTTCACAGTGATGCGTGGGCCACATATACTCAAGGTTGGTATATGTGGGGGGTAGTATCTGTTTTGTTAATATTAAATATTTTTGGTTACTAAATTTTGTTACTACTCCAGATATTGAGAATATTTAACTATCAATATTTTTTTGATCATCAATTAAATTGTTATTGAGTATCTGTTTTGTTAATATTAAATGTTTTTGGGTAATAAATTTTGTTACTACTCCAGATATTGAGAATGTTTAACTATCAATGTTTTTTATGTTTTGTTAATAGTAAATATTTTTTTTTTTTTGGTAATAAATTTTGTTATTAAGTACATTGGTGTTTCTGTTACGAGAACTCTATTCCTTTCCCTTAGGGATTTATTTCTTTCAGAATTTAGGGCAATAGAAGCAAGGTGACTGGAGCCATATAAAAATTCAGGCCGCACATAGGTATTGGTAATAACAGGACCACCCTGAAAAGTCACATCTACCTCTAGACTGGGCTGGCGGCTTTCTACCTTGCCTTGGACAGCTGATAGCCGCTGGAGTCACTTCACAGTGGCTACGGAATTCATATCTCTCCCCATTTAGGTTTTTAGCGACCGACCAGAGAGCTCAGCGGAGGCTGGCATACGCCAACTATATAACGCTGGAGTCTGGCCGTAATATACGTTATAAGTCATGCAGAGATATTACAAACATGCGTCTGATTTTGATGGCTATAAGGTAAATTCAGAATAACGCATTCATAGTGGTAATGTAAGTTTCAACTGAAATAATAATATCAAATCTACACTTCCAAACTAACTATGCGATCCATATCATGCCACCCCATTGTAAGATAACTAGCGTTCACTAGGATCTTATACCTCATTCTTTGCGACCAGTAAAGGATTGCTGTTTTTTCAAATACTGGTTTATTAATCGTGTAGATATAGTTTTTTAGAGTATTGTAAATGAGTAGTAAGAATATTAAAGTATATCTTATTCAAAATTGTTTATTTGACAGTTAAATGTTGACAAGTTATATGTTATTGTTATAATGTTATTCGGTTGTTAAGCCTTTTTCATTTCCTTCAAATCCATGACAACATGATCTACGATGTCTTGACAACGTGATTTGGTGATGCATCTGGATTCATGCTGCCACAGAACCCCCCTGCCAGTGTTTTGTGTAACATAAACAAATAAAATTTAGTAAACATAATAAATACATAATATATATAAAAAATATCAAAACACGAAAAATTTAGGTAAAACCAGCCTGGAATGGTTTAGTAAAATGAACTCTTCTTCCAGATCTGGTTGTGGGTGGAGAAGGATTTGGAGAATCTTGAAAATCTGTTTTAGAAAAGTTCTCATGTAGTCGTTCGGAATCTTCTATAATATACGCTGGTTTTATTCTGTCAATAGTCACTCTGACGTTTTTTCCACGTATATTAACAACGAACAGCTTTTCATCACGCTTAACCACCTTATAAGGCCCGTCATAAGAACTTCCAAGTGGTCCTGATATAGCATTATGACGAACGAAAACATGGCTTGCCGTTTGTAGGTCTTTAAAAATGAAAACTTTCTTATCGCAGTGTCGGCTTCCTTCTCTAGGTCGAAGCTGTTCGAAATGTCGTCGTAAATCATTCACAACTTCAGAGGCAGTTCTGATGCTAGTTGTGTCATTTGGTGTCAAAAACTCGCTAGGAAGGCGGAGTGGTTCTCCATAAACAAGTTCCGCTGCCGTGGAGTCCAAATCTTCACGCCATGCAGCACGAATGCCTAAGAGCACCGTCGGTAAAACATCAGTCCACCGTTCTGACCCGTAACACTTGATGGCGGACTTCAACTGCCGATGTAATCTTTCTACCATGCCGTTGGTTTGTGGATGGTATGCAGTTGTTCTGTAATGAGTTGTTCCTGTCAATCCACATAACGCGTTGAAAAGTTGCGATTCGAATTGCCGCCCTTGGTCCGTTGTGATTCTGCGTGGAGCTCCGAATCGACATATCCAACCTACGTAAAAAATGCGAGCTACTGTTGCAGCTTCTTGGTCTTCCATGGGAAAAGCTTCCGGCCACCTGGTAAATCTGTCGATGGCAGTGAGTAGATATTTTTTTCCATCTGAGCTTGGCAACGGACCCACGAGATCCAGATGAACGTGTTAGAACCTTGCACTCGGTAATTGAAATTGTCCCAGCGGTGCTGAAACGTGCCGAGATATTTTGTTTTTTTGGCATGGAATACACGTTCGAGACCATTTCCTGCAGTCAGATTTCATATGGGGCCATACAAAACGTTGTGCTACCATCTTAACAGTGTTATTGATGCCAGGATGTGCTAGATTGTGCACAGACTGAAAAACTTGTTGTCGAAATTTTTTTGTTATAAATGGTCGAGCTACTGAAGTGGAAACATCGCAGAAAATCCCTTCAAATGTGCCAGGAATTTGAATTTTTTTTAAAACCAACCCTGTTGTATTTGAAAACCATTTCTTTAGCTCTTCGTCATTTTTTTGATCTTTCGGGAGAGCTTCGTAATCAACTACTGTTGTGATAACATCAACGCGAGAAAGAGCATCTGCTACGATGTTGTCTTGACCAGAAACATGTCGGATATCTGTCGTGAATTGACCAATAAAATCCAAGTGGCGAAATTGCCTAGGAGAACATTTATCTGACTTTTGACGGAACGCAAATGTTAACGGCTTGTGATCCGTAAAAATTGTGAACTGCCGACCTTCAACCATAAATAGAAAATATTTGACAGCACGGTACATGGCTAGAAGTTCTCGGTCGAATGCACTATACATCTTTTGAGCAGGAGTGAACTTTTTTGAAAAAAAATGACAGTGGTTGCCATCCTTCAGAAGTCCACTGTTGAAGTGATGCTCCGATACAACTGTTCGACGCGTCTGTAAAAATAGCAAGCAGAAAACGCGAGTCGGGGTGTGCCAAAAGTGCAGCTTTAGCTAAACTATTTTTACAGTTCGTAAAAGCATGTTCTGCAGTTGACGACTACTTAATCAAGTCCTTATTTTTAACAGTACGACCTTCCAGTAGTCTGTTTAGCGGTGCTTGAATTTCCGCTGCCTGATGTATAAATCTTCTATAGAAATTAAACATTCCAAGGAAACGGCGTAGCTGTTGAATGTTGGTTGGTTGAGGAAAGTCAATAATGCTTTGAACTTTCACCTGTTGAGGTTTGATACCTGAAGATGTCACCGTGTGTCCAAGAAAAGTAACTGCTGTCTCTCCTAATACGCATTTAGATGGATTTAATACAACGCCATAGTCATTGAGACGTTGAAACAGCATACGAAGGTGCTTCTCGTGCTCGGCTTCTGACGCCGAAGCAACAAGAATATCGTCAATGTAGACATAAGCAAAATCAAAATCACGTAAAATTTCGTCCATAAACCGTTGGAAAGTTTGCGCTGCATTCCTAAGTCCAAAGGACATGAATACAAATTCGAACAAACCAAATGGTGTTGTAATCGCTGTTTTCGATACGTCTTCTGGATTTATCGGAATCTGATTATAGGCGCGAACTAAATCAATAGTAGAAAATATCTTTGATTTTGCAAGACCGTGTGTGAAATCCTGTATATGTGGTATCGGATATCGATCAGGGACTGTACGCGCATTGAGTGCACGGTAATCTCCGCAAGGACGCCACTCATCTTGTCCTTTTTTAGGTACCAGGTGTAAAGGCGACGACCAAGAGCTGTCTGATGGACGTGCTATGCCAAGCTTAACCATTGCATCGAATTCACGGCGAGCGATTTTTAAACGATCGGGTGCGAGTCGACGAGGTTTGGCAGCAACCGGGGGTCCAGACGTGGTACGAATATAATGTACTGTCGAATGCCGAGTTGGCATTTGATGCAAACCTGCAGGCTTAATTATCGCAGGAAATTCTGTTAATAGCTGCCCAAACTTGCCTGACAAAGAAACGGTTTTTACACAACTAGCATGAGTCCTTGTTATCTGACCAAGTGCAGTTAATGTTGTGTTTCTGTCTATGAGACTTTGATTTTTTATGTCTACTAAAAGACCATAGTAAGACAAAAAATCAACACCAATTATGGGTTTGGCAACATCCGCAATAATAAAACGCCAAGCAAAGTCTCGTCGGAGGCCAAGATTTAGGGTCAATGTAACAAAACCATACGTGTCAATTGCTGAACCATTAGCAGCTATTAGCTCATAGGCCGTTTTAGCGAGTTTGCCACCAACCGCATGTTTCGGGTAAACACAAACGTCGGCGCCGGTATCTACTAGATATTGTCGCTTTGAGACGCGATCAGTTATAATGAGACGGCGCGAGTTTGTCGGGCTGCTGTCGTCGACGGCCGTATTCAGCGACTGCCCAACTCGTTTTCCGATACAAAATCGCAAGGTTTAATGCATTTTTTGGCTTTGTCTTTATAATTCTGGTGATACCAACAAAATTTTGTATTATGTGTTGACTTACGCGACGAAGAACGCCTGCGATCAGATGAATTTCGTCGGAAACAATTCCGTGACGGCCGTTGCAAGTTTGCTACTTGACGCTGTAAGTCATCAATTTTCTTAAACAGCTCATCCATGTTCGACGAAGAAGATGTAGCTATTGCTGCGACATGATTAGAAGATGACATCTCCAAAATTTTGTCCGCAAGTCTAGCAACTGCATCCAAATCTACATTTTCTTGCGTAGCTAGTATAGCCTGCAAATGACTTGGTAACCGGCCAATCCATAGAGTGCGCAACAAAGTCTCCGTTACAGTGTCGCCACCAAGATCTCGAAGGCAACGGAGATACTGCGATGGCTTGCGATCTCCAAGTTCTTCACGTTCTAATAAACGACGCGTTTTCTGTTCCTGCGACGCAGAAAGGCGAGCAATTAGTTCAAGTTTAATTTTGGCATATTTACCAGTGGCTGGCGGCGAGGCTATGATGTCTTTCACTTCTGATGCGTACTTCGCTTCCAGATGTCCGATCACGTAACCATACATTGTGTCTTCGCGTGTGATGCCATGTATTAAAAATTGTCCCTCTAATTGAGCAAACCATAAAACTGGATCGGCAGGCCAAAATGGAGGCACACGTACACCAATGCGGCTAATATTCATAGTTTCCGTCGGAACAGGAACTCCAGCAATACCAAAATTTTCTGATTCGGTCATACTTGAAATATTACAATACTCCAGACGTTTTGAATCACGTCGGGGTCACCAAATTTAGAGTATTGTAAATGAGTAGTAAGAATATTAAAGTATATCTTATTCAAAATTGTTTATTTGACAGTTAAATGTTGACAAGTTATATGTTATTGTTATAATGTTATTCGGTTGTTAAGCCTTTTTCATTTCCTTCAAATCCATGACAACATGATCTACGATGTCTTGACAACGTGATTTGGTGATGCATCTGGATTCATGCTGCCACAGTTTCATCACTTAACCGCTGCTTTAGTGTATAACGGTGTCTTCGGTGATGTTTGACGATCGGGTCTGCTACCCGCGAATACAATTTTGTTAGGTCTGTCAACCCTTTGATCTCTCTCCCTCTCTCTCTCTCTCTCAGGTCAGACACTTGCAGCAGGTATTAGTGTAATTTCAAAATGGTCGTTCCTGTTGTCATCGTTGGGCTGCTGTCCGGCGTCAGGTATAGCTCTAGTTCCTGACGATTCCGAAGCTATGTTGTTATTGCTTTCTGCCATAATTAAATTCAGAGATCTTTTATACCTTTGACCAGGTTACCTGATCAGCCGCCTCCACAGGACGGACAGACGCTGTCGACGTGCCAAACCTCTGGTGAACAGACGCACGTCTTAATAAGAGCGACAAATGAGCTCCCTCAACGGATCGCTAGAGTTAAGCAGCTCTAGCTGCGGTTACCGCTTGGATGGGTGGCCGCTTGCGTTCGGTTGTAGCGTTAAGCAACGCTGGGCGCGGTGATCTCCTGGATGGGTGACCGCTTGAGATAACGGCGTGGAACGGCGCTCGGCGTAGTGACCTCCTGGATGGGTGATTGCTTGGCGACGCGGTGAACGCACGTCGGTGTTAGAAGAGGTGACGGAAAGGATAGGTGACAGCTAGGATGGGTGACAGCGAGGACAATGAGGATAGGTGACAGTGAGGATGGGAAACCGTGTGTGAGTGTAAAATTCTTAGGTTGTTCTGAAAAGAACTGATTTTCCTGATGGGCCAGGCCAACATACAAGAACGCCGAGAGGGTCCTTGCAGGAGTACTGGCTGTACACCGGACTCGTTAAGAGGGCTAGTAACCAGAACTTACTGTGGGTTAGGGCTCTAGAACGTTACCGCTCGTAGAGAGTTAGATGTGGAGCTAGTTGTACGGGCTGGCAATCACAGCTTACTGTGGGTCAGGATTCTGGTGCTTTACTGTAACGTAGAGAAAAAACTGAAAGAGAGTACACAGGTAAAAATAAGAACAAGTTCTCAAGCGAAAGTTAAAGACGATCTGTCGTCCGGTACGAAGCACCCGCTTTATATACCCTGCAGCCCTCCCCCACTCCCAAAATGAAAGTGGGGGTTGGCGTCCGAACTACCCCCGCATCAGTCTCACCACAAGCTCATCCACCTTACACCGTTGACCTTCGTGGTACCCTGTTGGTCCGTGGGACCTTCTTCGTCGTATACGCTCTTACCAGTGGCGTAGCCAAGGGGCTGTAGCCCCCCTCTTGGCTAATAAATACACACTTGCACGTATAACTATGACGACATCATTTTTACAAGGTTAGATGTAACGCATCACCTTCCAAGGCTACACAGCACTGGCAAATGATGAGCTACCATCGAAATAGTGAGTCCCCACCTTGACTTAAATTTGTTGTCATGGGCAGCGTTTCCAGGTTGCTTTACGAGTTAAAACTTCGGGTGGGTAGTGTTGAGAGCTAGAATTAAATGCGAAATGAGACGCCAAAATGTTAGCAATTTCGACCGCTGAGGTAACTACGTTACCATTTACCGATAAGCCAGCAATGGTTGTAGCTGTATTTAAGCCTGATATTTTCCGGACCTTCTCCCAAACTTTGGCCACTGGAGTGGCAACTGTAACGGTGCATTCGTATTTGCGCCATGATTCGCGCTTGCTTTCTTTCACAATCCTCTTAGCACGAGCTTTCGCTCGTTGGAAGGCTATCATGTTTTCCTCTGTTGGACAACGACGGATTGTATTGAAGAGGTGTCTCCTTTCACGTAGCGCCAAGTGCATGCTTGTAACGCTAGATGTAAAGAATGCCTTTAACTCTGCCTGCCACAACCTGATCTTACAGGAGCTACGGAGACGCAACATCTCCGAATACTTAGTGGCACTGGTCTCCAGTTATCTGGAGGACAGATCTATTCAGGTAGACAAAGGCGTGTCTTTGAGGACCGACGCAGGAGTTCCCCAGGGCTCGGTTCTAGGACCCACCCTGTAGAACATCCTGTACGACGAGGTCTTGGCGCTGCACACGCACGAGGACGCCACCCTGATCGGCTTTGCGGACGACCTGGCCATGCTGGTGGAGGCGGAGGACCAGCGATCGCTAAAAAGGACGGTCAATTGGTGCCTCGAGCTGGTTAACGACTGGATGACATCCCACAAGCTAGAGCTTGCGCCGGGCAAAACGGAGGCCTGAAGGGGAAGAGGGATAGGAACGGTATCAGCTTCTCGCTGGGGAACACCGTAATCCCTACCTCCAAAACGCTTAAATACCTCGGTGTCACGTTTGACGAGAGGATGTCCTTCACGAAACACGTGCTCGCTTCCGTCAGGAAAGCCGAGGTGAGGACATCCATGCTCGGCAGACTGATGCCGAACGTTGGAGGCCCCTCGAGTGGAAAAAAGGCGGTGCTTTGCGGAGTGGTGCACTCGATACTCCTATACGGAGCCTCTATTTGGCACGAGGTGTACAAATATGCAAAATATAGGGATATCCTTATAAGTGCACAGCGGAAGGCACTGCTCAGGTGTGCGTCGGCCTACCGTACCGTGTCGAGCGTTGCCCTGCAGGTGATCACGGGAACCGTTCCGATTTTCCTCCTGGTCGAGGAAAGGAGGGTGGTGACCGAGAGTGCCAGTCGCGGCGAGACTACCAGACGGAATGCCAGGGAGCAGAGCATTGCGCAATGGCAGGACGAATAGAATAGGAACACCACCAAAGGCCAGTGGACGAAACGTCTGATACCAGACGTAAGGACCTGGCTTGAATGCCCTCACCGTAAGCTAGACTACTGGCTCACCCAAGCGTTGACAGGTCACGGTTCTTTTCGTACGTATACGAAGAGAATCAGTAAGGACCTGGAGGATACGTGCGTGTACTGCGGAATGGTGGACTCTGTGGAGCACACCATCTTTCAGTGCATGCGTTGGGACGCGGCGAGCGTGGAGGTGGGGGCCCTATGCCCAGCGGCATTAACACCTGACGCCCTGGTTGCAGAAATGTTGCAATCCAGGAGGAAGTGGGAAGCCATCCACAAGATGATTAAAGCCATCATGGAAAGGAAAGAGACAGAAGAAAGGAGCAGACAGCAGGAGTCGAATAGAGGGGAGCCTGAATAGACTACCAGGGGGCATCTGACGCTGATATCCTAACGGATGGTTCCAGATGCCTCAAGCGTGGCGAAGAAGGGGAGTTTTAGCAGGTAGAAATCCTGCACTACCTGCACGCACGGGCATGCAAGTGTCTTTGCGAAGATTTCTCCTCTTAAAAAAAAAAAAAAAGTCGCATTCCTCGTTCCACCAGGGAACGGGAACTCGACGGGGCTGAGTGGATGACAGCGGTATGCTGCTTTTAGCCGCGCTCGTGATGGAATCCGTGAAATGATTCACCTCCTCGTCTACGGTCAAGTTCGAATTATCCTCATGACAGAATGATTCCGCGAACTTGGTCCAATCTGCTTTCCGAAGAACCCACTGTGGCCAGCGGGATTCGGTAACAGTATTAAACAGAGGCCTTAAAAGGAGTGGAAAGTGATCACTACCGCAAAGGTCGTGATGCACATCCCATTTGAACAACGGAGCTATGGCTCCTGAAACGACGCTAAGATCTATGGCACTGAATTTACCTGTTGCTGCAAAAAAGTGCGTGGGTCTGCCGTCGTTCAAAAAGCTCAGATTCAAACCGTTCAACATATTCTCCAGGTGACGTCCCCGTCGATCGTTCCGCACCGATCCCCAACACACATTGTAAGCGTTAAAATCGCCTAGTAGTATGAAGGGTGGTGGGAGTTGATCAATGATGTTCACGACATCTCGGATGTCAGTTCGAACACCAGGGGGAAGGTAGATAGAACAAATCGTCACCTGGAGGGGGAGTGCAACACGAACTGCTACGACCTACAACTCAGTGTCAATGTCTACAGGATCGTGGTACAATGTGTCTCTTACGAGTATTGCCGCGCCGGCACACGCTCTTAACCCCGTAAGAAAATCCGTGCGAAACACGGAGTATCCCCGAGGAGAGAATGTGTCGGTTTCCTTGAAGTTAGTTTCCTGTAGACAAACACACGAAGGAGCAAAATCTGACAATAAAAGTCGCAGTTCTTCGTAGCGCTGATATACACCGTTACAGTTCCACTGGAGTAGTGGGCCGTTCATTTCTGTTTAGGGGAAATACCCCGCAACCTAATTATCTTTTTTTTACCCTTAGGTTGCGGGTCTACAGCCATTTTCTCGGCTACAATTTCATTTGGTAGTCCAGGTGTTTTGATGGTCACACTGGACTCCTTTTTTGATTGTTTGGCTCTCACTGGTATCCAGTGAGAACCAACGGATCCCTTACCAGTTTCCTTTTCAGGAGTAACTGATGAGGGTTTTGTAGAAGCGACCATTCTCTGGTCGCTTCTCGTTTGTGGAGAAGACTGTGGGGTCTTCTCCTTAGGTGGTTGGGAGAACTGAGATTGAGTGCGTTCTCCTTTAGGGGAGGGGGATTTATTCAGACCCGATCCTCCAGGTTTTGGGGTCTGAATACTGGTCTCTTGGACCGATTCCGCCTCCTTTTCCGTTCCAAAATTCTTCGCGGCTAATGCTACCGCTTTAACTGTCGGACGAGGCACTGATTCTGTCTGCGTCTGGACGCTTGCTGTCTTCTTTGCTGCCACTTGTGCGAAGGATTTCGCAAAAGTGACCGGCGCACTCTCTTTGAACTTCCTCTTGGCGTCAAAATACGGTATCCTATCGTGCGTCTTGATGACCTGGATAGCCTTCTCTTCTAAGTACGTTGGGCACTGGCGTGAAGTAGAGACATGCGCCCCTTTGAAATTTGCGCAGTGTGCCGCGTTTGGTCAGGTTTCAACATCATGTTGGTCCTGTCCGCAGTTGACACAGATAGAAGATTTGCCACAACGACTAGAGGTGTGACCGTAACGCTGGCACTTATAGCATCGCATCCGGTTGGGGTAGTAGGGGCGAACGTTACAAACGTTGTACCCCACCCTTACCGATGTTGGACACCTGGTGCCAGCGTAGGACACCACCATTGAGATCGAAGGCTTGCCGTTCCGGGGGTTGAGCTTCTTGCATTCCACGACACCTTGCGATGCCATTTCCTGTACAAACTCTTCCTCCGTAACATACGCAAGGTCCCGATCCGTTACGACGCCTTTGGAAGTATTTGGAAGTGCCTTATGTGGCTGTACTGAAATACGAAACTCACCAAACTTTTCAAATTTCTGAAGCGTGGACGAAGCCTCAGTTTCGCATTCAATAAGCAATGTACCATCCGACAGGTTTCGCACCTATCTTATACCAGTTGCACACGTTTTTCCCAGCGTTCGGGCAACAAAGAAGGGGGACATCTCTTTAAAAGACTTTACCTCTTCTTGCACCTTCACAACAAGAAAACGAGGCACTGGCGCACAAAACTCCACAGTTCCGTCAACCTTATTTGCAGAAGGCCTTACACATCCCTCATCGGATGACTGAGCATCACGACGAGGTCTCTTGTTTGATTTTTTACGGAGTTTACTCTCAACTTTGGCGGAAATTAAAGAAATTGAATCCCTCCGGGTAGTCGCCATACCCGTATAAAAAGTTTCATCACCCTGCCATGCCCACCCACCAGGGAGCCGCACACCGGGGACGTTGGCCGCAAACCGGCTCATTGCGCCAGACATGTCAGGATGATATAGCATCGGAGGAAGTAGTCACGGGCTGCTCGACCCGCTCGAGAACCAAAAGTAGCCAACTCTGGAACCTTGCGAGCTGCATCCGCTCCCACAGACCTCCGAATACTTGTCTAGTGGCACGGCATTACCCCGGCATCCACAATACAGTAGTGGAGCTATTCTATTCATGAACCGTGACACCAGCCGATTGACTGTGCTGACCAGACTCAGCCTCCCGTTTTACCGAATCCGAGGCCAAAGAAGGCGTGTTGGGATCGTACTGTCCGCGGGCAGCAGTCTCCCTCAACCGACCAGGATCCTCTTCTCCGGCGTTACGGGTCTCCACGCACGGCAAACACGTGGGTAGGAATTTAAGTGGGAGATAAAAGAGACAACAGACAAGCCTTTTCCCACAATCGGCTTCTCTGAATTGTCTCCTCCCAAATGATATGTGATTCAGGGTACGTGGGATCATCAGGCCCAAAAGCTCTGTATGGTCAGGTGATGCGACCATTATGAACTTGCCTTGCGTGATTGAGGGTACGCGGGATCATCAGGCCCGAAAGCTCGACAAATGGCCAGGTGTTATGGCCATTATGAACTTCCCCTGCGGGGAATCAATCAATAACAAACTGAAACATATGATGATACAGCTAATGCAGCGTATGGACACCATGTTAAATTTATTAACAACTATCGTGTCAAAAGTTCAACAATGCAACAATTAAACATTGCGCTCTGGAACGCCAAAGGCTTGACTCTACATAGTCAAGAACTAAAGATATTCATCTCTATTCATGACATGGATATCATACTAATTTCCGAAACCCATTTCACAGAAAGAACATACTTCACTGTTCCGGGCTATTCAATCTACAGTTTAAACCATCCCGATGGAACAACTCAGGGTGGATCAGCGGTCATAATTAAAAATAAAACTAAGCACAATGCGCTACCTGAATACACCAAAAACTATCTTCAATCCTGTAGTATAATGATAGAAGATTTAAGAGGGCCTTTTGTAATATCGGCCGTATACTGTCCACCAAAATACATTATTAAAAAAAGAGAAATTTCAAGAATATTTTAGTGAACTAGGGCCTAGATTTTTAGCGGAAGGCGACTATAACGCAATACATAGTGATTGGGGATCACGGCTATTAACTCCTAGAGGCCGTAAGCTCCTAAAAACTATACAGCAAAATAACTTAGAACATTTGTCTACTGGAGAACCTACATATTGGCCCACAGACAGGAATAAAACACCGGATCTGCTCGATTTTTGTGTGGTAAAAGGCATTTTACAGACATATTTAAATGCCAAATCTTGTTTTGACTTATCGTCTGATCATTCTCCAGTTCTTGTAACAATAACGACACAATTCCAACAAACAGAAAAGCCGCCAACGCTTTTTAGTAGGAGAACTGATTGGGAAACATTCAGGGAAATTCTGATTGAGGAACTAACTGAAAAAATAACACTTTAAACTCCTGAGGACATAGAAAATGCAACAGAGCACATTACCACTGCAATACAAAAAGCAGCTTGGTCTTCAACACCGGAACAGATAGCTACCGCAAACGGCAAAAACTACTCAGAGGACATTAAAAATGTTATAGCAAATAAACGCAGGTTGCGTAGGCTGTGGGAAAATAATAGAACACTGTTAAATAAGTTAAAATTAAATCGAGCTACAAGAGAGCTTAAATCCCTGCTAAGCGAAATGCGGAACAAATCTTTCCAAAATTATAATGAAAATCTTTCGGCCACTGCAGCTACAGATTATTCTCTCTGGAAGGCTACAAGAGGATTAAAAAGACCTAAAACCCACTGCCCTCCGATCAGGAAAAGAGATGGCTCCTGGGCTAGAAGTAACTTAGAGAAATCCAATACGTTTGCTGAACACCTTGCTGATGTATTTAAGCCACACCCCAGTGAACTACCAATGAACGAAGAACAGAAAATGTCAAATTTGATTGTGAATTGACAGACCCATTGTCAAGCTCTAATGAATCTGACATTTTAAACTGGTAAGTTATCTTAACCTACAAATTTTATAAAATCCTGATGTAAAAAATAATTGGTCAAAAGTCCCATTCCATCAATAAAAGTCACTGGATTTCAAAATCAATTAAACCTACAAGAAATGAAGTATACTTATTAAGGTGGTCCTTATACGGCTCATAAAGATTTTTTTTTAATTTTTGACGGGGCACCCTATCATTTGATTTTCTACCCTAAAAAACTATTTCAGTAATTGTTTCACATTTTTTAAATAATATTTAGGGGTCGCTACCAAGGTTTGAATTTTAATGAAATAAATGAAATCACTGTATTAATTGCTCATTTACATTTATTGATAAAAACATTTAGCATGCAAAATTTTTGTTTAGATTATAAATTAAGATACCTCTTAATTAAAATCATTCATAATCAGGATACAAGGGTTGATTTTTCTGTATCGGTTTATTTCTTCCTGTACTATTTTACCACAAAAAGCAAATATTGCTTTTGCTTTTCATCTGTTGTGATCAGTTCATTATATTCCTCCATTAAAGCACCACCACGCTCAGCAATATTGTCACAATTATGATATAATTGTGTGCTAATGTCCCAATTCCTTGAGCGGCCTTTAGGCCGTGTAGGTCGCGGTTGCTGACTTGCGGTTTTGGGAATTAAAGAATGTGCAAAGTGTTGCGTGTTTGTCAACGTAAGTTTTGAACTACTTTCTGATGTGTTGGTAAACATTATTCAATTGTGCCGACTATGGTCTTTACTTGCTGCCAACAATTACACAAATGAATAATGTTTCCAAAACAATTGAGGTAGGACTTGACGTCATAGTGTCCTGGTTAACAGTTATAAAATGGTCTTAGGGAATAGAGTCGTCAGTCTGTTAGTGATTCATTGAGTCAGTTAGTTATTCATTCGACCATTTTTTGTGAGCACGCTACCCAAGGACCAGCCCAGCTGTCAAGTCACCAACCCGAGATGTGAGTGCCGTCTACAGGGCTCTCCACGTGTCCGCTTCGTGCGGATACATGGTGTGGTTCGACCGATCCTGGAGAAGCCGGGGCAAGAACGCGACTGACATCAGCCGCTAACAGTCAACACAGCAGCCATTCTGACAATTAATTGTATTGTGTTGTAAAATTATTATAATATAATAAATTTTGTAGAGAAGATGTCCGTTCTTGAATCCACCCCGTGACAAGTATGGTGGAGGCGCCCAGGTCGAACCACAAGAAGCCCTGCAATATCACGTAGCGTAAGGATGGCTTAGACTAAGAAGTCCTTTCAATCTAAGAGGTCTGTTCCAGCCAGACGTTCAGTGCGCATACAAAACAGCACTGCCATTTCGCCAACCCACGGGACGAGCTTCAGCGCAATAAGAATAAGAAGTCCAGATATGGTGCACGCTGTGCGCTAAAATTATATCAAGGAGCGACAATAGAAGAACTGAGCCGGCACTGTGCGTATTCATGTTACAAATCGGAAACATTAGTAGTCTCAGAGGTGAGTGATAACAAATTTTTAATTACTCACCCAGGACGAGACATGATTATTAGATGCCAGGGAGAGGAAAACAAAATTAGTAACAAATTTTTGTATCAGCCTGGCGCATTACAATTGGAACTTCCATGTAACTGTTCGCTGAGCGTGGACGGTGAACAAGTTATCTCGGCGCCTTTCCCATGCAGTGGAGACGTAACGGGGGAACTTAAGATCGTTCACGTTCTGCCAGCAGCATGGTCTAATATGCGAAGTATCAGGTTACCACCCGGAAATCTTACAAGTAATTTAGATTTAGACAATTTAACGGAATGTCTTAATAAGAATTGGACGCTTCACGTGCCTAACTTGAACCTCTCCCTTGGATCAAATAATCTTAATTCAAAATTGATTCCATTAACAGATACAATTTCCGACGCATTTACCACATATGCATTGAGGTACAGTCCGCACAGTGACGTCTTGTTCTTCTGTTGGAACATAATCTTAACAGTAGTAATTTTAAGGTTATTTTGTAAAAACAGAGGGTCATACATGGCCCCAATACCCGTAGTTAGAGCCCAAGGGTCAGATATGTCAGGGTTAAGGTCACATTCTGAATGTGATAGATTATTTTTTATAATGGCTGGTGTTGCAGGTTTAGTGGCTTTAGGCTTTGGGGGTTGCTTGCTCCATCAGTTGATCCGACTCCTGAAGCGTCGGAAATCAAGGATGCCCGGATCAACAGAAGAAGTGGATGGTGAATGGATACGTATAGACGTACAGGACGCGCAAGAAGAAAGTGAAGGAATATTAATCCTGCCAGACGGCATTGAAGTTCCCGAGCGTCTGACAGAGATGGGCGGCCCGGATCGGGGCTAGGAACACAAAAGTCCCGATGGCTCTGGTTACCATCCCGGTGTCAGCTCCGCCGTAGACTGCCATGGTTTCCCCAAGACCATGTTAAAAGCACCCCTGCTAACGGCCTGAGGCTCCGTCGCTGACACCGTCGGCGTATTAAAGCTGTTACAGCTATGAAAAGCCCTATAGTGAGAGGGCAACTCGTGAAGGATGCCTAGCAGCAGAGGATCCCCACCAAAAAGGAAAGAGCACGAAGCGCTAGGCAGGATAGCGCTCGCGGAGCAAGTAGCCACCCAGACGCCAACGTGTTGGTAACGACGATTTAACCAACATTTCGGGTAACAAACTTTGGTTTAGTATAATAAAATCTATTATGCTAAACTCATATTTTTTATTTTTATTTATTTATTTTTAAATCTATCATTTATTAAAAAAAAAAAAAAAAAAAAATTCCCCGCAGGGGAAGTTCATAATGGCCATAACACCTGGCCATTTGTCGAGCTTTCGGGCCTGATGATCCCGCGTACCCTCAATCACGCAAGGGAAGTTCATAATGGTCGCATCACCTGACCATAAAGAGCTTTTGGGCCTGATGATCCCACGTACCCTGAATCACATATCATTTGGGAGGAGACAGTTCAGAGAAGCCGATTGTGGGAATAGGCTTATCTGTTGTCTCTTTGATCTCCCACTTAAATTCCTACCCACGTGTTTGCCGTGCGTGGAGACCCGTAACGCCGGAGAAGAGGGTCCTGGTCGGTTGAGGGAGACTGCTGCCCGCGGACAGTACGATCCCAACACGCCTTCTTTGGCCTCGGATTCGGTAAAACGGGAGGCTGAGTCTGGTCAGCTCAGTCAATCGGCTGGTGTCACGGTTCATGAATAGAGTGGCTCCACTACTGGATCGTGGATGCCGGGGTAATGCCGTGCCACTAGACAAGTATTCGGGGGTCTGTGGGAGCGGATGCAGCTCGCCCGGTGCCAGAGTTGGCTACTACTGGTTCTCGAGCGGGTCGAGCAGCCCGTGACTACTTCCCCCGATACTATATCATCCTGACATGCCTGGCGCAATTAGCCGGTTTGCGGCCAACGTCCCCTGTGTGGGGCTCCCTGGTGGGTGGGCATGGCAGGGTGATGAAACTTAGTATACGGGTATGGCGACTACCCGGAGGGATCAATTTTCTTTAAATTCCGCCAAGGTTGAGAGTAAACTCCGTAAAAAATCAAACAAGAGACCTCGTCGTGATGCTCAGTCATCCGATGAGGGATGTGTAAGGCCTTCTCCCAAGAAGCTAGACAGCAGATCAGTTGAGTTTTGTGCGCCAGTGCCTCGTTTTCTTGTCGTGAAGGTGCAAGAAGAGGGTAAATCTTTTAAAGAGATGTCCCCCTTCTTTGTTGCCCGAACGCTGGGAAAAACGTGTCCAACTGGTATCAGGTCGGTAAGAAAACTGTCGGATGGCACATTATTGATTGAAGCAGAAACTGAGGCATCCTCAACGCTTCAGAAATGCGAAGGATTTGGCGAGTATCGTATCTCGGTACAGCCACATAAGGCACTGAATACTTCTCGAGGCGTCGTTACAGACCGTGACCTTGCGTATGTTACGGAGGAAGAGTTTGTGCAGGAAATGGCATCGCAAGGTGTCATTGAATGTAGGAAACTCAACCCCCGAAACGGTAAGCCTTCTATATCTATGGTGGTATCTTTTGCTGGTACTAGGTGTCCAGCATCGGTTAAGGTGGGGTACAACGTTTGTAACGTTCGCCCCTACTATCCCAACCCGATGCGATGCTACAAGTGCCAGCGTTATGGTCACACCTCTAGTCGTTGTGGCAAACAGTCCATCTGTGCCAACTGCGGGCAGGATCAACATGAAGTTGAAAACTGTCCAAACGCGGCACACTGCGTGAACTGTAAAGGTGCGCATGCATCGACTTCACGCCACTGCCCAACGTACTTAGAAGAGAAGGCTATTCAGGTCATCAAGACGAAAGATAGAATACCGTATTTCGACGCCAAGAAGAAGTATAAAGAGACTGCGCCGGTCACTTTTGCGAAATCCTTCGCACAAGTAGCTGCAAAGAAGACAGCCAGTGTCCAGACTCAGACGGAGTCAGTGCTTCGTCCGACAGTAAAAACGTCAGTGACAGCTGCGTCACAAAAGTCCGACACGGAAAAGGTGGCGGAATCGGTCCAAGAGACCAGTGTTCAGACCCCACAACCAGGGGGATCGGGTCTGAATAAATCCCCCTCCCATATAGGAGAACGCACTCAACCTCAGTTCTCCCCACCACCTAAGGAGAAGACCCCACAGTCTTCTCCAAAAACGAGAAGCGACCAGAGAATGGTCGCTTCTACAAAGCCTTCATCAGTCGCTCCTGAAAAGGAGACTGATAAGGGACCCGTTGGTTCTCACTGGATACCAGTGAGAACAAAACAATCAAAAAAGGAGTCCAGTGTGTCCACCAAGGCACCTGGACAAACAAGTGAAACCGTGGCCGAGAAAATGGCTGTTGACCCGCAACCTAAGGGTAAACCAAAGATCATTAGGTTGCGGGGTAACTCCCCTAAACAAAAATGACTGGTCCACTAATCCAGTGGAACTGTAACGGTGTATATCAGCGCTACGAAGAACTGCGACTGTTACTCTCCAATTTAGCGCCTTCGTGTGTTTGTCTGCAGGAAACAAATTTCACGGAAACCGACACATTCTCTCCTCGAGGATACTCCGTGTTTCGCACGGATTTCCTTACGGGGGCAAGAGCATGTGACGGCGTGGCAATTCTCGTTAGAGACACATTGTACCACGATCCTGTAGACATTGACACTGAGTTGCAGGTCGTAGCAGTTCGTGTTGCACTTCCCCTCCAGGTGACGATTTGTTCTATCTACCTTCCCCCTGGTGTTCGAACTGACATCCGAGATGTCGTGAACATCATCGATCAACTCCCACCACCTTTCATACTACTAGGCGATTTTAACGCCTACAATGTATGTTGGGGATCGGTGCGGAACGATCGACGGGGACGTCACCTGGAGACTATGTTGAACGATTTGAGTTTGAGCTTTTTGAACGACGGCAGACCCACGCACTTCTGTGCAGCAACGGGTACATTCAGTGCCATAGATCTTAGCGTCGTTTCAGGAGCCATCGCTCCGTTGTTCAAATGGGACGTGCATCACGACCTGTGCGGTAGTGATCACTTTCCAATCTTCTTAAGGCCTCTGTTCAATACTGTTACTGAATCCCGCTGGCCACAGTGGGTTCTTCGGAAAGCAGATTGGACCAAGTTCGCAGAATCATTCTCTCACGAGGATATTCCGAACTTGAGCGTAGACGAAGAGGTGAATCATTTCACGGATTCCATCACGAGCGCGGCTGAAAGCAGCATACCGCTGTCATCCACTCAGCCCCGTCGAGTTCCCGTTCCCTGGTGGAACGAGGAATGCGACTTGGCGCTACGTGAAAGGAGACACCTCTTCAATACATTCCGTCGTTGTCCAACAGAGACAAACATGATAGCCTTCCAACGAGCGAAAGCTCGTGCTAAGAGGATTGTGAAAGAAAGCAAGCGCGAATCATGGCGCAAATACGTATGCACCGTTACAGTTGCCACTCCAGTGGCCAAAGTTTGGGAGAAGGTCCGGAAAATATCCGGTCTAAATACAGCTACAGCCATTGCTGGTCTATCGGTAAATGGTAACGTAGTTACCTCAGCGGTCGAAATTGCTAACACTTTGGCATCTAATTTTGCGTTCAATTCTAGCTCTGAACATTATTCACCCGAGTTTCTAACTCGTAAAGCAGGCCTCGAATCTATACCTCTAAATTTCTTTTCTAGGAATGACGAGGTATACAACCTGCTTTTCTCTCGTGAAGAGCTAGATAGCGCGATGTCAAAGTGTAAGGATAGCTCTCCTGGTCCAGATGCGATACATTATCGTATGATCCGAAATCTTCCGGAACCATCTAAGTCTAGGCTTTTGAATGTCTATAACAGGATATGGACTGAGGGCAAGTGCCCGACCAAGTGGAAGGAATCTCATATAATTCCTATCCCCAAAGTCGGGAAAGATAAACACTTGCCCTCTAGCTATAGACCAATATCACTGACCAGTTGTCTCTGCAAGCTCATGGAGCGAATGATCAGCAAGCGTCTGATTTGGTTTTTAGAATCAAACGACTTGCTGGCCAACACACAGTGCGGCTTTCGCCGTCACCGCTCAACAGCAGATCATCTGGTCAGACTAGAGACAGCTATCAGGAATGCTTTCGTTGAAAACAAACACCTGGTAGCTGTGTTTTTCGATATTGAGAAAGCCTATGACACTGCATGGATTTATGGTATTCTCCGTACTCTGCATTCCTGGGGTCTCCGGGGACGCTTGATGTTCTTTATAAAAGACTTCATGTCGAACCGGCGCTTCAGGGTGCGGATCGGAAATACCTTGTCACAAATGTTCGCACTGGACAATGGGGTCCCACAGGGCTCCATACTGAGCGTTACGCTATTTTTAATTGCCATTAACGGTGCAGCTTCATGTATTCGATTACCTGTACAGAGTTCGATATTTGTCGACGACATTGGTATCTTTGTCGCCGGACAAAAGACTAGTACAATCGAACGTCAGCTTCAGCTGACTATCAATCGTCTCGATACATGGGCAACCGAAAATGGCTTTAAATTCTCGACCAGCAAAACTGTATGTGTCCATTTTAGCACAGTTACCATTTGCCGATACTGCCAGATTTCTGGGTCTCGTGTTCGATAGCCGTCTATCTTGGCGGGCACATTTTTTGTCCGTCAAGAAAAAATGCCAAAAGTCGCTCAATTTGTTGCGGGTCCTCAGTCACAAGACATGGGGTGCAGACCGCACTGTCATGTTGCGTTTATATCGTTCTTTAGTGCGCTCTAAGCTGGACTATGGATGTCTAGCTTATGGGTCAGCTAAACACCAAGAGATAAGAATTCTTGACACTGTACATCACACTGGGGTTAGATTGGCCACAGGTGCATTTCGCACCAGTCCAATACTAAGCCTGCTGTGTGAAGCAGGCGAACCGTCACTGTACAATCGTCGTAAAATTCTATCCTTGCGGTATATGGCTGCACTCAGTGCCAAGCCAGATCATCCCGCGTATGACCCTATTCTACAAAATAGGCATACAGAAATATATGACAGAAAACCAAGAGCCAATAGGCCTTTTGGTCTGAGGACTTTCGACATTTTGGGCGATATTGATTTTATAATGCCTGAAATGGCAAGTTTCGTTTTGTGTGCTGTTCCACCATGGACGCTACCGCGTCCACTTGTGAACCTCACATTAACTAGGTTTGATAAAGATACTACGTTGCCTATCGAATACCAACATGAGTTACAAAGAACACTGGTCCCTAGGTTCGAGGATACTGTCATTTTTACTGACGGATCAAAATCCGGAACCAGGGTTGGGTGTGCGTTCGTTGTTTTGAATCCACGCCAACAGTTTCAGTACCGTCTGCACTCCATAACGAGTGTGTACACTGCTGAGCTGTACGCTATTTTCAAGGCCCTGTGTTTTGTTTCGTCAGAGCAAAGTCGGTCAAGTGTTATCTTGACGGACTCGCTGAGCGCTCTGAACAGTATCCAAGATCCAGATCCAGTGCATCCTCTTGTACTAAAGATCCGGTTGCTACTCCACAACCTGAATGCTCAGAATGTGAGGGTAGAGCTGTTTTGGATACCGGGACATGTTGGTATTAAAGGCAACGAAGCGGCAGATGCAGATGCAAAAGCCGCCTCTCACAGACCTATGATTGATGTGAGTTTCGTTTTTCCAGATGACGCAAAGAGTCATCTGACACATCTGGTTTTAGACATGTGGCAACATGAGTGGAGCCGCACACAGAACGTTAAGTTACGACAGATTAAGGGAGACGTTAAACTATGGGGTTCTTCCTGCAGGATTAACCGCAGGGAGGAAACCGCCATCACACGCCTTCGTATAGGTCACTGTTGGTGGACCCATGGACACCTCCTTCGAGGTGAAGAGTCCCCTGTCTGTGAGACGTGTAACACAGATTTGTCTGTGTTACACATTTTAACCGAATGTGTACAGTTCGAGGATGTCAGGGAGAGGTTAGGCCTGTGCTATGACCTGTCAGTTGCCTTAGGTGACGACAGAGTACTCATGGACAGGCTGATACTCTTCCTGAGAGAATCGAACTTACTGTTTTATGTGTGAAGTCTTGCACCTTATTTTAATGTGATTCTATTTATTGACTGTGATATTCGATGGTAATTGGCCCCTTTACAGCCTCTTACCATCACCCTGAGTCTGTTCAAATTTTCGAACAGACTTTTTATATTATTTATTTGTGTTTGTCAGTGCAAGACTTCTTTTATTGAGTATGCGTATTTTTAATGATTTTATTTATTTATTTATTGTCTAAATTTTTATTTTTAATATATAGTCTAGTCATTTAGATGGGCTGCGTTATGTGCAATTAGCCTTTGTTGCTGTGCGCCAAAAATTTCAACTAACTAACTAACTATTTATTAAAATTCAAGTATTAAACATTAAAATTAATTTTTCTCGTATATTGATATTTATTAATGTTGGGTATTTGGTTCCAGGATACTTGGATTCAAGACTTAGACTCGAGAGGGCAAGCACTTAGCACATTTGCACATTAACGCTCCATTTTTCTGTCAAAAAACACACAAAAAAAATAAAAATTCTTTTTTCAAAATTTTTTGGCAAAATCATAGCAACCACTGGATTTCTTTAAAATTGAATTTCGTACTTTAGCATGTCGGGGCATCATGCTTGGGGGGGGGGAGTAATGTCACAATTATGATATAATTGTGTGCAAATGTCCCAATTCCTTGAGCGGCCTTTAGGCCGTGTAGGTCGCGGTTGCTGACTTGCGGTTTTGGGAATTAAAGAATGTGCAAAGTGTTGCGTGTTTGTCAACGTAAGTTTTGAACTACTTTCTGATGTGTTGATAAACATTATTCAATTGTGCCGACTATGGTCTTTAATTGCTGCCAACAATTACACAAATGAATAATGTTTCCAAAACAATTGAGGTAGGACTTGACGTCATAGTGTCCTGGTTAACAGTTATAAAGTGGTCTTAGGGAATAGAGTCGTCAGTCTGTACGTGATTCATTGAGTCAGTTAGTTATTCATTCGACCATTTTTTGTGAGCACGCTACCCAAGGACCAGCCCAGCTGTCAAGTCACCAACCCGAGATGTGAGTGCCGTCTACAGGGCTTCTCCACGTGTCCGCCTCGTGCGGATACATGGTGTGGTTCGACCGATCCTGGAGAAGCCGGGGCAAGAACGGGACTTTTATCAGTCGCTAACAGTCAACACAGCAGCCATTCTGACAATTAATTGTATTGTATTGTAAAATTATTATAATATAATAAATTTTGTAGAAAAGATATCCGTTCTTGAATCCACCCCGTGACAATATCATTTACTACCCGCATAGAATGGACGATATCTTCGCAGCCCCAAAATCGGCGCCATCCTCCCAAGTTTCAACATCTTCATCTTTATCTGGAAAAATCGTAAGGAATCACAAAATCTTTCATGCTTTTTTCGGTGATGTGTTTGACATCAATGCTTTTTATTTTTGGAAAATCCTCTACACCTTCGATTTTTAGTGCATTGTTAAGGTTTAAATGATAGGTGGCTCTGAGCCCACCCTACTATCATATATTCCTGTAACCATGGAACCGAATAAAAACAGAGCGTTTTGTATGTCAAAATAAAAACACATAAAACTTGAAATCAGTGTTTACAAATCAGTATTAAACCTCTCAAAAAAGAGCATAGTCTCAACATTTGGTCCTTCGAATACGGATGTGATCCTGGAAAATACTGGTAACGTTCGGATCCTCCTAGAACAACAGTAATTTTCCTGCTCACCCTAGCAAGCGTCTCGCCGATCGTACGAGGCAACGGAGAACAGCAGTGTATGGTCGTCCATATCGTAAAGTATAGTACTGGCGTGAGTAACCCCGTAAGTTGTATCCCTTTTTTTTTATATCTCTTTTTTTGTGTCAAAACAGTATAATAATGACAGAAAAAAATGAACTGAAGTCATTGCACTACAAAAGAGGAAGCATACAAGCTCAGCTTACTTTATTTAAAAAACATTTGGACGTATTAGATGAAAAAAATCTAGATGTTAGGGCAGTTAAAAATTTAACTGCACGGCAAGAAAAAATAATTCCTTTACTTGCTGAATTTAACTCAATTCAAACTGAAATAGAAATTTTAGAAGGTGATGAGACAAAAAACTTAGAGCGAGATACCTTTCAAAATACTTATTTTGATTTAACTACGCAGGCTGCGCTCATATTATCTGAATACGATGACAGTGGCAATGGTCATTCGTCTCATTCGCAAGTGTCTCATTCATGTTCTAAAAATTCTTGCAATCTGAAAAACATTGAGTTACCATCAATCGATTTGCCAACATTTACGGGAGATTTTACGAAATGGCAGGAGTTTCGTGATTCTTTTACGTCACTAATTCATGTCCGAAATGACTTATCAAATAGTCAAAAATTATTTTATTTACGCTCTTGTCTAAAGGGTGAACCAGCTAACAAATTACGTGCGATACAAACTTCAGACAAAAATTATCAAATAGAGTGGGATTCTTTAAACAAGAAATGCAACAACAAACGCCGTATTGTCCACACACATATTCAAAATTTATTAAACTTAGAATGTGTTAACAAACAATGTCACAATAGTTTACAACGCCTATTAAATTCCGTCGAAATAAACATGGAATGTCTTTCCTCGCTAGGCCAACCCATTGACTCCTGGGATTCAATTATTATTTTACTAATTTTAAACAAATTAGACCCACAAACTGTGCATGACTGGGAGTCAAAATTAAATTTAAAAAGTGATGCAAACCAAACTTTGCCCGAACTTGCAGAGCTTATGCATTTCTTAAACGCTAAACTAAATACACTAGAAGCTGTATCGTCCAAAAAACCGTCAGTTTATAACAATAAACTCAATATCCCTGTCAAGTTAACATCTTCAAAAACTTATGTTACTTGCGCAAATTGCAATGGGAACCATTTTATATACCATTGTAATACAATTAAACAATTAAACATAAATTCTAGAATTGATCTTGTCAAAAAACTAAAACTTTGTGTGAACTGCCATCGTAAAGGTCATATTTCCAATGATTGCAAATCGTCAAAATGCAGAATTTGCCATGGCTCTCATAATACCTTACTACATTTGCAAACATCAATGAATTCAGTAGAAAGTAACGATAAAAACGCAAACCATACCACAAGCTGTTTTTCATTTAATCAAGCCACAACAAATCATGCAATTTTGCCTACTGCTAAGGTGAAATGTCGTGATGCAGATGGTACATACCAAACGATGCGAATTCTATTAGATTCGGCATCACAAGCTAATTTTATAACAGAAAACGATTGCAAGAAACTTAATCTTGAAAAAGTACAAACGAAGACTGTAGTTTCAGGTATTAAACAATCGTCTTGCAACTTTAATTTCAAAACAAATGTACAAATTTGTTCATTATACAATAATTTTAAGGTCAATATTGACTCTTTTATTTTACCACAAATAACCAGTCAACTACCAAGTGTCACAATTGACACAACGAATTTTAAAATTCCTCCACACATAAGACTTGCAGATCCCTGTTTCGATGCGCCAGGCGATATAGACATACTCATAGGGGTTAATCTATTTTATAAATTGCTTTCCATTGGGCAATTTAAATTAGAAAATGGGCTAATCCTCCACAAAACCAAATTCGGTTGGATAGTAGCGGGTAACTTGCCTCACGGTTCAGTCGAACGAACTAATACTTATCTCTCGTTGGAAACCTTACAAACGATCTTCAAATTTTTTTGGAAAACTGATGAGTTTGTCATTGATAAAAGGCCATTGAGTGCAGAGGAACAATATTGTGAAACCTTTTTCACTAAAACTACAACCCGCCATACTGATGGTCATTTTATGGTCAGAATCCCTTTCAAGCAAAATATTATTAATTTAGGTGATTCATTTCCGGTTGCTAAAACAAGATTTAACTTGTTAGAAAAACGTCTTAAATCAAATAGTACATTATGTTCACAGTACGTTGAATTTATGCAGGAATACGAGAACCTCAAACACATGACAGCTGTCACAGTGGCAAATCGTGAAAGATCCTTCTATCTTCCACACCACCCTGTTGTGAAGGAAGATAGTCTGACAACAAAATTGAGAGTCGTGTTTGACGGTTCATGTAAGCTCGAAAACGGTTTATCCGTAAATTCGACGCAACATGTTGGTCCCACTATTCAAGACGATCTTTTTTCTATAATTGCTCGCTTTAGAACTCCCGAATTTGTTTTAACTGCCGACATAGCTAAGATGTATCGCCAAATATGGGTCCATCCTGATGACCGCAAGTTCAACAAATACTTTGGCGCAATAATTCTGATCACAATATTAAAACCTTTCAACTCAACACCGTCACATACGGTACCAGTTCCGCACCCTTTTTAGCAATTAGATGCTTGATTGAATTAGCTTCAGAATGTAAGACAACATTTCCCTTAGAATCTGAAATTATAAAAAAGGATTTCTATGTAGATGACCTACTTACGGGCTCTAATTCACTTGAAACCCTTAAAAATATCAAAGCAAACGTAACTAGAATCCTCAACAGTGCAGGTTTTTCTTTAAGAAAATTTAAGAGTAATGTACTAGAACTCAGTGAATCGCAGTTAAACGGTCCTATAACCGTCTCAGACAAATCAATCAAAATTTTGGGATTGTTTTGGGATCAAACCAGTGATTACTTTTTTTACTCGGTGGGAAAAATGAAAAATTATGAACAGGTAACAAAAAGAACTATCCTGTCAGTAACCTCACAATTATTTCACCCGCTCGGTTTGCTTTCTCCAATTATTGTTGTAGCCAAATTCTTGTTGCAGCAAATCTGGCAACTTAACATAAGTTGGGATGAATCATTACCAAGTGATATTCATACGAGTTGGTTGCAATTTAAAAGTGAGCTTAAACATATTAACAAAATTCAGATTCCTCGGTTTGTCTTAAACACAAATTGTTGTTATATCGAACTTCACGGCTTTGCTGACTTTTCTGAACGCGGTTACGGAGCTTGCATTTACGTTCGATCTTGTAAAAACCAACATAAGTATTCTGTCAAACTGCTCGCATCAAAATCACGTGTTGCACCCCTCAAAACAACTTCTTTACCAAGGCTGGAACTACTTGCTGCAGTAGTACTAGCAAATTTATCACATAAATTCAAAACCATCCTAAACTTAACCATTTCTAAGGAATATTATTGGACAGATTACAAAATAGTTCTTTCTTGGATAAAGTCTGAACCCAATAGATGGTCAACCTTTGTGGTTAATAGAGTATCATCAATACAATCATTAACTAATTCTGAGTCTTGGTATCACGTAAAATCTGCTGACAATCCCGCAGATATAATATCGCGTGGATGTTTGCCAAACAAACTATGCAACATGAATCTTTAGTGGCAAAGTCCAGCGTGGCTCGCACTAGACCATTCGCAATGGCCCGAGCAAAATATAACCCTTCAAGATTCTAACTTGCCAGAATCTCGGAAAAAGATCAAATCCTTGCACACCGTCGTCAAGGATACATTTCCATTTCAAAATTATTCATCGTTACATAAACTACAACGAATAATTAGCTATTGCTTGAGATTCAAATCTAATTGTACTAAACCCAAATCTGAAAGAATCTACGGCTCTCTTAGAACTGACGAACTGCAAAATGCACTAATGACTTTAGCTCGTATTTCTCAAATAGAGTCCTTTCCCTTGGAATATAATGATTTAAAATGCGGAGGTCATGTTCACACAAAGAGTAAACTTCTCAGCTTAAGTCCATTCATGGACAGAATCGGTCTGATAAGGGTAGGAGGTAGATTACAACTGTCTTCATTTTCTTTTGATAAAAGGCATCCTATCTTATTGTGCAGTAAGCATCATTTAACAAAACTAATATTTGAATGGGAGCACAAACGACAGCTCCATGCTGGTCCTACCCAGTTATTAAGTTCAATAAGAAACCAATTCTGGCCTATTTGCGGACTTAATATAGCAAAGTACACAGTTATAAAATGTGTCAAATGTTTCAGATATAATTCAAGGGTCATCAACCCTCTCATGGGTAACTTGCCACAAAATAGAATCACAGCAATGCCCCCATTCCATTTAGTAGGTGTTGATTACGCTGGCCCTCTACAAATAAAGAACAAACACGGTCGTAGAAGTAAAACTTCCAAATGTTTTATCTGTCTTTTTATCTGCTTCGCCACGAAGGCAATCCATTTGGAACCAGTAACGTCACTCACTACTGATTCGTTCATAGCTGCATTTAGACAGTTCATTGCTAGACGCGGAGAGCCATTGCATGTTTACAGCGACAACGGAAAAAACTTTGTCGGTGCTAGCACTTAACTAATGAAATTGTCGGAATTTCTTTTAAACAATAATGCTGCAATAGCGGAACAAATCTCGTGTCATGACGTAAATTGGCACTTCATTCCCGCCTATTCACCACATTTTGGTGGTATCTGGGAGGCTGGGGTGAAGAGTACCATATTTCATTTAAAGCGAGTTATGTATGATGCCTCTTTAACATTTGAAGAACTATATACTGTTTTGACACAAATAGAGTCTGTGCTAAATTCCCGTCCTTTAACTCCAATGAATTCCGATCCGAACGATCTCGAAGTATTCACGCCAGCTCACTTTCTGATTGGACGATCATTTACATCAGCAGCTGATCCAGATATAAGAGACATAAATTCGTTTACAACGAATTAACCAGCATTTCTGGAACCGCTGGTCGAAAGAATACATCGCAAAACTCCAACAAAGAACAAAATGGGAACAAAATAAGGACAATTTACAAATTGGTTCGTTAGTTCTTATCAAGGAAGGAAACATGCCACCAGCTAGATGGCAACTAGGAAGAATCGTCAGCGTTCATTCAGGCAAAGACAGTATTGTAAGAGTCGCCAGTGTGCAATGTGCAAGTGGTGTAGTGAAACGGTCATTTGCAAAAATATGTGTTCTCCCTGTTTAGTGCTAATAACCTCTTTTGCCATAAACTATATTCATTATAATTACAATCCATTTTGTTCAATTTTGTAAATATGTAGCATGTATTCTTATGTTTTTTTTTATATATGTTGTAATGCCTTTTAGGCATTCCAAGGTGGTAGCATGTTAAGGTTTATATGATAGGTGGCTCTGAGCCCACCCTACTATCATATATTCCTGTAACCATGGAACCGAATAAAAACAGAGCGTTTTGTATGTCAAAATAAAAACACATAAAACTTGAAATCAGTGTTTACAAATCAGTATTAAACCTCTCAAAAAAGAGCATAGCCTCAACATGCGTCTACCATTTTTTTGCTTATCTTGAACTCAAAGTTCGTCTTTGAAGAAAGCAAAAGACGCCAGCTCTTCCGACAATTTGTACCAATTCGACAATTTGTAAATGGTTCAGTACTTTTTTCATGGCGAAATTGGCCATCGTTTGGTTTATACTTTGAAAGGCTGTAAGGTCTTTTAATAATTGTAAGTCGATTCTCGGTGCTGACCATCTGGCAGGGACCTGAAACCAGTATTATATATATATCATGACTGTGAAAATACAAATATCTTTCAAAGCTTTCTCTTCCGTTTTTGTTAGGTTAAACTGATGTTTAAAATTGAAATTCTTCAAACAATAAATAGCTTTCGCCAGTTGTTCTTAAACCTTTTAAATAATTGTATATCAGGACCAATAGACGATTGACTCACTACACCTCGTCACACCTGCGACTATCATATATCAAAGGAATCAGCAAGACGTTAGCCATCGATTGAGAACCGCGAATCACTTTAATTCGCGATATTATAGCGGTTATCGCAAGATACCTCTATAATGGGCGGAGTCTAAATTTCCATTGGACCAAAACATTTCCTAAGATCATAAACCATTTTTCCTACCAAACTTCGAATAAATATAGGAGATTTTTTAGAAATTTCACCAGATCGCATCTCGGCTTTCAGGTCAAAACTGCTCCCTCGCTCCTAGGCCTGAAATCAAATTGAAAAGCAAGTCTTAGTTTCGCTTCCAGGCAGGACTAAGTGTTTACGTTCGCTTCTCGGCGGGCCACCCAACAAACACCAACGCTCGCTGCCCGGCAGGTGTTCCATATATCCACAGCTAGCTTCTCGGCTGGCATACCCTTCGCCACACACCATCTCGGCCCGACGCATGCCAAACAGCGAGGAAAGGCGTCCCGCCTCCGATTCAACAATGGACATGCGTTCCGCCGTAGCCTCGTGGCGTTAGAGTTATATAAACCCTACTCTGACGTCCCGAGGACAGTGTAACGCTACCTACTCCGCAACAAGGACCCAAGAGCCAAACTTTTAGCACCCTTGACGCCGCCTCCATCTCCGACAAAATCTCAGACACTACCAAGCCCGACCAAACCAAAAATCCATGTGACTCGTTCAACTCGCCGCATCAACCCCATCTCAGCCCGACCAACAACAACTGCCTTACCTCCCCCCACAACATCATTATCATCACCGACAACTTCAACAAAGAGACGTTTGGAGTTTTGAACTCATTTGTTTGTTATCGTTAGTTTTTTTGTGTGTTATTGTTATTTGTTTTGTTTGTTCTGTTTGTTATCATGTTTATTCAAGTCATTACACTATTTGTTTCATTCTTGTTTTCTGTTTATCACATATTCTCTTGTCGTAAATTTCTATTTCTCCATAAACGTCTGAAAACCATGTCAATGTTTCAATTATAGAACACTGTCATCTCCCGTCACGATTTATCTTTCAGAGCGCTTAGTGGGAACGTAGGTTTTTCAAACCAAATCGGCATATGAACACCCACACCGACTGAGCTAACAGTGGGCATATTCGTTACGAGTGGATACAGAGAAGACTTGCACAACTCTCTCCTGTGTCGCACTGCGGTAGTGACCTGAGGACTTCCTCCAAAGGTACTCCCCGAAACAACTTCTAACATAATTTCCATTATATGATGTAATAGCCATAACACCTGGCCATTTGGCGAGCTTTCGGGCCTGATGATCCCGCGTACCCTCAATCACGCAAGTTCATAATGGTCTCATCACCTGACCATATAGAGCTTTTGGGCCTGATGATCCCACGTACCCTGAATCATGCATCATTTGGGAGGAGAGAAGCCAATTGTAAGAATAGGCCTATCTGTTGTCTCATTTATCTCCCACTTAAATTCCTATCCACGTGTTTGCCAAGCGTGGAGACCCGTAACGCAGGAGAAGAGGATCCTGGTCGGTTGAGGGAGACTGCTGCCCGCGGACAGTATGATCCCAATACGCCTTCTTTGGCCTCGGATTCGGTAAAACGGGAGGCTGAGTCTGGTCAGCTCAGTCAATCGGCTGGTGTCACGGTTCATGAATAGAGTGGCTCCACTACTGTATCGTGGATGCCGGGGTAATGCCGTTCCACTAGACAAGTATTCGGGGGTCTGTGGGAGCAGATGCAGCTCGCAAGGTTCCAAAGTTGGCTACTCTTGGTTCTCGAGCGGGTCGAGCAGCCCGTGACTACTTCCTCCGATGCTATATCATCCTGACATGTCTGGCGCAATGAGCCGGTTTGCAGCCAACATCCCCGGTGTGGGGCTCCCTGGTGGGTGGGCATGGCAGGGTGATGAAACATTTTATACGGGTATGTTGACTACCCGGAAGGATACAAGCTTTTTAAGTTCCGCCAAATTTGAGAGTTAACTCCGTAAAAAATTAAACAAGAGACCTTGTCGTGGTGCTCAGTCAACCGATGAGGGATGTGTTAGGCCAGCTTCCAAGAAAGCAGAAGGTAAAAAGAGCGTTGAGTATTGTGCACCAGTACCACGATTTCTCGTCGTGAAGGTACAAGAAGAGGGTAAGTCTTTTTAGGAGATGTGCCCCTTCTTCGTTGCCCGAACGTTGAGAAATACGTCCTCTACTGGTATAAAGTCGGTGCATAGGTTGTCAGACGGTACACTGCTAATAGAAGCAGATACTGAAGCGTCGTCATCACTGCAGAAATGTGCGAAGTTTGCTGAGTGTGGAATTTCAGTACAGCCGCATAAGGCACTGAACTGCTCAAAAGGCGTCGTAGAGGAAGAGTTCGTGCAAGAAATGGCATCGCAAGGTATCATTGAATGCAAGAACTCAACCCCCGGAACGGCAAGCCTTCGATCTCCATGGTGGAGTCCTTCGCTGGTACCAGGTGTCCCCACCCTTACCATCGGTAAGGGTATATATTTTGTAACGTTCGCCTCTACTACCCAAACCCGATGCGATGCTACAAGTGTCAGCGTGATGAGCACACCTCAAGTCGTTGTCCGTCTCTCATTCTACGTTGATCTGCCGTGAGCGACGGACGTGCTTCTAGCTCGCTCCGATTAAAAACGACAGTTCGGGCGTAAATTACGACAGAGGTGTGAATGAAAGTGTTTTATTTAAACCAGAAAGTGGCTCAAACATTTTAGTGGTGAACCGGAGTGCTACATTCCCCGTTTAAGGGTGAAACAGGGTGCGAAAGGGTCCCGTGAGTTGTGTGTCTTTTCGGTGCCGATTGTAGTGCCAGAGGTCTCGCTGACTGTGTCAACACCTGCCGGAGGGGCTTAGGATTTGTGCTGAAGTACCGCTGATCATCTGTGCACAAGGGGTAAGTCCATTAAACCGGTTCTGACAGCAGTTAGCAGGCTTACTATTGCCGTCAATAAATTCAAGGCCAGCGACTCAGCTCCGAGCGAGCGAAGGTCGCACGTGTTGGTGTCGGCACGTGGCAAATTGGCACTTTTCTTGACACAAGTTTTTCACAAAAGGGACTAGTTTTTACATTTGCATAAGCGGGCACCATATTCCGAGGCCCACAGGGCTTCAACTCCTGGGAGACGTACAAAGTTCTTCCCCCTCCAAATTCCCCCCCCCCAATTTGCTCTTCCCCCCACCCTACAAAAGCTTCGTCTTGGCAAGGGGAGGCCATATTCACAAATCTTATTAATTGCACAACCTCCATTAAAGCAGTAGAACCGTTTTAAAATCTCCCCTCCGAAATCTTTGGACTACCCCTCACCTGCCAAAAGTTGCTTTTTGGCAAGGGGTATCCGAAATCATAACGAAAATCAATTTCCCACTCTCCGTATAGGAGATTCAGCCTTTCTAATATTCCCTCCCCTCCTTACTTTTTTCAGTCTGCCCCTCACCCGCCAAAAGTTTCGCCTTGGTAAGGTGAGTCCGCACACAACCCTCATTTTCTATCCCCCCCCCCTTGTAAATTTTTTGGTTACCTCTCACCCGCCAAAAGTTCTGCCTGGTCAGGGTGAGTCCATCCATTGACAAAATATTCTTCCCCCCCTCCAAGGAAAATTTTTACTACCCCTCTCCCGCCAAAAGTCACATTCTGGCTAGGAGAGCCCACTCTTACCCTTACGGTGCTCCCCCTCCCTCATCTAGAGTTTTCCTGCTAAGGAAACTCTACCTCCCCTCAGACAGGATCTCGAGGGGAGCTCTATCACTAACCCGCTTATGAAATAAAACAGTCCTGAAAGTGGGATGGACAGCTCGACCCAAACACCCAGGGTCGCCAAGACGGCTCGCGTTAACGACAGGAGAGGTCCTGTGGCCGCAACATCTGCGCCTAAGGCAAGCCAAGAGCTACCAGATGACTGTGATGATCCCGAGAAGATCTTCAGCCCGAGGGCATCAATTGGGAGAAGTCCTTCAAGCGAGGCGAGGAACAGGTTGAACAGTCAACCAGCTCCTCGACCCGGACAGTGACCCGGGCGAAACCAGCGTCACCGGAGAAGATAACGAGGCAGAATGGCGAGCTACCGCTCAGACCGCCAACACCGGAGATCAAAGACGAAATGTCAACGATTGTGGCTAAGCTCAAGAAGCAGGTGGGCATATTGTCAGCCGCCATCACGAGCAACACAAAGATTAATATCAAGGAGGCGGCTGCCAACGTCAAGGCCATCACCGAGGTCTTCTGCGCCAAGTATGACGCAAGATTCAAGCGTAAAGGGGCGGCAAAGGAGTCGTCCACGCAGACAGTTACGGTGGGCCGATCAGCTAGCACTCAGACCGAAAGTAGCGCCAACAAGGAAGAGGACGGGAAGGTTGAGAAAAAGGAGTGCAGAACGACTGGCACTCAGACTGGAGAAGCGGAGGCGGAGGCCCTAGCCAAGAAGGTAAAGGACGCAGTTGCTGGAGGCATGTTCGAGGAGCTGTCAGGGGTGTTGGATAAGGCTTGGCCGAAGGAGTGCTTCCAAGTAACGGAAGTGAGGCTCTCCGACCCCAGTTAGTTCCAAGAGAGGGGAAACTACGCTATTCTGATGAGATCAGAAGAGCTAGTTTCAAACGAGGGGGCTTGCAAACTGGTGGCGAGACACGCAGGGCTGGAAGAGCTTTTTCTTGGTAAGCAGCCTGATTTTCTCCTGGAGACCTCAAAAGTCTCCACGAGAAAGGGTACCAAGGAGGTGGTCTCAGCCGTGTACGTTCTCCCCATCCAGACAGCGGACGCGGCAAGCTTAGGTGGTGAAGATTGGCTTAGGCAGGTCTTCCATCATCTGAAGATGCCTGCTGCGGAAGATGTCTGAGGGACATCAGATCGAGGAGCTACGGCTGTTAACCAGCAAAGGCCAGGAAGCGAAAGTGAGGAGACTCTGCGAGGCAGCATTCTCCGGGTCTAAGCTGGCGAAAATAATAATTTTAGCCAGTCAAAAGACAGAGAGGGCTAGGCAGCCACAGAAGCAGAGCCTGGGATCGGTAACGATCAAGGCCGGAGGGAAGACCTACGCGGACCTGTTGAAGTCCATGAAGGAGAATGTGGACGTGGGGAAGCTCGGCATCTCGGTACGGAGTATCTTGAAGACCGAGAACGGCGATCTCCAAGTGAGAGTGGAAGAGGGAGAACTGGGAGTCAGTGAGGCGGATGATGACTGACATCCTGAAAGTCAAGGAAGCAGACGAAAGAGACCGTCAGGGTCGAGTCGAAGTGACCTAGCCGGGCAGTGCAAGCTCGTCGTCTAATCTCCAGATAGATAGCCTGAGTGAGCGACGTGGCAGCTCAAAGGTCGGGTTATAGACACCCGCATCCGGAGAGCAGGGGTAAACTTTTAGTCACCTGGCGAGGCCTCGGGGGTCCGTGTTTAAAACCACGGGAGCCGCCGACAGGAACGCCTTGTATTCGGACCGGTGCACCTCATAAACAGGTCAAGGTCTGAAACACGAGACAGGCGCCCTAAGCCCGGCGCCCTCTCCTGGCGCTTCGGAGGAGAAAGGGCGACGGGGTAGAGAGACCTGGGAGTCCAGACTCAAGAAGAAAGACCAACAAGACTCTGAGCAGATAGAAAGAGAGTGACAGGTTTCGAGTCGAAGAGACCTAACTGGGCAGGGTAGGCACGTTGCCCACTCCCTGGAGGGATCGCATGTTTCGGCAGAGTGGCAGCTCAAAGGTCGGGCTATAGACACCCGCATCCGGAGAGCAGGGGCAAACCTCTAGTCACCTGGCGATGCCACAGCGGCCCGTGTTTAAAACCATGGGAGCCGCTGACGGGAACGCCTTGTATTCGGACCGGCGCACCTCATAAACAGGTCAAGGTTCGAAACGCAAGACAGACGCCCTGCGCCCTCTGTCTTTTCGTTGCGGTTCTGAAAGGAGGCGGCGGCAGAGCCTGGTTCGTGAGTCCTGTGTGTCCAGACTCAAGAAGAACGACCACCAAGACCCTTCAGACCGATGACGAGCAGAAGGAGGAGACAGGAACGGAGGAACAGGGAGACTAGTCGGAGTCTTAGGCCGCGGGGTCGCACACGGAACCGCTTGCGGATGGGAAAGGCAGCTCAAAGGTCGGGTTATAGACACCCGCATCCAGAGAGTGTGGGTATGCCACGTAGTCACCTAGCGACGCCCCGGGGGAGATCCGTGCGTAAAACCACGCGAGTTTTCATCGGGGACGCTTTGTATTCGGACTGGATAACCTGGTAACCAGGTCAAGTCCGAAAACACGAGACGGACGCCTACTGCTGGATACCTGAAGTGGGTGAATGCCGTGGGTGAGCTGGTGGGAGGATTTGACAGACTTAGCAACCTGACTCTAGGACGACCACCGGAAGAAAGACACGGATGATACAGGAGGAGGAAGCAGATGAGAAAAAGGAAGAATCAGGAAGAACTAGCCACTCCGTCATGATGAATAGTCCACTACGACAGTCCCATGACGGAGAGGAGGCAAGCAGGGTTTTTAGTCGGTATGCCACCTGTGGAGACTCCGACACTACCTGAATATGATGGTGTCTATAAAAGATTTTCCCTGGATAAAAAAAAAAAAAAAAAAAAAACTCGTGGGAAGCAGACCATCTATGCCAACTGCGGACAGGATCAACATGAAGTTGAAACTTGTCCAAACGCGGCACACTGCGTGAACTGCAAAGGGGCGCATGCCTCTACTTCACGCCACTGCCCAACGTACTTGGAGGAGAAGGCAATACAGGTCATTAGAAGGCAAGACAGGATACCGTATTACGACGCCAAGAGGAAATACAAGAGAGCGCGCCGGTTACTTTCGCGAAATCTTTCGCGCAAGTAGCTGCAAAACGAACTGCAAGTGTCCAAACTCAGACAGAGTTAGTGCCTCATCCGACAACTGCAGCAGCAGTAACAGTTGCGACAAATACAGCGAAAGAAAAGGTGGTATTGGTCACAGAGGCCAAAATTCAGACCCCACAACCTGGGGATCGGGTCTGAATAAATCCTCCTCCCCTAAAGGAGAACTCACTCAACCTCAGTCTCAGTCACTCCTGAATGGAGACTGATAAGGGACCCGTTATTTCTCACTGGATACCGGTGAGAACAAAGCAATTAAAAAAAGGAGTCCAGGTGTCCATCAAAACACCTGGACTACCAAATGAAAGTGTAGTCGTGAAAATGGCTGTGGTCCCGCAACCTAAGGGTACACCAAAAATCATTAGGTTGCGGAGTAACTCCCCTAAACAGAAATGAACGGCCCACTACTGCAGTGGAACTGTAACGATGTATATCAGCGCTACGAAGAACTGCGACTTTTATTATCAGATTTTACGCCTTCGTGTGTTTGTCTACAGGAAACAAACTTCAAGGAAACCGACACATTCTCTCCTCGGAGATACTCCGTGTTTCTCACGGATTTCCTTACGGGAGCAAGAGCATGTGACGGCGTGGCAATTCTCGTTAGAGACACATTGTACCACGATCCTGTAGACATTGACACTGAGTTGCAGGTCGTAGCAATTCGTGTTGCACTCCCCCGCCAGGTGACGATTTGTTCTATCTACCTTCCCCCTGGTGTTCAAACTGACATCCGAGATGTCGTGAATATCATCAATAAACTCCCACCACCCTTCATACTGCTAGGCGATTTTAACGAAAATGGCTTTAAATTCTCGACCAGCAAAACTGTATGTGTCCATTTTAGTTGGAAAAGGGGTGTACATCCCAATCCTACACTCACACTAAATGGAGCACAGTTACCCTTTACCGATACTGCCAGATTTCTGGGTCTCGTGTTTGACACTCGTCTTACTTGGCGGGCACATTTTTTGTCCGTCAAGAAAAAATGCCAAAATTCGCTCAATTTGTTGCGGGTCCTCAGTCATAAGACATGGGGTGTAGACTGCACTGTCGTGTTGCGTTTATATCGTTCTCTTGTGCGCTCTAAGCTGGACTATGGATGTCTAGCTTATGGGTCAGCTAAACACCAAGAGATTAGAATTCTTGACACTGTACATCACACTGGAGTTAAATGGACCACAGGTGCATTTCGCACCAGCCCAATACTAAGCCTGCTGTGTGAAGCAGGCGAATCGTCACTGTACAATCGTCATAAAATTCTATCCCTCCGGTATATGGCTGCACTGAGTGCCAAGCCAGATCATCCCGCGTATGACCCTATTCTACAAAATAGGCATACAGAGTTTTATGGCAGAAAACCAAGAGCCAATAGGCCTTTTGGTCTGAGGACTTTTTGACATTTTGAGTGACATTGATTTTAATATGCCCGAAATGGCAAGTTTCATTTTGTGTGCTGTTCCATCATGGACGCTACCGCCTCCACTTGTGAACCTCACATTAACTAGGTTTGATAAAGATACTACTTTGCCTATCGAATACCAACATAAGTTACAAAGAACACTGGTCGCTAGGTTCGAGGATACTGTCATATTTACTAACGGATCAAATTCCGGAACCAAGGTTGGGTGTGCGTTCGTTGTTTTGAATCCACGCCAACAGTTTCATTACCGTCTGCACTCCATAACGAGTGTGTACACTGCTGAGCTGTACGCTATTTTCAAGGCCCTGTGTTTTGTTTTGTCAGAGCAAAGTCGGTCAAGTGTTATCTTGACGGACTCGCTGAGCACTCTGAATAGTATCCAAGATCCAGATCCAGTGCATCCTCTTGTACTAAAGATCCGGTTGCTACTCTACAATCTGAATGCTCAGAATGTGAGGGTAGAGCTGTTTTTGATACCGGGGCCAGTTGGTATTAAAGGCAACGAAGCAGCTGATGTAGCTGCAAAAGCTGCCTCCCACAGACCTATGATTGATGTGAGTTTCATATTTCCAGATGACGCAAAGAGTCATCTGAAACATCTTGTTTTAGCGATGTGGCAACATGAGTTGAGCAGCATACAGAACGTTAAGTTGAGACAGATTATGGGAGACAGATTAAGGGAGGGCGGAAACCGCCATCACACGCCTTCGTATAGGTCACTGTTGGTGGACCCATGGGCACCTTCTTCGAGGTGAAAAGTCCCGTATCTGTGAGACGTGTAACACAGATTTGTCTGTTATACACTTTTTAACCGAAAGTGCGCAGTTCGAGGATATCAGGGAGAGGCTAGGCCTGTGCTATGACCTGTCAGTTACTCTTCGTGAGAGAATCGAACTTACTGTTTTATGTGTGAAATCTTGCACCTTATTTGAATGTGTTCTATTTCTAAACTGTGATATTCGATAGTAATTGGCCCCGTTACAGCGTCTTACCATCACCCTGAGTCTGTTCAAATTTTCTTATCTTTTTATCTTATTTATTTGTGTTTGTCTGTGCAAGATTTCTTTTATTGAGTATGTGTATTTTTATTGATTTTATCTATTTATTAATTGTTTAATTTATTGTTTTTAATATGTAGTGTAGTCATTTAGATGTGCCGCGTTAGGCGCAAATAGCCTTTGTCGCTGTGCGCCAAAAAATTTAACTAACTAACCATTATATGATGTCGACAAACAAGCCAAAGCATATCTTTCTCCATTTTTTGCTCCAGAAGAACACGAGATCCATTTGTCAAACCGGTGTTTACAGCTGTAATGTCAAAAAATTTAACTTTATCGCTGAAGCCCCATAAATTTATTGTTTCATAGACAGCTAAAGCACATGCTTCGCCTGTTCCACAATCCAATTTTGGAACCGCTAGAAGCTGACCGATCCCATATCCTGATACCAAAATTGGCAGACGATTTACAGTATCATGTTCCCTAATATCTTCAATTAACTTGCCATCCCAATGAATCGTTAATGGCAAATCTGATTTGAACTCGCTTTTGAGAAACCCAATCGAATATGCCATTTCTTCAAATCATGTTGTGTCCTACACAATCTCACTAGAAGTGATGGATTAGCATTCCAAGACGAACAACCTGTTGAAGATATTCAACCAGAAACGATACCTGCTACATCTACTACTTATGAAAGGGGAAATACAATAAGGAATGAATTATGTAGACAATTAAATACGACTAACTAATAATTCAAAAAATACTGTTATTAGAAATAAAAAAATACATGTTATATCTATATTAATATATCATTAATTAACAAACTAAATAGCTATTCTTGCTTATTAACACTATTATATCACTTAGCTAGCATAGCAACAATCTCTTTGGAACATAGGAATGATCACAATTCAATCACAACCAATTAATAACCTCAATTCGATAATTATCAACGACAAAAATTATGAGTTCGTAGTTTATTTATTTTTAAAATAGTTAACTTCTTTACCAGTATCCTGTAGTTATTAATTTTACAAAAATAAATTTTTAATTATCTTTTGATTTGTTATTATTTTCAATTAACTTGGCTAGTAACTCATTGTTTATTTTAATTTATTTTAAAACGTCTTTTCTATGAGCAGCTTTTTTTTCTTCTATTGCTTTTTTCTCTTCTTGTTTAAAAATCATCATTTGTTTAATTTCTTTGAGTTCTAGTTTTTCTTGAAGATTTCTTTTACATGCTCCTCTTTCTTTCTCAGGCTCTGATTTTTGTGTACTCCTGTTCTTAATTACAGAAAAATTATTGATGGAAAAAATAAACAAGTATAAAAGAAAAAAAAAACAAATAAGCACTTACCCAGTTGAATTACATTATTGTGATGAATCAGAATTTGATTGTGGCACTTCAAATTCTAAGGTACATACTGGGTTTATTGAATGTCTTTGAGACAAAATTTCACTCAATTCTCTACAAGAAGAGAAACCGCTTTTATTTAAATTATCTACTAGTGAACAAGATACTGTTACTTTTCAAAAGGACATGTTTTTCGTTCTCTACCTATTTTTTATTTTATTTTCCATGTTTTTTTTTTGTATGTCCGTTCTAGACATTTTCATTTGTTTTCCACTTGGACTGAAGTATAATTATACAGATACTTATCCCTAATGATTGTATAGTGAGCGTTGAACTGTCAGTTAACTGACAGTTATTTATTGACTTACATTTAAAAAAAACCTTTTTATTATAAACTCTGTGCGGAAGATTCAAGTGAGTTGCACCTGTATATCACTGTATATAATTGTACATATATATCAATTAATATATAAAAGATTTTTTGAAATAAGTATTTAAAACAGTGAACTTGCACCACAATGCAAGAAAACAGTGTTGGCGAATCAATTTACACAAAAATTCAGCCTGTTACAGCAGTAAGCGTAACTATGTCTATGCCAATGCCAATAATGACTTATGCGGTACAGCCAACAACATTTTCAACAACACAAATTATGTCATCTATACAATCTACACCAGCGTATATTGATGAACAAAAAAATGTATCAAATCTTTCACAACCAATGACATCACAAGATATGTCAGTTGAACAAACAACTGATAACTGTACTGAGACCCCGTGGCAAGTTATTACTAGAAGAAATTCTAAAAGGCAAAGAGAAGACCAAATTAAATCAGCGCCGGTAGCAAAAAAGAAAATTGTGCACTCAAATATTGCTCACCCTAATTTCGTAAGTACGAACAGATTTACGCCATTAAATGTATGTTCGGAATTACAGAGCAGCAAATTCGAAGAAACTGTAAATGTTATTGAAGAACCAGCTGAAAACTCCAGTGATACTGTACATGCTGTGAAAAAAATACCAAAACCACCACCAATAATTATAGAGAATGTTGTTAATTACACCGGAATGATCAACAATATCAAAACAGTTATTAAACTTGATGAATTAAGCTGTAAAACATTGCCAAAAAACCAGGTAAGAATAAATGCAAAGTCCATCGATGAGTACCGAAAACTAAGAAAACACTTAGAACAGAGTAAAATAGCATTTTACACATATCAGCTTAAGCAAGATAAAGCATATAGGGTTGTCATTCGTAACCTGCATCCATCTGTTTCAACTGGTGACATAAAAGAAGCCCTGGAGGATATGGGATTTGAAATAAGGGATGTCGTGAACATCCGAAGTAAAATAAACAAAGAACCGCTTCCGCTTTTTTTCGTCGATCAAGAACCCAACGAAGGGAACAAAAAAATTTATGATGTTAAGCATTTGTTGTATACAAAAATTACAGTTGAACCACCACGAAAAAAATTCGACATTCCACAATGCATGAGATGCCAAGAATATGGGCACACTAAATCTTACTGCACAAAACCTTTTTATTGTGTTAAGTGTGCTGGTGATCATCCGACCACAAGCTGTACAAAATTAAAAACGACTGAACCCAAGTGTGCTCTGTGTAACGGGCCACACCCTGCCAATTATAAAGGATGTCCAGTATATCAAGACTTGCAAAAGTCAAAAAGGTACTCGAACGGTAACAGCAAAATAACTATGCCAAACCAATTGGTTGGAAAAACATTCACAGTGAGGCCCAATGTAAATTATGCTCAAGCTACCAAATTATCAACGAATAATACTTGTCCAGCTGATCCTGAAAATACAGCGAATGACAACAGTGGAAATATATTAAATCAGTTCCTTACGAAGTTTGAATCAATGTTTGCCCAGCTAATGAATCAAAATAACATGGTAATAAACTTGTTAACAACAATGATAACTAAACAAAATCATGGATAGCACGTTAAGAATAGCATTATGGAATAGTAATGGTCTTACACAACGTCGACAAGAAGTTGAATTATTTTTAAAATCCGAAAAAATTGACATTCTTTTAATTTCGGAAACACATTTTACAGATAAAAGTTATTTTAAAATCCAAAATTATACGACTTATTTTACCCTATACCCTGATGGTACTGCCCGCGGTGGCACGGCAATCGTAATCCACAATAAAATTAATCATTTTGAAATTGAAAAATATGCCGAAACACATTTACAAGCAACTTGCATCAAGTTGCATGATTCAAATGGAACATTGGTAGTGGCAGCTGTTTATTGTCCTCCAACTCATAGAGTCAAACGAGACCAATTTCAAACATATTTTAAATCATTAGGACATAGGTTTATATCTGGAGGGGACTACAATGCAAAGCATACTCTATGGGGTTCAAGACTTATTACACCCAAAGGTAGAGAACTCAAAAGTGCTATGACAGCTGAAGGCTATAATTATGTTAGCACTGGTGAACCAACGTACTGGCCAACAGACCCTAATAAAGTGCCAGATCTCTTAGACTTTTTCGTCACAAACGGTATTTCTTCAAACTACATTGATGTATGTTCCTATTTTGATTTATTATCCGATCATTCAGCCATAATAGCTTCAGTAAGCACAACAATAATTAAAAACAGTAACAGCACTATGCTAACGAATAACCGAACTGATTGGAAATTGTTTAAGAGATATCTAGAAGAAAAAATTGTTATACAGATACCCCTAAAAACTGAGGATAATGTCAACAGTGCTATCAACCAACTCACGGAAAATATCCATTTTGCTGCCAAGAGTTCGACACCAATACAAAATAAAAATGGCTCTACCATGAACTACCCAAAATATATAAGAGATAAAATATACAAGAAAAGAAATGCTAGAAAGGCATGGCAACATAGCAGACATCCTAGTGATAAAACCAGGTTGAACAAATTAACTAAAGATCTTAAAAATCTTCTGTATAAAATAAAGAATGATGCATTTCAAGAATACGTCAGTGAACTATCTTCTACTGCACAAAATGATTATTCTCTATGGAAAGCTACTAAGAAGCTCAAAAGACCTGTACAACCAGTTCCTCCATTGCAAAAAGCAGATGGAACGTGGGCAAGATCCAATAAAGAAAAGGCAGAAATGTTTGCAAACCATCTATCGAAAGTCTTCCATCCTTTTCCTTGTACAGTAAGTGCAGAGGAAGATAGCTACATAACAGATTATTTGGACTCACCCTTACAACTTTCACTTCCTATTAAATACTTTACACCTGGGGAAGTAAAAGAAGAGATCAAGCAATTAAATAGTAAAAAGGCCCCGGGCTACGACCTTATTACTCCAAGAATAATTAAAGAATTACCAAGAAAAGCTCTTATCCTCCTTACTCAAATATTTAATGCTGTAATCAGAATTCACTATTTCCCTACACAATGGAAGTTTGCTCAGATTATTGTAATACATAAGCCCGGTAAACCAACTGAAGAGGTAAGTTCATACAGACCTATTTCGTTACTCCCTGTATTCTCAAAAATACTTGAAAAACTTATATTAAAACGGTTAAGACCCATAATAGAAGAGAGAGATCTAATACCAAACCATCAGTTTGGTTTCAGGGAGCAACATTCTGCGATAGACCAAGTTCACAGAGTGATTAACGTAATAGAAAAAGATCTTGAAGAACGTAAAGTATGTACTGCAGCATTTCTTGATGTAAGTCAAGCATTCGATCGTGTTTGGCATACGGGTCTCTTATATAAAATAAAAAAATGTCTACCTGATCAGTATTATCATTTGTTCAAATCTTATCTTGCCAATAGATACTTCCAGGTCAGATTTAAAGACGAACTATCCACTAAATTTCTTTTAGAAGCTGGGGTACCCCAGGGTAGCGTACTTGGTCCAACATTATATCAAATTTACACAGCGGATATTCCTAATAACGAAACGACTTTCATGGCAACCTTTGCCGACGACACAGCCATATTGTCATCCCATGAGGATCCAACTGTGGCCACCAATAATCTACAAAAAACTTTAGATGATGTACAAAAGTGGACTGACAAATGGCGAATGAAAATAAATGAAAGTAAGTCGACACACGTTACATTTACAAATAGACGAATAACTTGTCAAGAAGTAACCATTAATAATAAATTAATACCAACAATGGACGAGGCTAAATACCTAGGTATCCATTTGGACAAGAGGTTAACATGGAAGAAGCATTTAACAATGAAAAGAAAACAGTTAAATATTAAAATTAAAAGCATGTACTGGTTACTAGGATATAAATCTAAATTAAGTCTATATAACAAATTATTAGTTTATAAAATAGTTTTAAAGCCTGTATGGACATATGGTATACAGCTTTGGGGCTGTGCAAAAAATTCAAATATAAACATAATCCAAAGATATCAAAATAAAGCACTACGTTTAATAGCTAATGCCCCTTGGTATGTTACCAACGAAACTCTACACAGAGATTTAAAAATCAACACAGTTAAAGATGAAGTAAGGAAATTTGCAACTAGGCATATCAATCGATTAAATTACCATTCCAATGATCTAGCATTAAATCTCCTGAATAACGAGGATGAAACAAGAAGACTTCAAAGAAGAAAACCTTTAGATCTAATTTTTTATTAAAATCTAAATTAATTGTAAATAGTTATATGTATGCAACTTTATAATATAATAACATATTTTATATATATTGTAAGAAGGCTCACTAATGGGTGAGTACTTCATGCATGACAAATAATATGTACAACAAATTTGCTGGTTAGCCTTATAAAAGGGCTAGTTGTAAATAAAATTATATTCAATAAAAAAAAAAAAAAAAAAAAAACTTATCCTTTATTTCATTTTTTATTATATCCCATATTTTCTTTAATGTTTTCATTTTCCCCACTTCTACTTGTGGTTTTTTAGTTTGTACAGTTCTATCAAAAGTTTGATACTTTTGTCTGTCCAAGCAGAATCAGATATATCAGTATTTGTATCTTCGGTACTCATATCCAATGTTTCCGAATCATTTAAATTATCATTCATGCTTGCGTTAATCGTTTCAAATGTATTTTCATTTACATTTTCACTCTGTTCTGTATTATTTATTATCAATTGAACTAATCCAATGTCTGTGTTCAATATTTGATTTCTTCCATCAGTTTGATTTTTATTTACTTTTATTAGACTATTTTCTATAAAAAATATATTATTAAATAAAAGTCAACATTATAATAATAATAATAATAATCGAGACGAAGAGAGTCGAGAAGGCTGTCCCAAACACCGGTACAGCCATCGACACCTGCAAGCCTACCAACGGCAAGTGGGCAGATAGCCACTGGGTCTTCCCCAGTTAAGGCAGGAATAACATACACTTCACCAGGGAAAAATCTACGCGAAGATTTTTTAGACCTTCTCTCGCCTTATTCTGAACGCACCAGACTTGGACACAATAAGTTCAAAGTTCGTGCTGATGACCTCACACAACTAAATGAACTTATTGGCTGACGCCAAAACGGGCTTTGGCCTCTAAGGCTTTTAACGGCAAACTGCGTATACAGCAATTAAAGAAATGACGCGTTCACGCCAGGAAGCCTCTCATATTTAGTGTGCTATTGATGCTTTACGAAGTATTAAGCCGCTAAGTGCGAATACTAAGTGCATATTACACCAACTGCGCGTAAAGCATCACACACTGAATTTGTCCACTCTCACTCTGCTAAAGAAGAAACCAATGGACAAGTTGAGAGCACTAGCCCTGGCTAGAAAGAAACTGATCAACCGGGTTAGGACCATGGAGGAAAATACTTTGTTCCTCACGAGCCCGTCACGCCTTTTCATGGCCAGACCTGAGGTTTCTGAACCGTTATTATCAGTCGACAGGACAGAGACTTTCTGGAGGGAACTTTATGAACACGAGGCGATTGTGCAAGACACTCCAGTTGTCGCCAGTTAGTCTGAGTACGTGACTGAGACAATGTTTTTTTCCGTGAAGTCACAAATCTCGCACGTGCGGCTTTGGCCCGGTTTCTTAAAAGTCAGTTAACTATGGTAACAACTGACTAATGGTCAAGTCTGACTAATGGTCAATTTTATTTTGCGTTGCATAAACATTTTTTAAAGCTTGGTCAGTGGAACAATTGGTTTACTATGCACAGATATTTTTTGCTAATGTGAACTGTACTTCACGTGACAGCAAACAGCTGTAAAGAATTAAAACTTTTAATACGAACTAAAAAAATGAATTCAGGAACACCAAACTTTATCAACACCGATAGAAACATTTTTCTAGATATTGTCGGTAAGTAAATATACATATATTTTTATTTCTTTTGAAATCTAAATATTTTTAAACTATTCTTAAAACTTAACCTAAAATTTGTATTTATCATTTTTCAGATATTCCCATATTACTGAAGACAAAAATGTGATAATTGAACAATTCAAAAAAAAGAAAATTTGGTACCAGATTACAGATGAATTTAACTCAAGTTGCGTGAAGAGACACAAAACAAATTAAATATTTGTATTTTAATTTAAAAAAAAAATAAATAAAAACAAACTAAAAAGAACATTTGTGAATTAAATGTACGCTCTTCAGTATCTGTTTAGGAGCTGGTTTCTTGAAAAATACAGTTTTCGATGTAGTACTGATATAGTGTCGATACCGATGGAAACAACAAATTATTGAGAATATGTCGATAACTGTATTTTAGCCTATATATTTTACCATACCTACTGCCTACCTAACTGATTCAGAACCGGCTTTAGTTCATATTTTTTATCAAGTTGAACCAGAACCAGAACCTGAAATGCAACGAGAAGCTAATCCTGAACCTTCCAATCCTAACAAAAAAAAGACAAGCAAGAAACATGATTTAAAATAATAATAATAATAACACATTATAAAAGTTTATTATAAGAGTAAATATCAGGCTGCGCTAATAGAGAAAAATAAAGCAAGAATGCTGTACAATTATGACCTAAATATTAATTGAATTAGAATTAATAAAAAAATTAAACTATAAAAAATAATAAAGTGGTTTTGTTTTAATTATTACATTATTTTGTATTAACTTTTTTAGGGTACACCAATAATTGTTTGGATTAATGCACTACGTACAGCCACATTGGTATCATTACCCTCTCAAATGTTTGGTTCATCGTTCTGCAATAGTTCTACAGGAATTTCTATCGTATCATGCTGTTGTATACAAAAATTATGTAAAACGGCACAAGATATAATTGTCGTTAGGACACGGTCAGTATTAATTGCCATTCCTGTTGCAACATGGGCCCTATTAGAATTTTTCTCTACTCTTGTATGTGTATTCAAAGGTAGTGTCAGGAAAAATTGTTGATAAGTACACCAGGTGATTGAATTGGAATATGTGCATAATCTGTTGCTCCGAGTACTTGTATGATATAAAATTAGTACTTCACTAAAGCCTTTTTTCGCCGTGTGAAGAATCTTATTCTATATCTTCTATTGAGGGCAAAGAACATAGGCTGGAAGTTGAAAGTTTTCTATTGCTCAAATAGGACAATGAAAAAACAATAATAGAAACCTAGAATTATGTACGAATAATCAAAATATGTAAATATATAATGATTATATATGTATTTAATATTTATTTACAGTGGTACAAAATAAATATATATAAATTATTCATGTATTTATTATTTCTTTTACAATTATATTATAGCGTTATTGAAATATCAAATTAAAAATTGATTTTGAATTTATAAGGAAATTTCGTAAGTTATGTTATATTAAAGTTACATTCATTAATAATAGTTAGGTTCATTTTCATTTTAAAACACAAATTAAGAATTTAATTTACCGTCTTCTTAATTAAATTACTTTTTTCTCTTATTTAGCCCCGAAATCATGAAAATAAAATTTATGTAAAAACCGAATATTGACGTATATCGTAGTTAAACTGTGATCAAGGTATAGTCAGAAAAATTCAATTGTTTGACTCGAGTTCAAATCGTGACCAACGTTTGTGCAACACTTAACCAAGGAAGCCTTGGTTGAACTCACGTCAAATGCGAAGTAAACTATGCATAGTTGACTTATGGTTAACTTTGGATTGTTTTTTGTTCCTGCAACAGTTTACTAAGGCAACCGTAGTTGACCATTAGCTTATAGTTTACTGAGCTTCTAGAAACCGGCCCTTAATGTTTTACGATGGGTTTTCCCTCGCTTCGAGATTCGGACCAATCAGAGCGCAGGATCCGAGATAAGCCGTCACCGAACCCGGCCAATGAGAGAGCCGCATCGGCCGAGCGACCGTCACCGAACATCGAACAAAAAGCGGCCGTTCCACCGAAATGGGATCAGTCAACAACCAGCAGTCTAGCAGAGAACAACTTTCTACCTACGATCTATCAAGCAAGTGAGTTAACGAAGAAACCGGCATTGCCGTACATATAACAAAGAATTTATACACTCTGTGTATTATTACTGTATAAATATTCTGTGTTCACTTTAACTATTGCAAGTAACGCTGACACCCTTTAGCGGGCCTTGTAATAGTTATTGTCTTCGTAAACGTATACAGAGCGCGCTGACCGTCTTTGGCGTGTCTGTGTCCCGTCCGCTGACGGTTTAGCGGACCTCTTCGAATACGTTCCATCGCTTCATGTCTTCAACCGTTTTTCATCACTTCGCATCGCGTCCACGTCCGTTATCGCCACGTTGCTTCACGTCCACGCCCGTCACCGTCAAGCCACGTCTACGTCCGTAGCCGTCTTGTCTGTCGCCGTCACGTTTGTACCCCGGCTACAAACGCACGGCCGCCGTCGCACGCAGAATCCAACGTCATCGCCGATACACGTCGTCGCCCGTTCTGTAGCGCTGCTACAGACCGCTACGACCCGGACATCATCACCGCAGAAGCCCAGCACATACACGGCAGTTCAGCCGTCCTACACCGTCACCGCTCAAGGCAACAGCTCGCCACTAGCGTGCACGGCCATCTTGCACGAAATTTTACTTCTTTTATCCGTGGTGAAATACCAATACCATCTTGGTTATCAGAGGGGCGTACAGTATTAATCCCCAAAAAAGGTGATTTAACCAACCCGAAGAACTACAGACCTATTACTTGTCTCAATACGCTGTATAAGATCTTCACCAGCGTATTAAACGAGCGGGTACTGAGCTCCATTGCCTCTGTTTGGTCAGACATCTACGAACAGAACGGATCGAAGAGGGGCCAAGCAGGTTGCAAAGAAAACCTTATTATCGACCGGTCAGTCTGTCATGACGCGGCGTGTTTCCAACGCAACCTGTCAATGGCTTGGGTGGACTACGCAAAAGCTTATGACACTACGTCACACGCTCTCATTTTAACATTACTGCGCATGTTACGAGTCCACCCGGAGATAGAGAGATGCATTGGGCAACTTATGTCCCTCTGGAAGACACAATTTGTTGTCCCAAGCGGATCAACCGCAGTGTCGACAGAGTGGATACATTTCAAGCCCGCTACTATTTTGCATCTCACTTCTTCCTCTATCGATCGAGCTTAGGCGCGGCAGTGGCTACATGGCGGGTCCTCCGTCGAAGCGTAAGCACAAAATTACCCATCTTTTTTACATGGATGA